>JAJHSJ010000014.1:21936027-22099223 GCA_021015155.1 Magnolia officinalis
TTGAGTTGGCCTAGTGGTTCACCAAGTGTGACTCACACTTGACCTATAGGACTGTGTGCCTTGCACATAGTCCAAGGTTAGTGTGGGGGTCACACCTTGGTGGAATGCACCTATTGATGATTTAGATGATGATACATGTGTAGTAACATGATGATGATGGTGATGAGTTGTTGGTTTGAAATGATATATATGATTTAATTGATGGTGATTATGGTGATGATTTAATGGATGGTGAATTGATGACATATACATTGATGATGGATGAATAGCTATTTATGGTAGCTATGACATTGCTTATGTTAATCATGAAATAGAAATGATCCTCGTGATAATGATGATGATAGTGTAACATCCTGAATTTTCGCGGCTCGAGTACATATTCGTGCCTGAGAATTTCAGATGTTAATAATGTAAAGATTTGGATGCTTCAAAATCTTACCTTGATTTTCTTTCCATTTAGATCACATCTAGTTACATTCACAAAGGTAACCATTCATGAGAGTAAAATCAACTGTATTTATTTTTTCATTAGATTAAAAGAATTCAATAAATTATCAAATGCCCTCTCAATGGGAGCTTATTACATTATCAAAGCTTGCAGTAGAAATAAACGAAACTAAACATAAAGCTATCTCTTTATTTATTCAAAATAATCTTCCGTAAGAGGATTATCATCCGTGTCTTCAATCTACATCACCTGCATCATCTGCATGGTTGAGAGGGTCAATTCCCTAGTCATAGTGATGGTTATCTTTTAAGATTAACAATAATTCAAGAGATTCATAAAAGTAATGTAAGGGTTCCAATACATCTTGTACTCTACCACTATGAGTGTTATCGGTATGTGCAACCAATATATGAATGCATGCCTAGCAAAGCGTGTGCGGCTCATCATACGTAGTGATCATCATAAGGTGGAATACAATCATAGAAAACCCAGTTCGTCCCACATTCTCACAGTAGGAGATTCGTTGACATGTCCAACGCTACCATAGATTTATGTGAACACCTTGAGGCTGCACAACACATGAATAAGATGAATTATGTGACACGATTAGTTCATGGAGTGACTATTTGTGACATCAAATCCCGAAAGTAATGTAACACGCATTGCAAATTACTTACATTGATTTGTATGAAATAGCGGTGAAGACCGCTTGAGTAGAAGTCGGAATATGCCAATATGTCCTAGAGGGGGTGAATAGGACTTTTTAAAAGTTTTTATAATTTATTTAAAATCCTATCACACTAATCCTAACAACAGATATATATTAGGATTACTAAAAATAACTCTACTGCCTTTCAAGCCTGGTAGAGGATCTAATCACAAACTATGAAAAAAGTAAACAGTATACAAGTTAACTTATGATGGATATGACTATATAAGTGTGTGTGGTGTGATTAGATATTCAGATGAGGAAGTATTAAAGCAAATCATACAATCGTAAAAATAACAATCTCAAACACAGTCATTTTATAGTGGTTCGACGATAAGTCTACTCCACTCCCGGCTGCCGCACTCAACCCCTGAGTGTACTGGATTTCACTAAGGAGGTTTCCCAGGGTTCACCTCAAACCTAAGGTTTTAAATCAGGTTCACCTTCAACCTTTACGGGGAGGTTTCTACTCGGTTTACCTCTAACCCTGGAGTATTACTGGTTCACTCCTAACCAGATGTTTATGCTCTCCATAGAGCAAGGGTCCACACAACGCACCTGGGAGTTTTATTGGTTCACTCCTAACCAAATGTTTATGCTCTACACAGAGCAAGGGTCCACACAATGCACCCGGGAGTTTTATTGGTTCACTCCTAACCAGATGTTTATGATCTCCACAGAGCAAGGGTCCACACAACGCACCCACCACGTACACTCCCGCCGGAGGCCTCCTTGAGGACTTCAAAGGGTGAGAACCACTTAAGACCCAATCCTAGAAAGGAATGATCACAAGTGTCCTCTGGACTCTAGATACTTACAAAGAAGTTGATGAGTCCCATTAAGCACAACGTCGAAGATCTCCTCCTCCTTGTTGATGAAGAGTCTTCTGCTCCCTTGATCCGCAACACAAAGATATACCAAGACTAGGCTTAGGGTTGGGTCAACGTGAAGATGGAATCCTACTCTCTAAAGATTTTCCTATTAGGAAGATAAAGTAGCTCCAATCTTATGCATTCAAGGCATCCCAGCATAATGATTTGCCATTAAGGTAGTAGCTGGAGGATCCTTGAATGCGAAAGTTCATTCCCCAATCTACTCAATTGAATATCAATGATGAAGGTGGATTGGAGGATGAACTCCCTTGAGAGAAAGGGCTTTAGATATAAGATATAAGTTGAAACACACAAAAGCTCTCTCTTCTTTCTCTCACAGCAACAAAAGACAAGTCCTCTATATATAGGCAAAAAGTTTCAACAGATATAAAACGGTCACATTTATGACAGAGTTCGATATCATCGAGCAGGTTCGATATCATCGAGCGTATACTCTCGATAACATCGATGGTCTGCTTGATGACTTGGACTCGATGTCATACGCTTTTGAAACTTCTTTAATTGGTCGATGAATCGAAACTATTGTCGATGTCATCGGATTTCGAACTCCGATTCCATCGATGACAGGTTCGATTAATCGACGCTTGAAAATAGAGAGAGAGACTTGACTTTGAAATATTTCAGGATTTCGAGATTGATCGGGGAACCATCGAGATCATCGGAATTTGAATGTCGATGATATCGAGATCAGAGTCGAGGCATCGATAAATCCAGCTGATTTATCTTGAGCTTGCTGGACAATTTTGTCTTTGTTCAATGCAATCGATCTGGTGTCGATATCATCGATATTTGAATATCGATTCTATCGAAGGACCCTCGATCTTAGTTAAAAACAACCTAAAATATCTGCTGTAAGAAATGTGCGCCCACTATCGATATCATCGATGGACCTCCGATCTTATCGATATTTGAATTCAGATCATATCGGACGGTCATCGATATACCGAAGGAATTTGAGATTTTCATTAAAAAACAAGGGCGTCGGAAAACTGTCTGTCGATCTTATCGAGCCACTCCCGATGGACTCGAAATTTGAATGTCGATGATATTGATAGGTGTATCGATACATCGATAATTCGTCCAGATATGTTTTGAAGTTGCTGGACACATTTAGTGCTTTTATCGATGATATCGATAGGTGTATCGATACATCGATAATTCCGTCCAGATGAATATTTAGTTGCTGGACACTTTTGGTCCTCTTATCGATAATATCGTTAAGGTATCGAGGACATCGATGGACCAGGTCGATCATATCGAGGGTGCATCGATAAAATCGACAAGGTGAGAAAAACTTAGAGATTTTTCTATTTTGAAAAAGTTTTCTCTCCTTAAAAATCCTAAGATGTCTATCTTGTTTTATGGGTTTTAATCACCTGGTGTTTTGGGACATGGGATGTGAGGCTATGATTTACCTATGGCGAGCTTCCACACATCTGGATGAGGCAGACGCCTGAATTGATCTTCCTATCAAGCTCTGTAGACAGTCTGACCTACCACTCACGTAACTTGACAAACCAGGGCACTTTCATTGTGCACCACTACCTAAAATTCATGGAATTACGTGTCAACCAAGAGAGTCACTACCCAGAGTGCATTACGTCCACGATAAAATATTTGAATCACTAATTGTGAGACCTCTAACACATCACTTGCACCGAAGGGAAAATAAATTGAACCATGAGAGTTTTGGAATTTCAAGACACATGCCCAAGCCATAAAGGGAGGTAGCACAAGACTAACCTAATAAAGGAGAAAAATATCATTAAGCTATCTCAATAAAAGAGAAGAGTAACAAATAGGTTAACTCAACAAAATAAGGGGAGAGAAATAAAAGGCCAACTAAATATAGAGCGGAAGTATGCGTCGCTCTCAAATTTGGCAAAGGGCAAGGCTGTATCCATCACCCCACATAAATTCATAAAAATCACGTATAATTAAAATCATACATTAACCATAATTCCCAAAAGGATAAATAATTGATAGTGGTAAATCAATCAATTGCATGAAAAATCACAGGAATATGAAAGTGTGCAAAAACAAGATAAATCATATGAACTCAAATTAGTGTAAGCTTAGAGGAATCCTTCTCCTTAGCCTTAAACCTAAACCTTAGGTATATATCGATGTAGGAAAGCTCCTACATGAATCGTAACATCGCTTAAGTAAAAAGGAGACACCACATGTGTGGAGAAGGAAGAGGATAATGACATCTAGGCTTTCTCTTTCTTTATCTCTCTCTTTCTCTCTCTTTCTTTCTCTTTCTCTCTCTCTCTCTCTCTTTCTCTTTCTCTCTCTTCATTAGGCGTTGGGAGATTGGACGTGTGAGTGGAGAGAGGAACGCACACCCCTTTTTAAATAGAGTGGGCATGTGAGAGAGGTGTGTTTCACATCCCACTTAGATTGAGTTTCTCCAAATTTCCCTTTTCTGACGATCTTTCTTTAAATCTAATTCGTCCATTGTGTTAAGGTCGTCGAATGGAGATGGGGTATATGATTTTCTTGGTGATCCGAAATTTAGATTGACCTATTCTAAAAATTCTCCTAATAGGTGCCAAAAAGAACTTGATCTCAATTAACAGTCCACACTTAATGATTAGGGCCCATTTTGGGAAGAAATGTGTAGTCAGGATAGACAAACTGTTGAACAAAATTTGGTGGTTAATCGATGGTGAAAAAAGCCTAAATATAAAATTTCACATTTCGTACCAAAATGAAGGAACTGACTTCAATAGATTGAGGTCTAAATTTTATATAACCTCGTAGTCATATGAGACCAAAGTGTGGTCCAAATTTGAGTTTCGATGGACAACAGGAAGTAGTTAAATCAGAAGATCCAGATTTATAAGGAGTTATTAAACTTCACGCCTAAGGAAAAGCCTACCAAAGTGGGGTCTTCATATTTCATACTTGGTCCATATGATGGGCAATCCAAGTTGTTCATATGAAGGAAAATATCTTACTACGACTACCCATGAGGTTTCTTCACTCGATGGACACTAAAATCAACGGTTAAATGACTAATTTGTCAATTGAGTCACTTTTGTAATGATCTAAGGGCTGAAATTTGACATGTATGGTTAATCTATAATACATAGGCATGATATAAAATTTCACATCAAACGGATTGTGAGAACTATGTGATCTAGAATTTAAGGGTATAAGTTAATGGCATTTTCATAATTATTACTGATATAAGAGTTTTATGAAATCTAATGGTTTTATATAGTTATAAAAACATTTATAAGCAATTACTATAAAAGAACTTATATCTAAATCATTATGAATAAAGAATTATTCACCAAATTAATTAAGGAATGTACATATATCAAACCACATAAAGGATGGTCAGATGACATGTTAAAAATAGTAAGACTTGATGATTATTACTCTGACCATGTATGCAGGTGGGTGTACGGTCAGTTTCATAAACGGATGAACACAAAGTGGATTTTTGGAGTGATCAAGAGGTAGAACATGTATACCGTTAAATTAAAGTAATTTGTTCACATGTGTAAGTTTTTCAAATTGTAGTTTTGATGGTGGGTTAAGCATATTCATAAGTGGTTAATAAGATGAATGGATCAGAATCTCAAATTGATATGTGTATGAACGGATGCAGATATCAAGTAGTTAGTTTACTATGATCGGGTGGTCCAAACTCAAGGTGGACGGTCAATATCTTTACCTATTGGTGGATAGTTAGCTGAATGGTTGATTATGATGGACAAGCGAGAATACTTGGACATATTATGATCTTGTCTTAAAATCTTCGGTCAGATGGCTTGATCCATGGATTAATATCATTCTCAACAGTCAAATTCATGTTGGAGAATAGATGTATGGTTAGGATAACTAGATTGGTAATGTACACATGCACAAATTAAGTTAAATTTCATGGTAACACTCAAAAACTTTCAATATTCGGGTATTGAAAAGTTTAGAGTGTTATAGATAGTATGTGTGTGTGTGTGTGTGTATGGGAAAAGGTTCTATGCAGTCGAGCTCATGGGAACTTCCCATGAGGTTGAGTTGTGTGGGCCCCACCATGATGCGTGTCGAACATCTACCCCATCAGTCAGATGCACCATTCCATGTTGGGCCTTAGGCTTAAAATTTAAGTCAAATGATGACTTTTGTGGGCCACACTACGTATAAAAGTTGAGAGGGGTTACCCTCCCATTAAAACATTCATAATCGTTTGTTGGGCCGACCGAGGTATGGTTCAAAAATCCAGACCATCCATTATGTGTGTCCCACTTGGATGAGGGGTTAAACCAAGTTTCAGATGCATCCAAATTTTAAGTTGGCTCCACCAAGTGCTTTTATATGTTTTAGGCATGTCTTTACATGATTTTCGATGGTATGGCCCACCTGAGTTTCGTATACGGCTGATTTTGGGATTTCCCATTATTTAAAGGGGACCAATCAAATTCATGGTGTTGATGTTCGACACGCATCACGATGGGGCCCACACAGCTCGACCTCATGGAAGTTCCCATGAGCTCGACCTCATAGAACCTTTTCCCTATATATATATATATATATATATATATATATATATATATATATATATATATATATATATATATTATATATATATATATATATATATTGACAAAATATTCTGGTTGATCACCATGATTTACTTGATGATGTTTACATGAATGATGATGTTGATATCCCAGTTGATAATCATGCATGTGTTAATGCTCATTATGATGATATGTGTATAATCACCAAGCTTTACTTGATATTGATTACATAGGAGATGATATTGACATCCAAGTGACAATATGATAACCATGTTTTTTACTTGATGCATAGACGAAATAACTTATATGAGGATGATACACATAAGGATAATCATATGCATGATAAGAATAGACCCCTGATACCTAACGCATGGTATGATGATGGTGTTAGATGATGGTTTGTGATAATTAATGAGGGATGTGATTCCAGTATGTTATGATACCATGCACATGTATGTTGAAAAATACATAAGCTTGTGATTATATAATTAATGTGAAGAATTAGATGTATTGAAGGCTATGGAATGATGATGCATGTGAATACTTGAAAACTGTGGAACCTTAACATTATTTGGTTATTCATAAGTTGGGGCCTAGTGCCTTGGGCTTCTGAGAGCTCACTTGCCCATAGAACTTGGGATGCAAACTAGTTACAAATAACCGTTGGATGAGAGCCATGTGAGCTCATTTCCATGATTAAGGCAAGGGTGTTTGATTATTATTAGTCTGTTGGTTTACTTGACCAATTGGAAATATTGTTAAGTAAAGCCCATGAGGCATGGGATGTATGATAGAATGTATGATGGCATGGATGTGAGGTATGGTCAGAAGGCTTTGTGCCATATAATGCATGTTAGAAGTATGATGTGATGTATGGCAAATAATATGGCGTGTGATGTGTAGCTCACACACAATGATTATGACATATGTTATGCAGCCAATCGTAATGGATATGGCATAAAATGTGTAGCTTAAACACAATATGGGTCTTATAGACCATATTATAAATAATGATTGAATCTTAATTGGGTGAAAGTTAAGGCCCATTGCTTATGGTATTATGGCCATGATTCGGCTTGTATCAATATAAGATTAAGGGTCCAGATGGACATTTTCCATGACAATGGACTATGATCTGAGAGTCTACTATTAAGTGTCCATGTGCTATAGCTTAAAAGTTGATATATTCTACCTTTGTTTACATTAGCACCAGCTTGATAGTTTGGTATATATACGCGAGATCCGTATCCTAGCCTGTACCGTTCCGTAGGCTTCCCGCGGCCTCCCGGTCGAATTCCGGCCCCCCCGCCCGACCTGTAATCGGCATTGCACGCGACCCTGAGTCTATCCCCGTATTCCCTAAGTCGGCTCAAACCCAAGACTTGTACTAGTGCGACCGCGCCGTCGCCGCGGTTCAGACCTCGCGTCTCGCACGCCGAAGCGATACCCGGGCCAGGAGACGTGCGTCACGTTGCGATCTTAGTTCGAGAAAACGCCGTGCATTGTAAAAACTGAGGGATATCTCGACACATCACATCAATCCCACATCAAGTACACATCACTCCCATCACTCACACCCATCCCCCAAGTCAACTCTCCCCATCAGCCATCACTCACTCACCATCATCACTCACCATCCCTCTCTCTCCTTACATCACACCTCTCTCTATCATCTCTCTCATTTTTTTCCTAAGCAACCCAATGTCCATGGGAGAGAAGCTTTGTGTGTGGCCCACCTCCCTACCTCCCATCTCCACCATCTTAGCCATCCAATCCTCATCTTCCTCCATTAAAGTTGGAGCATTGGAGCTAAGAATCCAAGGAGTCTAGAAGAAGCGAGAACGGTGGGTGAATCTTCATTGTTTGTGGGTGTTTTTGTGAGATTTAGGGCCCACATAGTGGGACCCATCTTGATGTATGTATTGTATAGAGGGGTCCATGGTGGCGGGGCCCCTCCGTCCGTCCATCTCTCTTCGCTCTCTCTCTCTCTCTCTCTTCTTCTTTTTTGTGATGACCAGGTGGCCCACATGATTTGTGTTTTCGTCCAGCCGCCTAGCTGGTATGGTGGAGCCCCACTTGATGTGTATTTTGGCACATCACACACCGTCCATTGTTGGACGGTGCTGTGAGGGACACCAAGCTGTATGGTTTTATCCTGACCATCCAGCCTCCTGGTCATGGTCATGGGCCACCATTGATGCACAAGTTTTCATCCGTCCATCCATCTAGGTGGGACGCACCCTACACGTCGGGCCTATCTTGATGTGGGGAAGCAGATGGGGCCCGATGTACCTACATCAGCTAAATAGCTGTTGTATCGACGTCATCAAGATGGTGGGCCCCATCATGTGGTATGTATTATATATACCCTACCGTCCATTTGTACGGACCCCACCATGATTCATGTGACACCATGTGAGGTGGCCACGTGTGTGGACCCCACCACGATGCATTCGTTATATCAAGACCGTCCATCCAAACGTCCAGCGTCTGGACACTGGACTGGATCTTATATAAAAATAAATATAATAATAATAATAATAATATAAAGATAATAAATAAATAAATAATATAATATAATATTATGTGGGCCCACGTGGGACCCACCTTGAGATGTGTTTTATCTAGCCATCTACCTGATGGTACCCACCATGATGTGCTCCAGATCAACACCGTCCAGACCTCTGGACATGGGTCTGGACATGAGGTATATGTTATATCTTTACCGTCCACCCATTGGACATGGACCCCACAATGGTAGAGTGTGGGACCCACCTTGATATATGTGTTTCTTTATCTACACCGTCCACATCCGGACGGTGCCATTTGGGCCTCTAATGTGATGTATGTGATCCTCCACCTGTCCGTCCATTGGGCAGACCGTAGGGCCCACCCACACGTATTGCACGTGTGGGGTGGGGCCCACCTTACTGATGTGTATATTCACATCGTACATCTGACGATGGAGCCTACCTTTGATGTATGTGTTGTGCATGCACACACGTCCATCTGGATGGTGCTACATGGAGCCCACCGTTGATGTATGTATTGCATGTCCACGCCATCCATCTGCTGGGCCCCACCTTGATGTATGTGTTACATCCAAACCTTTTGTCTAATTTGGCAGCTCGTCCCATGGCTCGAGACTAAAAATGAGGCGGATTTATCAGGTGGGCCCTCACTGCAGAAATCAGTGGGGATTGATCATTCGCCATTGAAACTCTTCAGGAGTACAGAAGTTTTGGATCAAAATGATATTTGGTTTTTTCCTCTTTAAATAGGTCCTTGTAACCATATGATTAGATTGGATGGAAAATAACATTATGGTGGCCCCTGTAGGATTTTAACGGTAGAAATCATTATCTCCACTGCTACTAGTAGTATGGTCCAGATGATCTTTCGATACGATTCATTTTGGGGAATGTGTGCGGCCCACTTGATGTATACGAGCCCATGTGATGTATTCGAGGCCCATGGGTTGAGGCCTATTGAGATATATTTGGGGTCCATGGGTAGAGGCCCATTGTGATATGAATTAGGCCCATGATGCCTGGCCCTTTTAATGTATTTTAAGGCCCAATTACGTAGCCCATTTGATGCATATGAGGCCCATTTACTACGTATGCGGGGCCCACCTGCTATGTATATAAAGCCCATTGGTGCGGCCCATGTAATGTGACCGACTTGATGTATGCGGCCCATTGCGATGTATATAGGCCCGGGTATGTGGGCCCGTTGTAATGTATTTGTAGCCCATTTGGTGAGGCCTGATGTGGTGTATATGTGGCCCTTGAGTGAGGCCTATTGCGATGTATATTAGGCCTTTGTGTGAGCTATAGGCCCACTATGATGTTTGGCTCTATGTGGGCCACTCCTTGGGAGCAATGTTGGTTAAATGTCTACATTGATGGGCGATGATGGTTAGATGTCCACATTGTGACCTTCCCTTAGGCCTTGTATAAGCTAATTCCGATTGACGAGGTTGATTGTATAGGCCGATCTGATTATTGAGGCTGAGTATCGAGGCTGATTCCGATTGTCGTGGCCGCGTATCGAGGCTGATTTCGATTTGTCGAGGCTAATTGTATAGGCCGATTCTGATTGTCGAGGCCGATTTTGATTTGTCGAGGCTGAGTATCGAGGCCGATTCCGATTTGTCGAGGCCGATTGTATAGGTTGCCAAGTATCGGGGCTAATTCCAATTGTCAAGGTCGAGTATCGAGGCCGATTCCGATTTGTCGAGGCTAATTGTTGAGGCCAATCCCGATTCTGATTGTCTAGGCCGATTGTATAGGCCGATTCTGATGGTCGAGGTCGAGTATCGAGGCTGATTCCGATTGTTGAGGCCGCATATCGAGGCCGACTATGATTTATCGAGGCAATTTGTATAGGCCAATTCCGATTGTCAAGTCTGAGTATTGAGGCCAATTACGATTTATCGAGGCCGATTCCAATTATCGAGGTCGCGTATCAAGGACGATTCCGATTTGTCGAGGCCGATTGCATAGGTTGATTTCGATTGTCAAGGCCGAGTATCAAGGTCGATTCCCATTATCGAGGCCGATTATATAGGCCAATTCCGATTGTCAAGGCTGATTCCGAGTGTCGATTCCGATTGTCGAGGTCGATTTCGATTGCCAAGGCCGATTGTCAAGACCTATATGATGTATATACGACTCGTAGTTGAAGCCCATTGTGATGTGTATTCGGCCTGTGTGATGTATATGCAGCCCGTGTTTAAGGCCTAATGGTGATGAATAGGAGGTCTATGGTGATGGGCCCATTGTGATGTACTTGAGGCCCATGGGTAAGGCCCATTGTGATGTATTCATGGCACATGGCAAGGCCCATTTTTAATATGCATTAGGCCCATGATGCATGTCCCATTTGATGTATTCGAGACCCATGTGTAGGGGCCCACATGTCATGTATTTGAATCCCATGAGCAAGGCCCACATGTTGTGTATATGTGGCTCTTGAGTAAGGCTCATTGTGTTGTATATTAGGCCTTTGTGTGAGGCCGTGGGCCCATTATATGTTTGGCTCTATGTAAGCCATTCCTTGGGGGTAATGTTGGTTAAATGTCTACATTGTCAAGGCCGATTGTTGAGCGCCGACTATTAATACTGATTATGAGTATGTGACAGTATAACATCATGATATGCCCATATACGCATCATCTGCATGTTTATTGTGAGATGTGATTGACCCTTGCATATGCCATATACATATGGTTTATTAGACCCCTGATAGGTGGAGTTATCCCACATGAGCTGCAAGGGTAGTTATCCGAAGCGACGGTATTGATTGCATGATGCATGGACCTATATGACTCATGCATCTTGTATTAAGTGATTGTGATTACTGTATGACCTAGTGACATCAGGGCTGTGACCTCCACAGGCATGTCGTGATGGCTAATGGGACACCAACACCAAAAATATTTGGTTCAAGCATCTAGGCACTTTAGATGTCCGTGGGTGAAAGTCCGTAAAACCTCCGAGGCCAGGAGACGCCCCAACGTCTAGACCAAGTGAATACATTAGCGCTCGAGTGCCGAATAGTAGGCCGCATCTAGCCCACGCATCTCTCCACTCTCTGTCGTGGTCGGTTGGGAGGGGGTGTGGCCTTATCCGCCCGAGTGAAGGGGCTATAAGGTAGGTTGAGTTTGAACCCATCTCCCAAATGGGTCCGCTATCGATGAGTCGGGTAGGCATTGGTATATTCTGATGACAGCCGGGTAGTGAGGTCTTTTCCACTTGCTGGTTATGCGGCTAACTGGGGGGCGGGCGGTAGCCAGCTTGGAGTGTACTAGACCCCGGTGGATGATCCAGAGATGTACAGTACTGAATTGTGGAGCAGGAGTTATATACTCATTCATTTATTCATTCACTATCCACTCGGGATGGTGGTGCGCAACTATTTGTTAGTGTACCTTCACAATGGCCAGAATTTTGGTTGGGGACAGACTAACTTAAGATCAAGAGCCTACCACATTGAGTCTGACTATTCAAATTAGGTATGGGACTGGTTTGGATAGAAGTCCCCTTGTGATAGACCCCATAGCCTGTGATAGTACGTACTATCATCCCGACTTCACACTCCAGCATGGTCATTCCGTTCGCACCGCAAATTGCATTACACCCACGGCATATGACATTTTGGGTACTATGTTTCTGCATTATATGGGCTAGATACGGTTGACTGTATTCGTGACCTTATCAGGAATTGTATATTGCATCGCATCTTCGGCATCTGATATTTGGCTTTTTATGACTTCTCATTTGCATAGCTGATCTGTATTGCGCATTTTGATATTGATTGACTCATGGAGTTGATAGTATTTTCGTTTATTCTGATATCGTATGATTCATAATCTTACCAGTATTTCCGATATTGTATGATTATGACATTGTATTCAAATGTTTATATTAGCGGATATCTGATGATGATGATGTTGCCTTTGTGATTTGGGCAAACTTGTGGTTATACTTATTACAATTAAATGTACATTGGAAGAGCCTCCTTGTAGGATCCCAGGATCAGAATCTGGTGTATGGACACTGGGAGCTGAGAATGGGGTACTATGGAGGCTGTCAGCACCGGATTCGGCGATTGAAAATTTTGTGAGCCTGGTTTCGTAGTTTGGGGCGTGACAGAAGATGGTATCAGAGCATAACTTGGGAATTCCTCAAGTTAATATCATGTATCTGCTGATAGCTACCCTGCACTCTATGATTGTTGAGAACTTAGAATGGTTAGATCCCCGAGTTCGAATAACTTAGAGATTTTCTGATATAGCTCCCTACCGTTGAGATTATGAGGCTGCATAGTATTCCCGTTTCGATTATTTCTGATCCGGGATCTGAGGATTAGTATGGTTTACTATTCTGTTGATGAGGCATCTTGGGAGCAAGAGGCTAAGATTCGTTGGCGTTAACCATATCTCTCAGGTATATGATTATGTTGGTATGTTTGTATTCTAATAGGATTTCCCTCCTTGTGAACTCTATATTGGTAATGTCGTGTTTAAAATTTCGAGGACAAAATTTTTATTAGGAGGGGAGAACTGTGAGACCCATATCATAACCCGTACCATTTCGTAGGCTTCCAAGGTCCTCCCGGGTTGAATTTCGACGACTGGCGACTTGTATCGACAGTTGCGCACGACCTTGAGTTGTATCCCGTATTCTTGAGTCGGCTCGACCCGAGACTTGTTACCAGTGCGACCAGACGCCCCCGCGCCGTTCTCTCGTACACCGAGGTGATACCCAGGCTAGGAGATGTAGGCCCGCGTTCAGTTCGAGGAAAAGGCACGTGTTACAAAAATCGAGGGAATTTCTATGACATATCACATCAATCCCATCAATCAAGTACACATCACTCCCATCCCTCACACCCATCCCCAAAGTCAAACTCTCCCCATCACCCCATCACTCACTCACCCATCACTCACCACCCCTCTCTCTCTCTCCCTTACATCACACTCTCTCTCATCTCTCTCTCATTTTCCCAAGCAACCCAATGTCCATCGGAGAGAAACTTTGTGTGTGGCCCACCTCCCTACCTCCTCCCATCTCCACCATCTTAGCCATCCAATCCTCATCTTCCTCCATTAAAGTTGGAGCTTTGGACCGAAGGAGTCCAAAGAGTTTAGAAGAAGCGAGAACGTGGGTGAATCTTCATTGTTTGTGGGTGTTTTGTGGATTTAGGGCCCACATGTGGGACCCATCTTGATGTATGTATTGTATAGAGGGGCCCATGGTGGGGCCCGGGTCTCGCTCTCTCTCTCTCTCTCCGTCTCTCTCTCTCTCTCTCCTCTCTCTCTCTCTCTCTCTCTCGTCTCTCTCTCTCTCTCCTCTCTCTCTCTCCTCTCCTCTCTCCTCTCCTCATCTCTCTCTCTCTCGTCTCTCTCGTCTTCTCTCTCTTCTTTTTTGCGATGACCAGTTGGCCCACCTGATTTATGTGTTTCATCCAGCCGCCTAGCTGGTACGGTGGAGCCCACTTGATGTGTATTTTGCATCCACACCGTCCATTGTTGGATGGTGCTGTGAAGGACACCAAGTCATATGGGTTCTATCCTAACCGTCTAACCTCCTGGATGTGGTCATGGGCCACCATTGATGCATGAACTTCATTCGTCCATCCATCTGGGTGGGACGCACCTTACACGTGGGGCCTATCTTGATGTGGGGAAGCAGATGGGGCCGGTGTACCTACAACAACTAAATAGCTGTTGTATCGACGTCATTAGGAATGGTAGGCCCCATCACGCGGCATGTATTATATCCCTACCGTCCATTTATACGGACCCCACCATGATTCATGTGACACCATGTGAGGTGGCCACGTGTGTGGACCACACCACGTTGCATTTGTTATATTAAGACCGTCTATCCAAACGTCCAGCGTCTGGACGCTGGACACTAGACTGGATCTTATATAATAATAATAATAATAATAATAAAGATAATAATAAATAAATAATAATATAATATTATGTGGGCCCACGTAGGACCCACTTTGAGATGTGTTTTATCTAGCCATCTACCTGATGGTAACCCACCATGATGTGCTCCAGATCCACACCGTCCAGACCTCTGGACGATGGGTCCGGACATGAGGTATATGTTATATCTTTACCGTCCACCCATTGGACGTGGACCCATAATGGCAGAGTGTGGGGCCCACCTTGATATATGTGTTCTTTATCTACACTGTCCTCATCCGGACGGTGCCATATGGGCCTCCAACGTGATGTATGTGATCCTTCGCCTGTCCGTCCATTGGGCAGACCGTGGGGCCCACCCACACATATTGCACGTGTGTGGTGGGGCCCACCTTATTGATGTGTATATTCACACCGTACATCTAATGATGGAGCCTACCTTTGATGTATGTGCTGTACATGCACATCGTCCATCTGGATGGTGCTGCATGGAGCCCACCATTGATGTATGTATTGCATGTCCACGCCATTCATCTGCTAGGCCCCACCTTGATGTATGTGTTACATCCAAACCTTCTGTCTAATTGGCAAGCTCGTCTCATGGCTTGAGACTAAAAATGAGGCAAATCTATCAGGTGGACCTCACTGAAGAAATCAGTGGGGATTGATCATCCACCATTGAAACTCTTTTGGAGTACAGAAGTTTTGGATCAAAATGATATTTGGTTTTTCCTCTTTAAACAGGTCCTGTGACCATATGATCAGATTGGATGGAAAATAAACATTATGGTGAACCTTGTTGGATTTTAATGGTAGAAATCATTATCTCCACTGTTTCTTATAGTATGGTCCAGATGATCTTTCGATATGATTCATTTTTGGGGAATGTGTGCGGCCCACTAGATGTATACGAGGCCCATGTGATGTATTCGAGGCCAATGGGTTGAGGCCCATTGAGATGTATTTGGGGCCCATGGGTAGAGGCCCATTGTGATATAAATTAGGACCATGACGCGTGATCCTTTTGATGTATTCAAGGCCCAGTTACGTAGCCCATTTGATGCATATGAGGCCCATTTGTTACGTATGCGGGGCCCACCTGTTATGTATATAAAGCCCATTGGTGAGTCCCATGTAATGTGACCGACTTGATGTATGCAGCCCATTGGTGAGTCCCATGTAATGTGACCGACTTGATGTATGCAGCCCATTGGTGAGTCCCATGTAATGTGACCGACTTGATGTATGCAGCCCATAAGATACGGCCCATTGCGATGTATATAGGCCCAGGTATGGGCCCGTTGTAATGTATTTGTGGCACATTTGGCGAGGCCCGATGTGGTGTATATGTGGCCCTTGTGTGAGGCCTATTACAATGTATATTAGGCCATTGTGTGAGGCCATGGGCCCACTATGATGTTTGGCTCTATGTGGGCCACTCCTTGGGAGTAATGTTGGTTAAATGTCCACATTGACGGGCGATGATGGTTAAATGTCCCCATTACGACCTTCCTTTAGGCCTTGTATAGGCCGATTTCGATTGTCGAGGCTGATTGTATAGGCCGATTTCGATTTGTCGAGGCCGATTGTATAGGTCGATTCCGATTGTCGAGGCCGAGTATCGAGGCCGATTCCGATTGTCGAGGCCGAGTATCGAGGCCGATTCCGATTGTCGAGGCCGAATATCGAGGCCGATTTCGATTTGTTGAGGCCGATTCCGATTCCGATTGTCGAGGCCGATTGTATAGGCCGATTTCGATTGTCGAGGCCGATTCTGATTGTTGAGGCCGCGTATCGTGGCCGATTTTGATTTGTCGAGGCCGATTGTATAGGACGATTCTAATTCTTAAGGCCGAGTATCGAGGCCGATCACGATTTATCGAGGCCGATTGTATAGGCCAATTCTGATTGTCGAGGCCGTGTATCGAGGTCGATTCCGATTTGTCGAGGCCGATTGTATAGGCCGATTCTGATTGTTGAGGCTGAGTATCGAGGCTGATTTTGATTTGTCAAGGCCGATCGTATAGGTCGATTCCGATTATCGAGGCCAAGTATCGAGGCCGATTCCGATTTGTTGAGGCCGATTGTTAAGGTCGATTCCGATTCTGATTGTCGAGGCCGATTGTATAGGCCGATTTCGATTATCGAGGCTGAGTATCGAGGCCGATTCTGATTATCGAGGCTGCGTATTAAGGCCGATTTTGATTTGTTAAGGCCGATTGTATAGGCTGATTCCAAATTTTATGGCCGAGTATCGAGGTCAATTACGATTTGTCGAGGCCGATTGTATAGGCCAATTCTGATTGTCGAGGTCGTGTATCCAGGCCGATTCCGATTGTTGAGGCCGATTGTATAGGCCAATTTTGATTGTCGAGGCCGAGTATCGAGGTCGATTCCTAGTGTCGATTCCAATCGTTGAGGCCGATTTCAATTGTCGAGGCCGATTTCAATTGTCGAGGCCAATTTCGATTACCAAGGCCGATTGTCGAGACCTATATAATGTATATGCGACCCGTAGTTGAAGCCCATTATGATGTGTATTCGGCCTGTTTGATGTATATGCAGCCCGTGTTTAAGGCCTAATGTGATGAATAGGAGGTCTATGTCATGGGGCCCATTGTGATATATTTGAGGCCCATGGGCAAGGCCCATTGTGATGTATTTATGTCACATGGGCAAGGCCCATTTGATATGCATTAGGCCCATGATGCATGTCCCATTTGATGTATTCGAGACCCATGTGTAGGGCCTACATGTCATGTATTTGAGTCCCATGAGCAAGGCCCACCTATTATGTATAGTGGCCCTTGAGTAAGGCCCATTGTGTTGTATATTAGGCCTTTGTGTGAGGCCGTGGGCCCATTATATGTTTGGCTCTATGTAGGCCATTCCTTGGGGGTAATGTTGGTTAAATGTCCACATTGTTGTGGCTAATTGTTGATGTCGGCTATTGATACTGATTTGAGTATGTGACAGCATAACATCATGATACACGACCATACGCATCATCTGCATGTTTATTGTGAGATGTGATTGACCCTTGCATATGCCATCGTACAGATGGTTTATGAGACTCCTTGATAGGTGGAGTTATCCCACATGAGCTCATGGTATGCGCAGGATTAATGCATGATTGGACTACATGACTCATGCATCTTGCATTATGTGATTGTGATTACTGTATGCCCTAGCGACATCAGGGCTGTGACCTTCACAAGGATGTCATGGATGGCCAAATGGAACACCGAAAATGTTTAGTTCGAGCATCTGGGCACTTTGGATGTCCGTGGGTGAAAGTCCCTAAACTTCCGAGGCTAGGAGACGCCCCAACGTTTAGACCGAGTGGATACATGAGCGCCCGAGTGCCGAATACCGGTAGGTCGCGTCTCCCACTATGTCGTGGTCAGTTAGGAAGGGGTGTGGCCTTATCCGCCGGAGTGAGGAGGCTATAAGCTAGGCTGAGTTTGACCAGCTCCTAAATGGGTCCACTATCGATGAGTCAGGTAGGCATTGGTATACTACTGACAGGCGAGTAGTGAGGTATTTTTCACTCGCTGGGCTACGCGACCGGCTGGGGCAGTAGGCAGCTTAGAGTGTACTCGACCCCGGTGAGGATCCTAGAGATGTACAGTACTGAATTGTGGAGCAAGAGTTATATACTGATTCATTCATTCATTCATTATCCACTCGGGCTGGTGGTGCGCAACTATTTATTATGTGTACCTTCACAATGGCCAAGATTTTGGTTAGGGCGCGCGACTAACCTGAGATCATGAGCCTACCACTTTGAGTCTGACTATCCAAATTAGGTATGAGACTGGTTTGGATAGAAGTCCCTTATGACGGACCCCATAGCCTGCGATACTACGTACTATCATCCCGACTTCACACTCCAGCATGGTCATTCCGTTCGCACTGCATATTGCATTACACCCGTGGCATAAGGCATTTTGGGTTACTATGTTTCTGCATTTATATGGCCTAGATATGGCTGACGGTATTCATGAACTCATCAGGAATTATGTATTGCATCGCATCTTCGACATATGATATTTGGCTCTTTATGACTTCTTATTTGCATAGCTGATCTGTATTATGTATTTTGATATTGATTGACTCATGGACTTGTCAGTATTTCCTCTTACTCTGATATCGTATGATTCATAATCTTACCAGTATTTTCGATATTGTATAATTATGGCATTGTATTCAAATGTTTATATTCGCGGATATGTGATGATGATGACGTTGCCTTTGTGACTTGGTTAAACTTGTGGTTATGCTAATTATGAGTAAATGTACATTGAAAAATCCTCCTTGTAAGATCCCAGGATCTGAATTTGGCGTATGGACGCTGGGAGTTGAGAATGGGGTACTACGGAGGCTGTTAGCACCGGATTCGGCAATCGAAAATTTTGTGAGCCCAGTTTCCAAGTTTGGGGCGTGACAATATAGTTGATCATAAGCATCCATTATATACATGCATGAGCACATCATGAAATTAGGGCTGTCGTATTGTTCCATATATGTGGATGAGATCCATAGGAGTTTGGAAATTTTGTATATTGATTTGATTGGGCCCTCGTGCTGGTCCACATGACTGGATGAGATGTATAAATTACAATATTTAGGCCCTCATGTTGGTTCGTATGATAGTATTTGGGCCCTTATGTTGGTCCGTATGATAGTATTTGGGCCCTTGTGTTGGTCCTTGTTCCTGGATGAAAGTCAAGAGGAGTTGGGGTATGTATATTTACTCGTAATGCCTTTGTGATTTTGCATTCGGTTATATGGGCTTTGATGGTGACGTATTTCATGAGTGGATGTTTTGTATGGTGGCCACGTGATAGCTGGTTGGTGAGATGGTTTGTGTTGAGGCCTTGTGATGGCCAAGTTATTGATATTATTGAAAAGGTTTGTGAATGGTACGTTATGGCCACCTTAGGCTTAAATACTGTGATTGGTGACACTTATCCTCTAATGAACCTGTTAAGATTGGCCAATTGGGTTTTCTTCTGTCATGTGTCGAGTGGGGATGAGCATTGTAGGATATGTGCAAGAGTCCTTTCCACTGCCAAAACTAGGAAGGGAAGAGGTGTGACGAGCCTACCTATCGTCATGTGCTGAGTCGAGGTGGTTGATATTCCGATTGTTGAGGCTAGGTAGGGTGAAATAAATTAGGGTCCCCGATTATTAGCCAATGGCTAGATGGATACTAATTGATGCGCTCAAGATTTTCTTTTTAAAAATGTGCCATATACTTGTGTGGAGATGTAACATTATGTCACACTGCAAACTTGGGAACCAGACTCACAAAATTCCCAATCGCCTAATCCGGTGCCGACAACCTCCGTAGTACCCCATTCTCAGCTCCCAGCTCTCATACGTTAGGTTCCAATCCTGGGATCGTACAAGGAGGATCTTTAGGTTTTTTTGTAAGGGAGCAAAACCACAAGTGTACTCAAGTCACAAAACATCATCTCCACATATCCATTAATATAATCTTTTAGTATAGTGCTGAAAGGGAAATACATGATATAACAAAACTCCAAAAGATCAGTCACATGCTCCTGCCTCAATGCTGCTATGGTCTAACATAACCCGCACGTAATGAATGTGTATAAGCTTACTACTGAGGATTTCCAAGTCCAAGGGATATCAAAACTGAGGATTCCCAAGTCCAAGGGATCCCAATGAAATTTTAAATTAGACCGCTATAGTAGAAGTATGGAATAGGTCAAAGTGTCCTAGAGGGGGGTGAATAGGACTTTATAAGATTGTACCAAATAAAAACTTTTATTGCCTAACTCAAATGATTTACAACTAAACTTTGCAAGGCAATGTAACTCTAATGGCTTCCAAGCCAGTTAGAGGGTCCAATCACATAGGCAGTTAAAAATATTCCAATCGAGCAACTAGACTCGATCATAGTGAGCTTGTGTGTGGGAAGAACTTCCTATCAATCAAATAACATTCATTCAATCATATATAAGAATTTAATCATTTAAGTATATATAAGCATGATTAAACAAATGCGCAAATGACAATCCCAAACACAAGCATGTATAGTGGTTCGGCTTCGTGCCTACTCCACTCTCGGCAGATGCACTCAACTCTTAAGTGTACTAGATTTCATTAACGGAGGTTTTAAATCAGGTTCAAATCAAACCATTACAACCTACACAAGGTTGACACTAGGACCTACACAAGGTTCCTAAGGAAGCCTACATAAGGCAAACCGTCATACACAAGGACTCAACAGTTTACGCTTTACAGAAGAGCAAAGGTTCTACACAAAAACCTAGGTTTAGGCCACATAGGCTAAGGTTCTACACAAGAACCCAGGTTTAGGCAACATAGGCCAAGGTTCTACACAAGAACCTAGGTTTAGGACACATAGGCCAAGCTTCTACACAAGAACCTAGGTTTAGGCCACACATGCCAAGGTTCTACACAAGAACCCAAATGTATTCTCCCGTCGGAGGCCTTTAAAAGGACTTAGTGTGTTTCCAAAACACAACCTGAAGATCAGTCCTACAGAAGGAAGGATCCCCAGATTCTGTGGACTCTTAAACACTTACTTGTAAGTAGGTGAGTCCCGTTTAACACATGATGAAGATGATCTCCTTTGATAATGGAGATTCTTCAGCTCCCTTGAACCACAACACTTGAAGATTCTCCAATGTAAGTAGCTGGGGTTGGGTTAAGGTTTTTTGTGGAATCTACTCTATTAAATATGACTCATTAAGAGACAAAGTGATTCCAAGCATTCAAGATGATCCAGCATAATGATTTGCCATTAAGTAGCTGCTGAAAGATCCTTGAATGCTTAAGTTCATTCTCCAATCCAATCTATCGAGTATTCAATGAATGGGAAAGGGTTGGGGAATGAACTTCCATGAGATGAAGGCTTAATGATGGTAGGTAAGAAGTTATCCCCTTGGAACCTCTTTTTCTCAATACTTACACTAGAACCGAGCTTCTATTTATAAAGGCAGAATGTCCAATGGTAACATAATCGTCAGAACCTGTCTACGTTCGATGTCATCGAAATTTGAATTTCGATGTCATCGAATCTAATTCGATTACTCGAATATATTCGTGAGTTTACTTCAAAGTTCGCTATTTTGTGTCCTAATTCGATGTCATCGAACCTTATTTGATGTCATCGAGATTTGAATCTCGATGTCATCGAACCTGGTTCAATTCCTCGATCTTTCAGATAGATTTTCCTTCGAGGCACGCTGGACATTTTCTTGACCTTTTCCAATGACATCGGAGTTTGAATCTCGATGACATCGAAACTAGTTCGATTCCTCGAATATTCTAAAGGATTTTCCATGAAGCTTGCTGGACAGAAACTCTAAGTTCTTCAATTCCTTGAATCACCATCGATGACATCGAATACACAAGTTTGATGTCATCCAAGGTATGTTCGATGAATCAAATTTTTAGTCCAAATATATTTGTGGCTGCTGGACATATGAGGGTCACTTTTCGATGTCATCAAACACAGGTATTCGATGTCATCGACCCACGCTCAATGGCTCGAAGTGACTTGTAGAAAGCTTAGAAAATTTACCTATTTGCACCAAGCTTTCAATATAGAATTCCTATGTTGTTTTACAAATTTTGAAGGAATTATATACCTGGGGGTTTTGGACATGGGATGTGAGGTTTACTTTACCTTTGATGTTCTTTATTCACCCATCCAGTTGAGGCAGCATCTTATATTATCTTCATATAAGGCTCACCGACTTACTGACTCAACCGTCACGCTAATTGACAAACAAAGGCATTTTCAATCTCCCCCTTTGTCAATTACGTGACAAAACCCTAGAACAACAACCTAAATTGTGTGTACATCATCTTTACACAATTTTACGAAGATTCTAGCTAACACACACACAACCATAATGTCTTGTCTTGTAGCTGCTCCCCCTATCATCTTGCAGTTGCTCCCCCTATCGTCCTCCATCACCATGTTCTAAAAATATACGACCATAGAGTTTACATGGTGGGATTGTTCTCCCCCCCTTTTGTCAGTGATTGGCAAAGGGTCAGTGAATTACAATAGCATGTAGTATGACTGAAGTTGCATTTGCAAAGAGGAGAACCAATGACGAGGAGAAAGACATTTTAAACCATCATTGCACAGTGTATGAGTTATATATGCATTGATCAATTTTCATCAAACTCAGACAAGCTATGTAGGAATTCAAATATATAAGTATGACAAAAGGTATTGCCCAAGGTTGGCAGTCATTCATCATTAATCATTAGAGCATTCCAAATAAAACAACATCCCAAACCAAAATATTCAGCCCATCCATGGGCATAACCGAACAACCAGAAATATTTTCAGAATATTGAGCCCTTCTAAGGGCATGACACAACAACAAGTTAGCGTATCCATGTTAGTGAGTCATCACATACACACACATGTACTTAGGACATCCAAAAAGATATCCATGCCCTAAGTATCAATTGTCAGTCAGGTGTATGTGATGAGGTAAAGTAGGTTGGCTACGGAGCCGGAGTTGTATCGTCACGCCGGCAAGTCAACATATCCACGATCTGTTGAGCAGTGCATTGTAGCGCCGCAACCATCTATTCTAGTCCAGAGAGTCGCTCCTCTGTATGGCCCATGCGCTCCTCCTGTCTGTCAAATCGGTCTTCTAACTGGGCTTGCCCACGTAATGTTGTCCCAACATGATCCTGATGGCGCTTGTGGCACTGCGTATGCATGAAATCAGGAGTGGTTGGGATAACAGGCGGTGGGCGTGCTTCATCCTTTGTCGCTGCAGTTGTCTCCACCATCTCTGTCTCGGCTTGCATTTCCTCTTTGTTTGTACCCCCCGGAAGTGGATGAAATTTGAGGTCCATTCTTTTGATGTTTAGTTGGTGAATCGTTGTAAAGGACGCTCAGGATCATTTGTCATAGGCAAGCCTAACTCATTGCTCAACACATTGATGAGGTGTGGAAACGGGAGATGACTGGGTCTAGAAGAGTGAACGACTACAGCAAGTTGATGAACAATCAAGGAAGGAAGACATAATTTCACACTGGATGTAATACTATATAGGACGAGAAGCATGAACGGGGTTAAGTTGACACTATTTGTCCCTCTTGGATACACATTTGTAGAGAAGACACCATAAAGAACTCAATACTTCGACAGCATGTATTTGGTCTTGAGAGCATTCCCTTGGTGCCAAGGGA
Organism: Magnolia officinalis; assembly: GCA_021015155.1. Lineage (NCBI taxonomy): Eukaryota > Viridiplantae > Streptophyta > Magnoliopsida > Magnoliales > Magnoliaceae > Magnolia > Magnolia officinalis. The sequence continues at coordinate 21,960,285 of JAJHSJ010000014.1, forward strand.
TGTCTCAACCATAACACATGAACTTTATCATTAAGGAGCGAACCATAGGATCATCGATATTTAGATCAGATAGACCTATCGGGGATAGCATGAGACCGAATTGACTAACAATAGTTTCAGTCGTGATCTCTACACTAGTTTCCCTAAGTGACCGTTATAGAAGGTGGGTCCAAAACAGGAGAGTGACAATAGGCAAGAAAACGATAAACTCTCTCATCACGACACGGCCCACCAAAATCCAATAGTGGCAACCAGTTAACGGCTGACAAAAGGGGTTCAATCTCAAACTCCCGAATACACTCCCTATCAATTTGTCTCTCATGCACGAGTTGCCTCCCAGTGTATTTTTCCAATAGGCTGGCATTTGGTGGAGGAATAGGTGCGGGAGCAGCAGACGGGCCACCGCTACGTGACGGTTGTCGGGTAGGGTTTCCGCGTCTGGGTGCAGAAGAGCTCTGATCCGGTGCCCTGGCCCTTTCTTTCGGGGCTAGGGTTTTCTTCCTCGTGGGCCGAGAGGATTCCCCTTCGGCAGGTGCTTTGCCTTTGTCTTTGACCATGTGAGCTCTGACAGAGATTTTCCCAAGGAAAGAAGAATCGGAACTAAGAAGACAAGCAAGATTTGGAAAAAAAAAACTCTACAATCCAACCTAGGCAAAATGTATCCTAGATTTAACTGAACTATTCAAAATAGAGTGAGAGGATGTGGGGTTTTACCAAGAAGGGCTTTGATTTGAGCTCAGAACCACCACCCACCGCGTCACTAGTTCACTGAAATGAGAAAGATGACTTTTCTACCCAAAAATGCATTTTCGTGCCCACCACGATTTATTTTTTTTTAGGTCGGGAGATTTCGATGTCATCGAAACTGATTCGATGATATCGATCGGTCAACATAAAGTGTCATCGAAGAGGTGTTCGATCACAGCAGGCAGTGTCCAACCTTTCATATTTTGTTAGTTCTTCGATGTCATTGAGATATCTTCGAGGTCATGTCATCGAGATATCTTCGATGACATCGAAGTATCATTCGATTCATTGAATGAACCATTGAAGAAATAGAATCAACAATTTTTTGAGTGCTTTGATTAGATCCAAGGAGATGTCCATCATAATATTTGCTTCTTATTAGCTTGTACACTCAACAAAAGTTTATACAAAAAAGTGAGAGCCAAAATTATAAACTTTTATATCATGAATATCAAAAGAGAATTTCACACATATCCAAGTCTTGATCCATGACTTGGATTTATTATTTTTGGTCACGTTGTATCAGATAGACTGAGCATCCTTTCTAATACTTTCAATTACGTAGCAGTTGTTGCTTGTGTGAAGCCCCTTCATAATACATTTTCCTGACAGGTCTAAGATCTTGCACTCATCTTTGGAGAACATGACCATGTGTTCTTTGTCACAAATTTGTGAGATACTCAGAAGATTGTGTTTCAGTTCTTTTATCCAAAGAACATCCTCAATCATGGTCATCTTAGGACCAACAATTGATACTTGCCCAATTATCTTGGCAGAGCTCCCATCTCTAAATGTGACCACCCCACCATCAAATTTTGAATAGTCGTAGAAGTGAGATCGATCACCAGTCATGTGCCTAGAGCATCCGCTGTCTAGATACCACTTGGAACCATTACCTGAATTAAGATCAGAATGAATTATCAGGCAAGTGTTCTTGTTTTTCACTACCCATTTGGTGACAATTTTTCTTGGTGAAGGCGCTTTGTCTTTACCATGGGCCTGTTTGGATTTTTCGGGCAATTGAATCAAATTTCCTTCTTTTATTAATTCTTTGGTTTTCTGATTTAGTTTTGACACCTGATTCAATAACTCCTCCATCCTTTTTGTCATTTTGGGTGGAGTAGGATGTTTCCTTCCTTCTTTTGGTATGTATATTGAAGGACTCTTGACATTCTGTATTGTTTTTCCGGTTGGTTTGAATTTACCAGAAAAGTTCAAACCGGAAATGGAGTGAGACCTTCCAAACGTAAGACATTCAAACCTGTAATGTCCTAAGTCTCCACATAAATGACATATAGAGGTGACCTTAGTATTGCTTCCAGATGCCACATTTTTCTTAATCATTGGGTGTGTAGGAAACGAGTTTGATTTACAAGATTCATAGCCGAAGCCTCTCCTATCCTTTTGTGTTCTACCCATTCCTAGAAGTTTTTCTAGTTTTTCGCTGCTTTGGGAGAACCTATGACTAAGTTCAACAGATTGTTTTGATTTACCTAAATTAGGTGAGCCTCATATAATATGTTTATGTTTAAAAACAATTTGAGGCTTAAGATCCCCTAATATATCATGAATATCAAAAGAGAATTTCACACATATCCAAGTCTTCGTATCTAGTTGAGGAAGCATCTTATATTATCTTCATATTCATATGAGGCTCACCTGACTTACTGGCTCAACCGTCACATTAATTGACAAATAAAGACACTTTCACCCAAGTCCAGGAGGTTTCTACCCCCATAGTTCTTGTGGTGTGGCCCACCTAAGATTTGGATTGGCCTAAACTTTGAACCCCGACTTAACATGATCTAAAGAAAAGGATAAACGGCGTGGATGGTCCATAAACATCGAGGTGGGGACCCAAGCGCCGCCAAAAATGGGCAGCAATACCCACCCACTGATTCCATTGGTGCGGTCTATCTGAGAATATGATCAGCTTGAAATTTGGGCTCCTGATCTAAAATGATATGGCTAAATGGATGAACTGCGTGGATGAAACTTATACGTCATGAATGGTCCCATGAGTGGGCCCCGCTCCACGCTCGTGGTTGCGTGTCCGCCCTCCTATTGGGTGCAGGTGGCATTTATATATTTTTTTGTTTTGGTTTGTTTGTTTTGGTCACACCATCAAAGTGGGCCCCACTTGGATAATCTACTTCATTCACCACGTAGGAAAGCTCGAGCGGGGCAAATGGGATCTGATTTGGACTAATTTGGACAAACAGGGACTCCATAGTGAGCCTTGAAAGATTTCAACAATAGAAGTTTGTTTCCCTCAGTGCGGCCCACTTGAGACTCGGATCTGTCTCATTTTCGGCACATGGCCTGAAATGATCTAGAGAAGTCAGTGGACAGCTCAGATTAAATATATACATCAAGATGGGTCCCACTTATGAGACCCATGCTTGGCCAGGATGGGTTAACGCCCAGCATGCATGCATGGTTACTTTTCTTTTATTATTATTATTATTATAAATGTATTTTTTTATACACTGTCAAGTAGGGCCCATGTGGATGATCTACTCCGTCCATCGTCTTGGCCAGCCCGAACGAATACCAATAGGCCCTGACTTGGGATGGTTTGGATGATCAAGGACCCTATGGCAGGCCTTGGAAGATTTCAATAACAAGGGATTGTTTCTCTCCATGCAGTCCAATGAAAAATTAGATTTACCTCATCTTTGGTCCATGGCCTAAAATGATCTTAAGAAACTGGTGTACGGCATGTATTAAACGGATACATCACACTGGGGTCCACTTGTGGAGGGCAACCCCAAGGAGGCTTTCGCCCCTCACGTCATGTGGCAGCAATAGCGCCCAGACGTCTCTATTTTATTTTTTCTATTTTGTTTTTATTTTCTAATGAGTGGGGTCCACAAGTGGATGATCCACTCCATCCATCTTGTCGGCCAGTTCTCCTTGGACTAAAGGAGTCCATGATTGGGCATGTTTCATCCCACACACACTAACAGTGGGCCTTAAAAAGTTTTAACAATGGGAGTCATTATCACCACTATTTTCCATGGTGTGGCCCACTAGAAATCTGAATTTATGTCATATTTGGGGCCTTTAGATAAAATGAAATGGCAAACTCGATGGACGGCGTGGATGAAATAGATACATCATGGTGGGCCCACGAGTTGGGCTCTCCTTGCGCACACACAAAGTCTAACGTCCCTGGACTTCCAGAGTCCAGACATTGGACGTTGTGATCCATTTTTTTTGTTTGTAAATCAAGCTTAGGTGGGGTACGTTTAGGACAATCCAGTCCATCCATCATCTTTACCACCACATTGGTGGGCCCCAAGAGCCTTAAATCAAGTTAATCTTAGCATTTTTTTCTCCATCCAGATCTAAGTGACCTAATCAACATGTTGAATGGAAAATAAATATCTTAGTGAGCCACACAAGGTGGTCCACGCTGTCGTAGCGTGCGGGGCACGCTTCCTCACAGGGTGGCCCACTTGCCGGCCCCACAATGGTCCATAATCATTAAAGAAAGAAAGAGAAGGGAAGAAGGAAGGAAGACATCGCCCATTTGATGGGTCCCCGCCACTATGGGGCCCTTCACACACAAATATCATATACACCAAGTGGATCTCACCCTTATGGGCCCATGAAAAATGAAAGAAAGTAAGGAAAATGGAGAGTTTGTCCTCCCTTGCACTCACAATGATGGATGGACGGTCGGATTGGGTTGGATCGTCGATCAAACGGCTCAGATGGTGAAGTTCCTCTCCTAAACTCCTTTAACATTCCCTCAAGCTCTAATATCCCTTAATCCCTCTCTTAAGCACTTTCTCTTCTTTCTCCAATCTCTCTAATTTTCTCTTATCCGTTCTCTCTCTATTTTTTTAAAAATATTTTTCCTCTCTCTTATCTCTTCTTTTTATCTCTAATGTCTTTTCTCTCTTTTCTTCTCACTCTCATTTGTTAGGAAAAATTTGGAGAAATGAGAGAGGTTTGTGAGCTTTTGTGGTAGAGCTTTTTGGGTAGATAAGGAATTATAAAAAGTGAGAGGGGTAAAATGGAGAGAAAAGAAAGAAAGAATGATGGCTAGCATGGGTAAGGGGTTGCATGCGAAAGGCATGGGTTTGTTTGACTAATGGGGAGTGAGTGTGACATGAGTGATGGGTGGGTTGATTGATGGATTGATTGATTTGACAACATTTGAATTTGTGTAAGTGAGGTCGTGCGTTGCGCAGCCCATCTCAGATTATGCCCAAAACTACAACTTCTAACCTATGGATCGCAATGGGGTGTGCCACACGATATTAGAATCGTAGCGCCCGCGAGATCACTAGGGTACAAGTCTCGTGGTATTGCAATACTAAAATAGGATCGCAATTAAAACTCGTCGATTTGGTCCACCGGGAATGTGTCGACACTGAAAATGAAGCGTACAGTCAGCCTCACAGGGTTAGGGTGTAACATCCCAAATTTTCACGGCCATAGTTTGTACTCGTGTCCGAGGAAACCGGGTGTTAATTATAATGTACAAACTGGATGCTCTGAAATCGCACCCTATTTTTTTTTTTCATTTGATTTACATCCAGATACATTCATGAAGGTAACATTCACAAGAATAAAACCAACTATATTGATTATATTTCATCAGAGTAAAAAAGAGTAATCAACGGCCTTCCCAATGGAAGCTTATTACATTTATCGAGTTCGCAGCGGAAGTATAAATCTAATTAAATAATCTAGCATCTAATTCTTTCAGCGTAGTCTTCTAAAGGAAGCGGGCCCTCTAAGTCTTTAAACATGTACATCACCTGTATAATCTGTACGGTTGGGAGAGGGTCAATGCCCTACTCATAGTGAAGGTTATCCTTTAAGATTAACAATAATTCAAGAGATTCACAAAAGTAACGTAAAGGGTTCTGATGTGTCCTGTAGTCCACTGATACGAGGATATCAGAATGCGCAAACAACCTACATGAGATGCATATCTAGCAAAGTATGTGGGGCTCATCATACGTAGTGATCATCACATTATGGAATATGATTTATAAATAACCGGCTCGACCCGCACTCTCACTATACGGATATTCGCCAGCATGGCCAACGCTACCGTGGATTTACGATAACTCCTCATAGCGCACAACACATGGGCTAGGTGAATTACATGACACGATTTGTTCATGGAGCAACTATTTGTGACATCCAATCCTGGGGTGATGTGGAACTACATTCGAGAATTACCCACATCGATTTGTGCACCACTACTCGAAGGCTCAAGGACTTACGTGCCCCAAGAGGGTCTTTACCAGAGAGCATTACGTTCATGATAGAATATTTGGATACATCTTACACATCACTTGCACTTACAGAGATAAATTGAATCTTAAAACATATAACCGAATCTGAATCATGAAGGATATAAACTAAATTATGGAGGTCTTGGAATAACAAGACCCATGCCCAAGCCGTAAAGAGAAACGGCACGAGCCAAAATAATAAAGAGAAGAGCGACAAGGGTCAACTCAACACAAGTGGCGATAGCCAATCATAATAAGAGAAGAGTGACAATGGTCAACTCTATAATAAGGAGAGTGGCAATGGCCAACTCAAATAAAGAGATGAGTGGCATAGCCAACTCAAAATAAAGAGACGAGGCAGGGGCAAGGTTTGCATCCATGGCCTCGCATAAATTCAAAGAAATCCCTTATATTTGACATCATGTCATAAACCCAAAGGGCCAATAATGGTAATGATAATAACTGAATCAATTGATAGGATAATTCCCAAAAACATATAAACAAGAGAGGCAGGATGATTCACATCATGAGAGGTATGAAAAAGGCAAGATAATTCACATCATTAAAGGTATAAAAAAGGCAAGATAATTCTCATCATTAAAAGTATGAAAAGGCAAGATAATTCACAACTTTAAAGGCATAAAAAGGCAGGAGAAATATACTAACTTAAATTAGTGTAAGCTTAAAGGATAAAACCCTCACCTTAGATCAAATTGTCCTCATGATTCAAGACTAGAGGTCCACGTATTCACCTTAACATCAAACTATCTTCCTAAATCACATGGTTTGAACAGTTAGGATTAAGTTTGAGTCTCTAATCCGAGTCTAGGATTCACACTAAATATGTGGCTAACTAACAACCTTTAAACACGATGTGGTGTGGATGGGAGACTCACCGTAATTCTTTACTTTAAGAAGAACTTGGGGTTTGACACATCTCTTCGCTGAGTCGACTTGGCTCAACTCGGAACCTAATTTTCCCTATCTCTCTTTCCTACTTTCCTCTTTCTTTCTTCTCTTTCTTCTTCTTCCTTTCTTTCTTTTCTTTCTCTTTCTTTCTTCCCTCCTTGCTGGACGACCTCACTTCCAGCGAGTGGAGCCTCCCTTTCTTACTGCCGCTCGATGGCTCTCTCTCTCTCTCTCTCTCTCTCTCTCTCTCTCTCTCTCTTCACTATGATCCCAAACGGTGGATGGGGTAGTATTTATAGGCGTGGGAGCTCTAGGACCTTCGTGCATACCTTCTACTCCGAGCGTGCCAAGCTGTCACTTACGCAGACTGGAAAAAATGGAAGAAATCTTGTAACGCCCTGAAAATCGGGGGTCGAGTAGCAACTCAACACCCGAGTTCTAAAACATCACTTATGCAACATAAATGCTTATGATTGAATGTTGTCTATGTTAGTGCATTAATCATGAGTGGGATTATACCAAAACAGTAATTCATACTCCAGATCAAGTTATAAAACGCAAGCGGAAGACTGAAAGATGTATATAAAGCCAGAAATGGTCACAATCGGTCTCCAGAGTATGAACACTTTATTGAGTCACCATATACATGTATTAGTTTCAAAAATCAAAATGCCAAAAAAAGTGGTACAACTATAATGGTAAACCATGTAGCCCCGTCATCTGAATGGCCTAAGCGAAGCCTCCAAAGAACTGCATGAAGGAGAACTCATCCTGATCATCATAGTAATCAGGCTCAGCCTCCTGTGTCTCATCGATACCTGCATCTAAGACAGAGTCTGGTGGGTGTCCAGAACACCGTCCCGAAACGTGGGAGTGAGTAGCTAACTCAATGGAACAATAAAGCATAGGTTAACATGTTATCAATTCATTCAAGCAGTAATGATAAAACAGTACAATCAAACACTCCTAAATACTCTTATTAATGCAAGTATGGAATGCAGTCTTGATGCATGCCCTCGCCAAACCTCCCTCGTGCGACACCATCTTACGTCCGTGGCATGCGTTCATCCCTCAGTGCTCCACAACGCCAGGTACATGCAGTGCTATGTTATGAGAGTGATTACTGAGTTATTATTAGTCCTTTTCATACAACAGTATTGGAAAACTAAGGTACCTCCCTTATATAATTCCCAAACAATGATCCATTCTAGGGTCATCAGTCCTAGATAATCTCATACGTTGATGCGGTTCTAGGTCGCTGTAAAGGGCTGTCAGGGCTGTTACACGCACTTGTTGCACCGCTTCCCCATCACCTTATCAATACAGGCCTAGTTTATACTCTATTTACTACGGGAAGACTCGTTGCCTCACCGCAGATTTAAAGTATGCTCGAGGTCACTACAAAGGGTTGCCAAGGCTGTTACACACACTCATTACACCGCTCCCCCATCACCTTATCATTGTAGGCCGACAGCTCGAACACAGTGTCCCATACCACCACATTCGGCTCACGAGTCTGGGTTGCTCACTGGTCACTACGGGGAGGCTCGTGGCCCCAGCGTAGGCTGACAGCTCGACTACGGTGTCCCATACCACCATGCCCGACTCATGAGTCTTACCGGATCGAGGTACTAAGGTTAATGGGGTTACACTGGTAAGTTTGGTGCCTTAGGTTCAAGCAGTAGCGTCTAAACATGGTGAACATACAATAGACAGATCGGGTTACTTGACGAGCTCGACTAGCACGAGCGCACGACAAGTCGAACAACATGAAGTGCATAAGCCCTTCGCGTGGCCTAACCACTGTCACCAACGGAAGTACGGCTCGAGTTCGTCAAACATGTTTGACGTGGTGAATGAATCTCAGCCACGAATTCAATCCCGTTACCGACTGCCTGGACTAAATCATAGTCCCAACTTCATTTTATTTCATCAAGAATCATATGAGATAGTTAAAGCAGGAATAAACAAGTAATTCAAACATGTTAACAAACATGTTATAAAGCATAATGTAAGCACGAAATACAACACATACATTTCGTAAGTAAGCGATCAAATTAAACAACTTGCATGGAGGAAATCATACACATCTCTAAGGTAATTGAGAATCCTATCTCAACACCTACCTAAAGCAATATCTCCTAAGTGCTTACTCATACAAGCATTTTCACAAACACTTAGACTACACTTATTTAACATACATAACATATATTAGCCAAAACATGTATTAGGGCGAATCCTTTCGTCGAGAAAGTATTACACACATATATAACATATACACATAGTAATTAATCATGGCAAATACATTTTCATATATTGTACATATACGGTAACGCCATAATTTGCATACGTAACTGAATCGCAAAACGAACATCGCATTTTGCATGTGAAATAACACCGAAATCATGAATCTATCATTATCTGACATTGAAAGCATTGAAAACCATAAACTATACGTCTATAGTTTGCACCTTACGCCGTAGAAGCGTAACGAACTTAATAAAAACTCTACGCTTTTGTCAACATCGATATGATGACCTATAACACAAGGTAAGTCAGCTAGTTTGCTACTTGTACCAATAGAAACCCTAAAACAGGTTAGGGTTAGGGTTTTCTTACCAGGAAATGAAGCCGGAATCGCTGGAAAAAAGATTAGATCGTGATGGTTAAGCATGTAGGATGGCAGGGTAGAGTATCAAGAAGAATCTCTCACTCTCCACACCTCTCTCTCTTTTCTCTCTCTTCTCTCTCCTAGGGTTTCTCTCAAATTCGTATGGGCTGAATGAGAGAGGGTTTAAGGTTTTTATATAGGCTTAAAACACTCCAAATTAGACCCAGGGCCAAGGTATACTTAGGTTATATCCAAAGTAGGTCTGTTCCGTCTCAACGGAACACTTCTGGAGCCCCCCCTTGAGTCAAAGGTCGGACTTAAGCTCACTGACCTTGGATCTAGGTCGAGTTAAGTTTTCGTTCCAGTCGGGTTCCCAGATCACACTGGCGGACCAGTTTCAGTTCAACGATCACTGAAACTCGATCGGGGTTACAAGTACAACGGACATGTATTGTAACATCCCGGATTTTCATTGTTTCGAATTTCCAAAAATTCTTGATTTTTTTTAATTAACTTATACTATCACGTACTGACCATTAGCACTCAATGTTAGCTTATACACGAGTTAATTAATCCAAGATTAGCCTAATTTAATAGACCAGACAGGCCGTGATAAGGCATGGTGCAGGCCGCCAAGCCAGATGGCCCGTTTACACTTAACAACAACCCGTGTGGGCCACCTAACGACCGAGAAGGGTCAGAAAAATCTAAAACTTTAGAAAATCATAGATCTCACTGGGCTTGTGGTCTATCGCGGACTGCGGACCCAGTGGACACCCAGAAGTACCATCTGGCGCTTGCCCAATGCACCCCACCAATGTCAGATTAAAATTTGGCACTGACAAAAGAAACTGAGACTCCGGGCCTTTCAGCCGTCGGATTTATTTCAAATTTACGGTGATGGTTGAATGTATTTTTCAACGCCTGCCCACCAAATCTGGGCCCCGATCGTGGCACGATGACTGTTGATCGTAAATCGGACCCGTGCGATCAAACCCCATATCCGATCGCTCCCAAATTTTGCATGGCCCTTCATCGGGCCATGGATCACCTACCCTATAAATTTTATGGCCAGAGGGCCACCAGAAATGCCCCATCAATCAGAATGGCCCCAAAATGGCCACTTAAAGGTCGGAAACGCTTGCTCAGATCATAAATCCGTTCATCCATTTGCCCTAAAATTTTGCATGGACCCTAGTCAAGCCATAAGACACCTACCCACCGAAAATGGCGGCTTAGGGGGCGTCAGGGCCACCCCAACTTCAATAGGGAGCCCTAGAAGGCTAGTTTGGGAAATTATGGGAACTTAAGTGATTTGTGTCGTCCACTCTTATGCCAAGTTGAGGATTTCGGACCGTCGGTTTATGACCAAACTTTACCCGTGGATTAAGGATATTTCTTCGCTCACATCCGTATAGCCGGGGCCCCGATCGACCATCGGTGACCGTTGAACAGACTTCTAATCATATCTGTCGATCGGCGCGTCGAAATGGCGGGCCGATTGTGTCCATACGTAGATCATCATTAGGACTAACTATCCTACGGTGTATATCGACTAGTACACCTCATAGGCTAGAAAAACCCTCCCATAGGGTTAGTATAGTAAAGACCCAACACTTAGGGCCAATTGCACCAAAACTGGCACTATATAAAGGGTTTCATTTGGGCACCCCTCTCCCCATACGATTTTGCCCTAAGAGAAAAGGGGGAAAGAGAGAGAAAAGGGAGAAGAGAAAGAGGAGAAAGGAGAAGAAAGAGTAAAGGTGAGAGCAAGGTGGACTCTCAATCAAGGTGGGGCCCAAGAGGATCAAACCCACAACCTCCTACACCTTCTCCAAGAAGAAACCGTGCACCACAACCACCAAAATCGTTCCATTGATCACCTAGGTACATCCATCACCCATTTTTCTTGAAACCCTTGTGTTGAGAAGGGATTGTCATAGATTTCTAACATGAAATTGCTTGCTTTAGGGATTCCGACCAACCGGCCCCCAAATCGACGTTCCTAGGTCGTTTTCGAGTCTCCAACGAATCACAAGGTGCGGACTATTGTTCTTAGGTGGCCTAGCACCAATTTAGTATGAGCTTAATGATTTTGATTGTTTGGGTGTTGTATTTGAGATTCTAGAGAAACCTTAGGAATTTATATGCTTGTTGGAATGGTATGGATGTGCATGCTTAGTTCTCTCATTATGTGTTCTTGCCCCTCACATGATTGTGTGTATGGATGATCAAATGCTCATGCTTGATGTTGTCTTATATGTGTGTTTCCTAATATGTATGATTCATTACCTTGTGCATGTGATTTCTTGAGATGGAGGAAACACTTAACTTCCTCACCAACCCACACCACACACACACACTTTGTTCATGATATTATTAGCTTTACTTGTTAGTAGAAGTTTAGAATTTTTTGTTTGAGAAGCATGAGAACAAGAGGTTGATTATTTTTAGACGATGCATTGATTGCCGGCATACTATGAATCACCCTCCATACCTTTGGGTGGTCAGGAATCATGAGGAGAGACGGTAGTCCCATTGGTAGGACTACGCTATGGCTAGACCTGTGGGTTTGGGCGGATGTGTTCGGGTGGCTGTAGTTCGACTACATGGGTCCCTTGTGCCCGATGTCACTCGTCTCACGCTCGCTTGATCCGTGCGGTCTAGCCTACTTGCTGACCAGCCCTGTTTGTTAACCCTGTTGCTCACATATGTATGGAACCTGAACCACCATACAACCGTTGTAGCCCATCACTAACCCACTTGAAACTGGTCCACAGCCTCGTGAGCCGGGCATGGTGGAATGAGACACTATGTCTGAGCTGTCGGCCTACGCTGGGGTACCGCGCCTCCCCGTAGTGACCGCAAGCGATCCCTTCCTTTCGGCACTCCTCATGTGCTTGGTGTCGGGGATGAGAAACCCGACGGGATCACGGACCGCGAGATCTTGGCCTCACGGGTTGATGGGGTCTTGACCTCGCAATCAGCTTAGGGCATTGATACATAGGGTGAATCAGAATTCCCAACCTGCTGGATGAATGGACTTAACTAATAATTCGGCTAACACGATCGCATTGCACGCATTAGTTAGGGTGGCGACTCGGAAGTCGAGGTCGCTCTGAGGGAGTGTTGTCATATGCGATCGTTAGATGAAGTCGTTGAGGGAGTGTTGTGGCGAGGGCATGCATCATATCATCCCGCATGCACGCATTTTAAATAAGAGTTATTAGGTGTTGATGATTGTCTGCTTTTCATTAAATTCCTATTACAATTGATGCCTGTTGTAACTTGAGACCAATAGTTCACACTGAGTTGATCACTCACTCCCACTCTGGGATGGTGTTTTAAAACACCAACCAGACTCATTCATAGATGCAGGTGACTCAGGGCATGAGGAACCTGGCAAGGCGAGCTTGGACGAGGAGGACGGGCTCTCCTACTTGCAGCTGATGGGCTGCTCTCCATCGGCTTGATCGGGCTGGATTTGGATTTGTTGAGCCGCGGGCTCAGCTTTATTCTTTTTGGACATAGCTTTCTTTTGTTGTTTTGTTGGGCAATGCCTTGGGCGACCCTTTATAATTTTTGAACCTGTATATGTGTGAGATATCCTTCATTTCAGTAGACTGGTGTGATTGTGCTTCGTGCCTCAGGTAATTCCAAATTGCGCAGTTAAATTTGATTAATCTTAAAAACCATAAATGCATGATAAGTGACACTCGGGAACTCGGGAGTCGAGTCGATGCACGACCCCCGATTTTCCGGGGCGTTACAGATGGTATCAGAGCAATAGTTTGGAATCCCTTGGGCCATGGGTCATGAACTCACCAACGCGTCCGCTGACTTGAGAGTGAACACAATAGCGATACTAAAACGATAGAAAACGCAACATAGACTTAGAGGACTAGGAACTGTCTCAATCCCTAAACCGACAACTTTGAACGGAAGGTAAGACTTCCAAGGGGTTAGGATAATGAAGCGAGGGAGACTAGTAATGTTAGGAAATAGGTTCGAGAGACATACAGTACCAAAGATCGATGGTAAGAACAGATCAGAACTGAATGGTTAGACGGTCAAGGCCACCCTCCGAGTCCAAACGAGCTAATACCAGACCAAATTTATTAATTCCGACCCATTCGGGGATAAAGACGTAGCTGCGAACGAAAATTTACCAAAATTAGTGAAACTATAAAAAAATCAGGTTTTAACCACTAAATGAGAGGAATCTCGTGAAACAACTAGGCTCATTACGTAAATCAGCTCGTTCTACCCCAAAATCATATATGGCATGTCAAATAACTCATCCTGGTGTGTGAGATGTGGTCGACGCAAGGCGACCCTCTAGGGATTGGCGCCATAGCGCCCGACCGGCGCTGCCGGCGCCCGCTGTCCAGAGCGCCTGCGCTTCCAGCGCCCATCCCCGGTGCTGCCGGCGCCCACTGTCCAGAGCCCCGACACTGCAGTGCCCATCCCCGGTGCTGCCGCGCCCACTGTCCAGAGCCCCGCGCTGCGGCGCCCATCCCCGGCGCTTCCAACGCCCAGCCCCAGCGCCGTAGCGCCCGACCGGCGCTTTTCTGCAAATTTCGGTCAACTTCAAAAAATCATATCTCCTTTGTTACAACTCCGATGTAGGTGATTCAAAAGTCAGATTGAAGCTTGATGAGTCTAGTTTTATATAAAAATAAAAATAAAATAAAATAAAAATTTTAATATAGCTAAATTTAATCTGTTCTGTCAACTGTCCAAAAGTTTTTGATTTCGGACAGTTGTTGCTCATAGAATTTTAATAATTTATTTACAACTCCAAATGAGATGAAATTTTGTGAGATGTCTTTAAACTCAATAATAAAATATTATAAAAATTTTAAAAATAATTTAGTTACCAAAAGCATAAGAAACCTTACAAGAAATAGAGCTCATTTCCCTCTACTCCCACTCCATCATCTTCACACTCCCATACTCAAACCCACCTCTTCTTCTTCATACCCAAACCACATCTTCCACAACCCTCTCAACATTCCATCTTCCAATCCTCAAAACCCATTCACTTGAGCCACATCCCCTTTACTCCTTCACTCCAAACCCTTATTTCCTCTTCTCATGCTTAACCCAACCTCATTTCCCACATACTTTCCCTAAACCCTTCTTCAATCCAACACAAAATATCCATACAAAGCTTATTCGCTCATTCACTTCAAATTCCATTCCCAACTCTCCATACTTCAAACCCATTCTCAACACTTTTCTCGTCTCCAAACTTCGTTTCCATAACCCATCTCAAACCCCTTCCATCAAACCCCACTTACACAACCACTTCTAAAACCCAACACAAAATTCATCCCATCCCTCCTCTACTCCCACCAATTCATCTCAAATACACATTCCAACCTTCCTCAATCCCACTTCATTCACCCATTTACTCTCGAAACCCAACATTAATCCTCTTCACTCTAGCTCGTCTCAAATTTCATTTTCTCAAACCCATTCCACCCCACTTTCCCCAACAAATTCTAAGCACATTTTCAAGTCCTTCCCAAACCCATCCTTAGGATCTCCCCTCCCACCCTCACCTACATTCTCATCCAAAATCCATTTCCCTGCCGAGGAAAATGACATTCCTAGCAACCGTTACTTCCTTCTTCCCCATTCCGGTGATTCCTTCCCTCATGGGGAAGGAGTACCCCCATCTTTGCCCGATCCAGAAGAGTAGTAGCATAACCTTTCCGATAATTAGTAGTTTGCTTTGAGTCGATTAGTTCTACCTGCTTGTGTTGAAGGATAGTTAGGACGTTTGCTTGACTAAGTTATTTTTTTTCCTTATGTTGGAATGTCTAAAAAACTATGTAATCCATGTTGTATGATGTAACTAGCTATACTAATGGCACTTTGAATTTAATATGAATGTATGAATTGTTTTTTTTTTTTAATTTTCTTGTCACCTTATAAATGCTTGTATGTATGATTGCCTTACTGCTTCCATCTTAACGTTATTAGCACTCTAAACCACCAGAATACCTTAGAACTTCCGATTATTCCTCCCCTCTCAAAATTAATGAAAAACAAGGCATGCTTTGCTCATAACCTGTTAGCATTAGGATCGAAACTGCAACATACAAATACAATCTTAGGCCATTGGAAACCTTTCTGAGATAATCGTTTGACCATAAGCATAGTGAAAGATTCATAATCACTAATTTGGACATGAACTAAAACGAGAACAATCTTTGACCAAGACCCGAAGGACAACCTTATAAATAGGAGATTTAAACTTTCCAATGATGGCTAAACAATTAGATTGATCGGACTACGGAATTACGGAACCACACATCTGCGAAGTACTCGCGGCTTAACCCAATTCTCATTCCTGGGTGAATACCAATGGACTCACTGCTTTGACCGAGCAGAAGACCATGATCTACCAGGGCCAGGAATGGATACAATGATCTTTCTACCCTTGGTCAGGCAGAGGATCGACGTATGAGATCAAAGCCTACCACAACTGTCTTTCCGTATTAGCCCAATCCTAAAAGAGTAGAATATACCATCATTAGGTAAACTTTACCAACAACCTCTTAATACGATAATAATGATTTTGACATTTATTTTCAAACCTCAAAGGCGAAAACTTTTAAGGGGGGTAGACTAGAATGAGCCAAACTAGTATAGATAGTACACACCTTACCATGCATATGAACTTGAATTCAACAAAACCTAGGCAAATGAAATAATGAAACCTTTACTTACTACCCTTAGGCAATTTCAGGGATGAAATTGTTTGTAAGGGGGGTAGATTGTAACATCCCGGATTTTCACTGTTTCGGATTTCCAAAAATTCTTGATTTTTTGTTAATTAACTTATACTATCACGTACTGACCATTAGCACTCAATGTTAGCTTATACACGAGTTAATTAATCCAAGATTAGCCCAATTTAATAGACCAGACAGGTCGCGATAAGGCCTGGTGCAGGCCGCCAGCCAGATGGTCCGTTTACACTTAACAACAGCCCGTGTGGGCCACCCAACGACCGAGAAGGGTCAGAAAAATCTAAAATTTAGAAAATCATAGATCTCACTGGGCTTGTGGTCTATCGCGGACTGCGGACCTAGTGGACACCCAGAAGTACCATCTGGCGCTTGCCCAATGCACCCTACCAATGTCAGATTAAAATCTGGCACTGACAAAAGAAACTGAGACTCCGGGCTTTCCAGCCGTCGGATTTATTCCAAATTTACGGTAATGGTTTAATGTATTTTTCAACGCCTGCCCACCAAATCTGGGCCCCAATCGTGGCACGATGACCGTTGATCATAAATCGGACCCGTGCGATCAAACCCCATATCCGATCGCTCCCAAATTTTGCATGGCCCTTCATCGGTCCATGGATCACCTACCCTATAAATTTTATGGCCAGAGGGCCACCAGAAATGCCCCATCAATCAGAATGGCCCCAAAATGGCCACTTAAAGGTCGGAAACGCTTGCTCAGATCATAAATCCGTTCATCCGTTCGCCCTAAAATTTTGCATGGACCCTAGTCAAGCCATAAGACACACCTACCCACCGAAAATGGCGGCTTAGGGGGCGTCAGGGCCACCCCAACTTCAATAGGGAGCTTTAGAAGGCTAGTTTGGAAAATTATGGGAACTTAAGTGATTTGTGTCGTCCACTCTTATGCCAAGTTGAGGATTTTGGACCGTCGGTTTACGACCAAACTTTATCCATGGATTAAGGATATTTCTCCGCTCACATCCGTATAGCCGCGGCTCCGATCGACCATCGGTGACCGTTGAACAGACTTCTAATCATATCTGTCGATCGGCGCGTCGAAATGGCGGGCCGATTGTGTCCATACGTAGATCATCATTAGGATTAACTATCCTACGGTGTATATTGACTAGTACACCCCATAGGCTAGAAAAACCCTTCCATAGGGTTAGTATAGTAAAGACCCAACACTTGGGGCCAATTGCACCAAAACTGGCACTATATAAAGGGTTTCATTTGGGCACCCCTCTCCCCATACGATTTTGCCCTAAGAGAAAAGGGGGAAAGAGAGAGAAAAGGGAGAAGAGAAAGAGGAGAAAGGAGAAGAAAGAGTGAAGGTGAGAGCAAGGTGGACTCTCAATCAAGGTGGGGCCCAAGAGGATCAAACCCACAACCTCCTACACCTTCTCCAAGAAGAAACCGTGCACCACAACCACCAAAATCGTTCCATTGATCACCTAGGTACATCCATCACCCATTTTTCTTGAAACCCTTGTGTTGAGAAGAGATTGTCATAGATTTCTAACATGAAATTGTTTGCTTTAGGGATTCCGACCAACCGGCCCCCAAATCGACGTTCCTAGGTCGTTTTCGAGTCTCCAACGAATCACAAGGTGCAGACTATTGTTCTTAGGTGGCCTAGCACCAATTTAGTATGAGCTTAATGATTTTGATTGTTTGGGTGTTGTATTTGAGAATCTAAAGAAACCTTAGGAATTTATATGCTTGTTGGAATGGTATGGATGTGCATGCTTAGTTATCTCATTATGTGTTCTTGCCCCTCACATGACTGTGTGTATGGATGATCAAATGCTCATGCTTGATGTTGTCTTATATGTGTGTTTCCTAATATGTATGATTCATTACCCTTGTGCATGTGATTTCTTGAGATGGAGGAAGCACTTAACTTCCTCACCAACCCACACCACACACACACACTTTGTTCATGATATTATTAGCTTTACTTGTTAGTAGAAGTTTAAAATTTTTTGTTGAGAAGCATGAGAACAAGAGGTTAATTATTTTTAGACGATGCATTGATTGCCAGCATGCTATGAATCACCCTCCATACCTTTGGGTTGGTCAGGAATCATGAGGAGAGACGGTAGTCCCATTGGTAGGACTACGCTATGGCTAGACCTGTGGGTTTGGACGGATGTGTTCGGGTGGCTGTAGTTCGACTACATGGGTCTCTTGTGCCCGATGTCACTCGTCTCACGCTCGTTTGATCCGTGCGGTCTAGCCTACTTGCTGACCAACCCTGTTTGTTAACCCTGTTGCTCACATATGTATGGAACCTGAACCACCCTACAACCGTTGTAGCCCATCACTAATCCACTTGAAACTGGTCCACAGCCTCGTGAGCCGGGCATGGTGGAATGGGACACTATGTCCGAGCTGTCGGCCTACGCTGAGGTACCGCGCCTCCCCGTAGTGACCACGAGCGATCCCTTCCTTTCGGCACTCCTCATGTGCTTGGTGTCGGGGATGAGGAACCCGACGGGATCACGGACCGCGAGATCTCGGCCTCACGCGTTGATGGGGTCTTGACCTCGCAATCAGCTTAGGGCATTGATACATAGGGTGAATCAGAATCCCCAACCTGCTGGATGAATGGACTTAACTAATAATTCGGCTAACACGATCGCATTGCACGCATTAGTTAGGGTGGCGACTCGGAAGTCGAGGTCGCTCTGAGGGAGTGTTGTCATATGCGATCGTTAGATGAAGTCGGTTGAGGGAGTGTTGTGGCGAGGGCATGCATCATATCATCCCGCATGCACGCATTTTAAATAAGAGTTATTAGGTGTTGATGATTGTCTGCTTTTCATTAAATTCCTATTACAATTGATGCCTGTTGTAACTTGAGACCAATAGTTCACACTGAGTTGATCACTCACTCCCACTCTGGGATGGTGTTTTAAAACACCAACCAGACTCATTCATAGATGCAGGTGACTCAGGGCATGAGGAACCTGGCAAGGCGAGCTTGGACGAGGAGGACGGGCTCTCCTACTTGCAGCTGATGGGCGGCTCTCCATCGGCTTGATCGGGCTGGATTTGGATTTGTTGAGCCGCGGGCTCAGCTTTATTCTTTTTGGACATAGCTTTCTTTTGTTGTTTTGTTGGGCAATGCCTTGGGCGACCCTTTATAATTTTTGGACCTGTATATGTGTGAGATATCCTTCATTTCAGTAGACTGGTGTGATTGTGCTTCGTGCCTCAGGTAATTCCAAATTACGCAGTTAAATTTGATTAATCTTAAAAACCATAAATGCATGATAAGTGACACTCGGGAACTCGGGAGTCGAGTCGATGCACGACCCCCGATTTTTCGGGACGTTACATGTATGGGAAATGTTCCCTGATCCGAGGGTGTATTTGGGTCAGATTTCGACGGTCTGATTGCTTATATTTGGCCCGCTAGCGACAAGTCTCGGATTACTTAAATTAAATTAAATTTTTAAAGAAAACCATGTTTTCTCACACTCCTTGCTCCGGGCTCAAGCGAATAGCCCTAGGACACTATCTGATTTTGATTTCCGAGATGGTTGTCAAGCCCAGCAAGGCGGTCCTAAACGCTTAATCTCGTGGTCATCGGACTTTTGACGTTCGGTCCAGATCCGATACGGAGTTTCAATGTGCTCCCGGGAGCAACTAGGTAATGAGATTGATCCTTGATTTTTGGGTAACTTAGCGTTAATGATTCTACGAGTTTTGGGTCTTGCAGATCGTATTTAAAATGATTAGTGTGGATTTCGTATGTAATCTAGTTTAACACTAGTTAATCCTCGTCTAATTTCTAAAGGATTTGGTCTTGAGTGATTTCTACCTGAGGTGGTACTCGGGCCTTTTTACATGATTTTTCGAGTCGTTACAAATCTCCTTACGCAACACCGTCTACGGAACCGAGGAGACAGGCACTCTGCTCGCTCGTGTAATCGAACACACGTGTATCCTCATATAGGGACGACGTCCCTTCAGTAGGTTTTGGACGGCCAACAAAACAGATGGTGTGGATTGTTTAGATGTACATTCATGGTGGCCCATGACTCCTCCTAACAGACGTTGTCTGTTGCGAAAAGGTTGGTTCCGTCTCTACGCTGGAGTCGGTGGGGTCTACTTGTGATGGTCCTTTGAGAGATCCACCCCCTTCATTGGTTTAATAGGATCATATTAGGCCAGGGGTCAAAATATGGGGTGGATCCGAGTTTTGGGTGGGCCACACCATCAATAAGCGTGGGAGTGAAACTTGCTGTCACGCGTGGGGTAGTCGTTTGCTGTTACGGACAAGTGCCCTTTTCTTCAAGATTTTAAAATAGGTGGGGTTCGCTTGTGATGACTTTCGAGGATTCATTCCCTTCACCGCTTTCCGCACGTTGTGCTGATCCTTGGCCCCAAATTTGAAGTAGGTACGATCTCTAGGTGGGTTGCACGATCGGCCAATGCATGGAATGGTATTCACCGTTGAAACAATCCCCACTCATACGTATGTGCCATGCATCCTTAATTACAAATTTGCCATCAATTCTTCAACCACTTTTCACTGTCAGTTATATCTTATTGCACCGTCCAAATGCCCTGAAATTTAGCGAATGTTCCTCGTTTTTCGTTCTCTTTCCATCGATCAAGTTTGGGCCCCGATCTCCCGAGGATGTCCAAGATACTCTTTTAAATGGCCAACACACTCTATGTTTCAGAATGTCAGTTGTACACATCTAGTTGAACTATTACCTGGTAGTTTGGTCATATACTTTAGGATCTTCAAAATGACTAATTCATCTTAATATTTGGATGACCCATTTGACGGATCCAAACCTTATGTGTGATAAGATTACTTGCTAAAAATAAGTAAACTTGGTGGTTAGTATTCTAATCATGCATTTAGGTGATTGTACGATCAATTTTATAAATGAATGAACACAAATGGGTTTTTAGAGTGATCAAGGGGTTGAACGCGTATACTGTTCGATTCGAGTAACTTGTTCACATGTGTAAGTTCCTCAGATTGTAATTCTAATGGTAGGTTAAGCATATTCATATGGGGTGAACAAGATAGACGGGTCAGAATCTTGATCTGGTAAGTGTATGAACGGATGTAGAGAAAACCCTGTTTTCTCACACTCCTCGCTCCGGGCTCAAGCGAATAGCCCTGGGACACTATCTGGTTCTGATTTTCGAGATGGTTGTCAAGCCCAGCAAGGCGGTCTTAAACGCTTAATCTCGTGGTCATCGGACTTTCGACATGCAGTCCAGATCCGATACGGAGTTTCAATGTGCTCCCAAGAGCAACTGGGTAATGAGATTGATCCTAGATTTTTGGGTAACCAAGCGTCAATGATTCTATGAGTTTTGGGTCTTGCAGATCGTATTTAAAATGATTAGTGCAGATTCCGTATGTAATCTAGTTTAACACTAGTTAATCATTGTCTAATTTCTAAAGGATTTGGTCCTGAGTGATTTCTGCCTGAGGTGGTACTCGGGCCTTTGTATGGGATTTTTCGAGTCGTTACAATCTACCTCCCTTAAAGAAAAATTTTGTCCTCGAAATTAGTACATTTTCGTACTCCTCGAGAAGCTGAGGGTAGTAGTTCTTTCTGACCTCAGCTTTTGTCTCCCAGGTAGCTTCCTTCTCTGTATGATGCGTCCACAGTACCTTCACGAGTGGAATCACCTGCTATGCAATACCTGCTCTTTCCTGTCTAAGATACGCGTCGGACGCAGTACATATGTAGCATCCTCGCTCAACTGCACCTGCTCCCAATGGATGATGTGTGAAGGATCAGGGATATATTTCTTTAACATAGATACATGAAATATGTTGCGCACGCCCCCGAGTGGTGTGGGCAAAGCGAGACGATATGCCAATGCCCCCACTCGATCAAGTATCTAAAATGGGCCAATGAATCGCGACATAAGCTTCCCCTTCTTCCCAAGCCGAAGGACTCCCTTCATAGGGGAAACTCTGAGGAATACATGATCTCCAACTTCAAACTCTAGTGGTCGTTGCCTCGTATCGGCTTAACTCCTCTGCCTGCTCTGGACCGTCAGGAGTTGACGCCTGATAATGTCAATCTTCTCTTAGGTCACCTGTACTAACTTCGGGCCAATCAAGCTGCGTTCGGCAACCTCAGCCCAGCAATGCGATACTCTACACGGGCGACCATACAGGGCCTCATATGGAGCCATGCCAATACTCGCCTGAAAGTTGTTGTTGTACGCGAACTCTGCGTATGGGAGGCAGTCATCCCAACTGTCCTTGAAGTCCAAAACACAAGCCCGCAACATATCTTCTAAAATCTGATTCACCCGCTCTGTCTGCCCGTCAGTCTAAGGGTGAAACGCGGTACTGAATTTCAACTTCACACCCATCGCTTCCTGGATACGAGTCCAAAAGATAGACGTGAATCGCGTGTCTCGGTCCGACACGATCTCCAAGGGAACTCCATGCAGACGCACTATTTCTTTGATATACAACCTAGCCAAGTCGTCTGTAGAGTTTGTCACTCTGATAGGGAGAAAATGAGCCGATTTGGTCAATCGGTCCACGATCACCCAAATAGAGTCATAACCCTTTCTCATCTTTGGTAGCCCCGAGATGAAGTCCCACTTCCATTCAGCTATGGGCATGGGCTGAAGGAGTCTAGGAGGTCGGCGATGCTCGGCCTTGACCTGTTGACACGTGAGACAACGAGAAACATACTTTGCTATATGAACCTTCATATTGTCCCACCAATACGACCGCTTCATATCCTGATACATTTTCGTGCTACCAGGATGCATCGCAAGCTTCGATCTGTGGGCAGTCTCGAGAAGCTCCTGTCTCAAGTCCTGAATATCTGGGATGCATAGGCGGCCACGGTATCATAGGCCCCCATCTGTGCCAACTCTCCACTTGGAGTCCACACCATCGCTAGCTTGCTCTCGAAGCTCAGACAACCGCTCGTCGCCCTTCTGGACCTTGATAATCCAGTCATCAATAAATGGCTGCACCCGAACGTGTGCGATACTCTCGAATGGCTCCTCCACTATGAGTTTTTGCTCGAAGTCCTGCACGAACTCCAACATATCTCACTCTGCTATCATCAGCGGAGCCGCAAATGCTATAGCCTTCTTGCAACTTAACGCGTCTGCCACAAGGTTGGCCTTGCCAGGATGGTAGGAAACTTCGAACTTGAAATCCTTCAAGGTCTCCATCCATCGACGCTGCCTCATATTCAGGTCCCGCTGAGTGAATATATACTTAAGGCTCTTGTGGTCGCAGAAAAGTTCGAACTCCTCTCCGTAGAGGTAATGTCTCCAGAGCTTCAATGCGAATATAACCGCTGCTAACTCAAGGTCGTGTGTAGGGTAATTCTCCTCATGCTTCCTTAATTGTCTCAAGGCATACGCAATCACCCTTTCCTTCTGCATAAGGACACAACCCAAACCAACGCGAGACGCGTCAGTATATATAGTGTACTTAACCCCTTTCTCTGGCAATACTAGCACAGGGGCGGACGTCAGTCTGTCCTTCAGCTCCTGAAAAGCTGTTTCCGCCTTCTCATTCCAGGCGAACTTCAGATCCTTTCGTGTCAACTGTGACAACGGTCTGACTATCTTCGAGAAGTCCCGGATGAATCGTCGGCAATAGCCTGCCAGGTCCAAAAAACTCCTCACCTCAGTAACTGAACCAGGCTGTTTCCAATCCTGAACTGCGGCTACCTTAGCCAGTTCCACTAATATTCCTTCCTTGGATACCACATGTCCCAGGAACTTGACTTCCTCTTTCCAGAAATCGTACTTCTTGTACTGTGCGAACAACTGGTTCTTCCTCAGCGTATCCAAGACTGCTTGTAAGTGTTCCTCATGCTCTTCCCGACTCGTAGAGTATACCAAGATGTCATCGATAAACACAATGACGAATCGGTATAGAAATGGCCGAAATACCCGGTTCATCAAATTCATGAACACGGCCGGTGCATTCGTAAGACCGAACGACATCACAAGGAACTCGTAATGCCCAAAACAGGTCCTGAAAGCCATCTTCTACACGTCTTCATCCCTGACGCGCAACTGATGATACCCTGACTGCAAATCGATCTTCGAAAACTACTTTGCCCCCTTCAACTGATCAAACAGGTCGTCTATCCTGGGCAAATGATATTTGTTCTTCACGGTCAACTGGTTCAACCTGCGGTAATTAATACATAACCGCAGCGACCCGTCTTTCTTCTTGACAAACAACACAGGTGCTCCCCAAGGAGACACACTGGGTCGTATGAAGCCCTTCTCTAACAGTTCGTTAATCTGTTTCCTCAATTCCTCCATCTCGCATGGAAGCATATGATACATAGGTAATGAGATGGGTGTCGCCCCAGGCGTAAGATCAATGGTGAAGTCGATCTCACGCCGAGGAGGCAAACTAGGAATCGACTCAAACACGTCCATAAAAGCCTAAACTATAGGCGTATCCACAAGCGTCGGAACATCAGTATCCTTCAATGAAGAAGCGAAACACCTTAACCGAAAAGCATGACTGACCTGAACAGGGAAAGTGAAAGTTGTGCCCTCCGGTCCGTGGGCTATAACCACCCTAGTCTCGCAATCTATCTCTGTTCGCATCCTAGTGAGCCAGTCTATACCGAAAATAACTTCGTAATGAAATAGGGGGACGACGATCATATCGACTAGTATTGTCCTGCCCCCCAATTCTATCGGGCAGCCCTCCCACATACTAGTAACATCAGAGAAAGTCCCTGTGGCAGTGATGGCCCTCACTCCCTTTGTAGGAGCAGTATCCAAACCCAGTTGCTTGACTGCTGTGCATGAAATCATAGAGGTAGTGGACCCTATGTCCACCAATAGGAAGACATGAATACCTTGGACATGTGCAGTGACCTCGAAGGCCATAGGTGCTGAAGGTGCGATCTCTGGCTCTTCCGCTGTGAGTGCGTGAACGCGTGCCTGCTGCTGACGGTTCGGCTGCGGTACCATAGGTTGTTGTGGTGGCCTAAAACGAGGTACAGGTGGTCTGAAGGATGGATGTGTAGGTGCTATCCATAGTGGTGGAGCCAATAAAGCCTGAGGACGAGAACGATCAATCCTCTGCGGTGGTGCAAACCCGTTGTCTCTCATCCGTGCGAAGCAACTCTCTACAGGGTGACCCGGTTTTTCACAGTAAGAACAGGTCACACCTGGATGCCTCATCGGAACTACTGGCTCCGCAATCTTGGGAGGAGAGTCAATACGAGGCCTCTTGCCGAGGAATGACCTGTTCTAAATATCTGGTCGTGGCCTAGTAACCATAGGGTCACAAGAGCGTGTTAGTCGCTTTACATCCTGCTCTGCCTGCATAGACATATGCACCAGCTCGGCATAGGAGGGTATGCTGACACATCACATCTTCGACCGAATGTCAGGTCACAAGCCCTCAGAAAAACGTCGTATCTGCATCTGCTCGTCAGCAAGTATCGTAGGGATGTATCTGCCCAACTCAGTAAATCAATGCTCGTACTCGGTAACTGTTATGCCTCCCTGCCTGAGGTGCAAGAACTCATTCTCTCTCTCATGTCTATAGGTCTGAGGGTAGTACTTTTCATGGAAATGAAACTCGAAAGCTGCCCAAGTCATACGTAGCCAACTGCGACTGTCCATAGGACACTATCCCACCACATACTGGCCTCCTTCTCAAACATAAAGGTGGCCAACTCAACCTGCTCTGACTCGGTACAATGCAACATCCGTAGCATCTTGGAGATGCGGTCTAGCCAATATTCAGCCTCCTTGGGTCAGTGAGAACCCGTAAAAGTAGGAGGCCTCAAGCACTGGAATCGCTCGAGAAGGCCACTAGTATCTAAATTCCCCGTAGGGTATGCAACAGGTGTAGGCTGAGGCACATCCTCAGCCTGAGCAAAAGGCTTTACAGTCTCAGTAGGACGTACAGATGGTGAAGGTGGAGTCGCACTCCTACTCTGAGATAAGGCCCCTGCAATAGTGGCCAAGAGCTGCTGGTGCTGCTGCTGCATCAACATCATCATCTGCTCAAAGCTATCAATAGGTAGGGCAGGCTGAGGCACGTACTGCATCGAGGAAGATGCACGGTTTTTCTAATGAACCAGTGGTGTATAAGGTGGTAGTCCAGCTGTAGGACCAGTGGAAGGCTGAGACGCAGGTATTGTCTCACAATCCGGGCCCAAACCCGGGTCCGTACGACCATCTCTGTGGGGAGGAGCCTGGTCCATCATATCAGTGAGTATAAGGTGTGCCGTGCTCCGCGTATATTTCTGTGGCATGCCCTATACAACATAGGGTGCAACGCATGTAAGATGAAGCATAACAACACAATACTCAATCACTTAAGCATTTCACACACTTCATAGTAAAAGAGGCTGTATGCATTTCATTTACCAAAATTGTCACAATACATGGAATACAGAGTTACATGAATCATGATAGAAGATGCATGCTAGCTAATACACACCAAAGTCTTAAACACTTAAAACATGTTACTACTACTGCACCCATCAACATGAAAACATAAACATCCTAAGGCGGTAACCAAAGCAAACTACAAGACAACAATATGGATGACTAAGCATCCGAGTCTGGCGATGGAGAAGGGGTACCCTTATCCTTCAGACAGCACATGATAGTTTTCAACGCGCGAGTTACTTTCTTGAACTTATTTTTCACAAGTCCCCGAAGATCCATAATGTCCTATCGCAGGACAGCCTGACCTTGTCGTAGGGTAGCGTGGTCCTCCTCCAGTCGAGCTATACGAGCACCCCAAGCAGCTTGATCAGCATCCTACTCCAGTGCCATAGGCGGAGAGCTCTCCTCTGTAGCTTGGGCCTCCTCTTCCTCTTCTTCTTCTTCCTGTTCCTCCTCTTCTATCTCAGCTCCATCTTCTTCCTCACACTCCTCTTCCTCACTCTCTTCTTCCTCGCTCTCCGCCTCATCATCGTTCTCCTCAAGTCGAGCTTGGCGTTGCCGTGGCCCGATCTTCATCTGGTTGAGGGTAGTCTCGTTGATGTGATGGACTGGCACCGGCATCTCCACCCCAAGACTATAGCTAAACTCATGTGCAATCTTGCATATGAGTCGACCGAAGGGGAACGAATCAGTCCTTCTAGCAAAGCGTGCAGTATTAATTATCTGTCGCAACATGAACGTAGGCACGCACAAGTTCGCTCTCTGCCCCACTTGATACAGGAAGTCTACTATGAGGCGCGTACACTCACTGTGATTGATCCACCTGGGGTAGACGTTGAACGTGAAGATGTGATGGAGCAAACGAAAGTCGTCAGACATATCAGTAGCTAGAAGACTTTTGTTCGACTGCCACTGGATCAGTCGGCCACCACAAAGGAAACGCGTGCGGCGATCCCTTTCACGTGCACTCCTCAGATTCAGCTCGCTAGCATGCACCTCACAAAGGGGCACATTCAGAAGCCGAGATATCAATCTGACATCAACTGTGGCCAACCGATCCCTTCCACATGGGATCTGGAACTGCAATGGTTCAAACGTAGGCTCGTAAATGTTGGCATAGAAAGCTCGGACAGAGCTCGCATTGGCGCGATACCCGCCATCAAATAGTGGACCCCAATGGGCCCCTTCCAGGAACTCGAACAACAGATATTCCCCAAAAAGCCGCCCATCCACCTGAGCTTCAAAAGGACCCTATGGCTCTCATAAACTCCATGAGACAGCTCCGCCAACAGAGCCCTTCCAACAGGAGTCCGGCGATCAAGATCCCGCTTCGTCCGAAACTCACGTATTCACCTTAACATCAAACTATCTTCCTAAATCACATGGTTTGAACAGTTAGGATTAAGTTTGAGTCTCTAATCCGAGTCTAGGATTCACACTAAATATGTGGCTAACTACGACCTTTAAACACGATGTGGTGTGGATGGGTGACTCACCGTAATTCTTTACTTTAAGAAGAACTTGGGGTTTGACACATCTCTTCACTGAGTCGACTCGGCTCGACTCGGAACCCAACTTTCCCTATCTCTCTTTCCCTCTTTCTTTCTTCTCTTCTTTCTTTCTTTCTTTTTCTTCCTTTCTTTCTTTCTTTCTCTTTCTTTCTTCCCTCCTTGCTGGACAACATCACTTCCAGCGAGTGGAGCCTCCCTTTCTTACTGTCGCTCGATGGCTCTCTCTCTCTCTCTCTCTCTCTCTCTCTCTCTCTCTCTTCACTATGATCCCAGACGGTGGATGGGGTAGTATTTATAGGCGTGGGAGCTCTAGGACCTTCGTGCATACCCTCTACTCCGAGCGCGCCAAGCTGTCACTTACGCAGACTGGAAAAAATGGAAGAAACTTGTAACTCCCTGAAAATCGGGGGTCGAGTAGCAACTCAACACCCGAGTTCCAAAACATCACTTATGCAACATAAATGCTTATGATTGAATGTTGTTTGTGTTAGTGCATTAATCATGAGTGGGATTATACCAAAGCAGTAATTCATACTCCAAATCAAGTTATAAAACGCAAGCGGAAGACTGAAAGATGTATATAAATGTATATAAAGACAGAAATGGTCACAATCGGTCTTCAGAGTATGAACACCTTACTGAGTCACCATATACATGTATTAGTTTCAAAAATCAAAATGCCAAAAAAAGTGGTACAATTATAATGGTAAACCCTGTAGCCCCATCATCTGAATGGCCTAAGCGAAGCCTTCAGAGAACTGCATGAAGGAGAACTCATCCTGATCATCATAGTAATCAGGCTCAGCCTCCTGCGTCTCGTCGATACCTGCATCTAAGACAGAGTCTGGTAGGTGTCCAGAACACCGTCCCGAAACGTGGGAGTGAGTAGCTAACTCAATGGAACAATAAAGCATAGGTTAACATGTTATCAATTCAGTCAAGTAGTAATGATAAAACAGTACAATCAAACACTCCTAAATACTCTTATTAATGCAAGTATGGAATGCAGTCATGATGCATGCCCTCACCAAACCTCCCTCATGCGACACCATCTTACGTCCGTGGCATGCGTTCATCCCTCAGTGCTCCACAACGCTAGGCACATGCAGTGCTATGTTATGAGCGTGATTACCGAGTTGTTATTAGAACTTTTCATACAGCAGTATTGGGAAACTAAGGTACCTCCCTTATATAATTCCCAAACAATGATCCATTTTAGGGTTGTCAGTCCTAGATAATTTCATATGATGATGCGGTTCTAGGTCGCTGTAAAGGCCTGTCAGGGCTGTTACACGCACTCGTTACACCGCTCCCCCATCACCTTATCAATACAGGCCTAGTTTATACTCTATTTACTACGGGAAGACTCGTCGCCTCACCGCAGATTTAAAGTATGCTCGAGGTCACTACAAAGGGCTGCCAGGGCTATTACACGCACTCATTGTACCGTTCCCCCATCACTTTATCAGCGTAGGCCGACAGCTCGAATACAGTGTCCCATACCACCACATTTGGCTCACGAGTCTGGGTTGCTCACTGGTCACTACGGGGAGGCTCGTGGCCCCAGCGTAGGCCGACAGCTCGACCACGGTGTCCCATACCACCATGCCCGGCTCATGAGTCTTAGCGGATCGAGGTATCAAGGTTAACGGGGTTACACTGGTAAGTTTAGTACCTTAGGTTCAAGCAGTAGCGTCCAAACATGGTGAACAAACAATAGACAGATCGGGTTACTTGACGAGCTCGACTAGCACGAGCGCATGATAAGTCGAACAACATGAAGTGCATAAGCCCTCCGCGTGGCCTAACCACTGTCACCAACCGAAGTACGGCTCGGGTTCGTCAAATGTGTCTTACGTGGTGAATGAATCTCAGCCATGAATTCAATCCCGTTACCGACTACCTGGACTAAATCATAGTCCCAACTTCATTTTATTTCATTAAGAATCATATGAGATAGTTAAAGCAGGAATAAACAAGTAATTCAAACATGTTAACAAGCATGTTATAAAGCACAATGTAAGCACGAAATACAACAGATATATTTCATAAGTAAGCGATCAAATTAAACAACTTGCATAGAGGAAATCATACACATCTCTAAGGTAATTGAGAATCCTATCTCAACACCTACCTAAAGCACTATCTCCTAAGTGCTTACTCATACAAGCATTTTCACAAACACTTAGACTACACTTATTTAACATACATAACGTATATTAGCCAAAACATGTATTAGGGCGAATCTTTTCGTCGAGAAAGTATTACACACATATATAGCATATACACATAGTAATTAATCATGGCAAACACATTTTCATATATTGTACGTATACGGTAACGCCATAATTTGCATACGTAACTGAATCGCAAAACGAACATCGCATTTTGCATGTGAAATAACACTCAAATCATGAATCTATCATTATCTGACATTGAAAGCATTGAAAACCATAACCTATACGTCTATGTCCGCACCTTACGCCGTAGAAGCGTAACGAACTTAATAGAAACTCTACGCTTTTGTCAACGTCGATATGACGACCTATAACACAAGGTAAGTCAGCTACTTCGCTGCTTGTACTAATAGAAACTCTAAAACAGGTTAGGGTTAGGATTTTCTTACCTAGAAATGAAGCCGGAATCGCTGGAAAAGCGATTAGATCGTGATGGTTAAGCATGTAGGATAGCAGGGTAGAGTATCAGGAAGAATCTCTCACTCTTCTCACCCTTTCTCTCTCTTTTCTCTCTTCTCTCTCCTAGGGTTTCTCTCAAATTCGTATGGGCTGAATGAGAGAGGATTTAAGGTCCTGATATAGGCTCAAAACACTCCAAATTAGACCCAGGGCCAAGGTATACTTAGGTTATAGCCAAAGTAGGTCTGTTCCGTCTCAACGGAACACTTCTGGAACCCCCCCTTGAGCCAAAGGTCGGACTTAAGCTCACTGACCTTGGATCTAGGTCGAGTTAACTTTTCGTTCCAGTCGGGTTCCCAGATCACACGTGGCGGACCAGTTTCAGTTCGACAGTCACTGAAACTCGATCGGGGTTGCAAGTACACGGACATGTATGGGAAATGTTCCTTGATCTGAGGGTGTATTTCGGTCAGATTTCGACGGTCTGATTGCTTATATTTAGCCTGCTAGCGACAAGTCTCAGATTACTTAAATTAGATTTAATTTCTAAAGAAAACCATATTTTCTCACACTCCTCGCTCCGGGCTCAAGCGAATAGCCCTGGAACACTATCTGGTTTTGATTTCCGAGATGGTTATCAAGCCCAGCAAGATGGTCCTAAACGCTTAATCTCGTGGTCATCAGACTTTCGACGTTCGGTCCAAATCCGATATGGAGTTTCTGTTAGTGCTATTATATGATACCTCTTTGGTTGTCAAATTTTGTGTGTCAAAATCTTGTCTTGGGTGTGTTCTATGTTTAAGACACCATATCAACTTATGGACTCTTCAAGCGGCTTCAAGGTAAATTTCGAAGATATAAAGAAGACACAGTATTCTTGATTCAAGCAAAGGTTATTCAAGTTCAAGATACAAGCAGTGTTTGAAGGTGTGAAGCTCAAAAGTAAACTCAAGATAAATGTTGGTGTCAAGTCTTTGGACGACTCGTACTTCAGGCTTCAAGTACTAAAAGATTTATCATCCATTGAATGAAGTAGAGTTCAATGTCCATATTTCATTATTCAGGTTTGATAGACCATAGTCATTAACCTTAGGGTAGGTCATTTTGGATACATTATACAACTGTGTTTAAACATGTTTTTGATCTGCTCTTAGACTAGTCCTGGTTCTGGTTCGACCAGTCCTAGCACTGGCTCGACCTGTCTAAGAATTTCCTAGGCCAGTCTTGGACTTGTTCAATTTTATCGGATTTTCTGGTTCGCTCACGACCAGTCTTGGAGTCTGCTCGACCGGTCGTGAGATGTCCTCGACTCGAACCTCGACCAGTCGTGGAGTCTCGATTCAAACTCCAGCGACTAAATTCACTGTCGCTCGACCAGTCGAGAAGGGGTCTCGACCGGTCGTGGACGACCTTCGACCAGTCGTGGACTGCCTACGACCGGTCGAACATCGGTTTTCCTGATTGCGCGCAGAAATTCAAAAATCTGTTTCTCCTAAGACCAGTCGTGGGAACTCCTAGACCAGTCGAAGACGAATTTCTGTAGCTATAAATAGCACACGAATTTCAGAGTTTAATAGCCAAAAATCTATCAAAGCAAGTATATTCTAGGCTCCACTCTGAGATAAGTCGTGTTTATTTTTAAGCTAATTTGCGCTTCATTCTAATTCCTTTTGTTAGCTTTTTGCATTTGATTTTATTCTAAATTCCAATCGTATTTGAAAAGGGGAAATCGTGTATTCCTTCTTCTTGGAATTAAAATCAAATAGAGCTAGCCCTTTGTGATTTCATTTAAAATCAATTAGAACTTAGAACCTCGATAAATTGAGTATTGGACATTGAACTATCATTATTGAATCTCTACTCTGATCGGTTCTTCCGGGCTACTGCAAAAGGATAAGATCCAGGTATTCTACAATTCCTGTAATTTCTATTTTGGTTTTGTATGAGATTTGCCAGAAAAATCTCTATGTGTATGGTTATCTGAGGAGAGCCAGAAAACTCAGATTGTGGGGTTTTTTGAATTGTGTAAGCCCAAGTGATAAAGACACAATTGTGAAGGTTTTTGGTGAACCTGTGAAAACCAGTTTTATTAGAGAACGCTAATATCCCCTGTGTGAGGATATTAGGAGTGGAGTAGCATTCTGTGTGGCTGTTTTAGAACAGTTGGTGAACACACAGGCGAACCACTATAACTTCTTGTCTTGTGGATTGAATGGTTATTTAATTCCTTATCTTTTATCATTCAGTTCTATTTTCCTTGTGGATGTGAATGTTGTAACAGTTTGAAATTTCAAGCAAGTGTGGGAATGTTGTAATAATTTAGTGATTTATTTCTGCAATTTATTTCCAGCAATTCCCTTTATTGATTCAAGCTTTAAATTCCAAAATTGTTCCAGCAAGGTTGCCCTGCCATTTTTATGGTGTATGGCTATCCCTAGAACAAGGCATTTGTAAATTCAATTTATTCAGTGCAGTTTGTATTTATTTCTTTATTCCTCTTTGATTTGAGAAATTGATACAAAGACATTTCTAGATGAAAGGTTGTCCTTAGAACAACGTTTGTATCAACCTCTCAAATTCAGTAGTTTGAGGTTGCATTTCATTTCTGCATTGCAATTTATTTAATTAGTTCATTGGCTATCATACTTTGTTTAATTCCGCTATTATAAGTTTTTATTTGGCATTGTCCTATTCACCCCCCTCTAGGACATATAGCTTGGCCATTTCAAGTGGTATCAAAGCCTAATAGATCGCTTTTATTTCTTTATATTTGGATTTATTTCCTGAGCTAACGATCTAAGCTATATATAATAATGTCAAATTTTGATAGCCTCTCAGTCACTAGGCCTCCACCATTTGATGGCTCCAACTATGCTTATTGGAAAGCCAGAATGAGGATCTTCCTCAAATCAATGGATGAGAGTGTGTGGCAAGCCACAGTGACTGAATGGAATCCTCCTGTCATGGAAGTAACTGGAGTTGATGGTTCTAAATCTATGAGAATTTCACCATACTTTCAATGGACCACACTTCAGAAAAGTGAGAGTAGTGCTAATGCTAAAGCACTAAATGCAATTACTTGCGCACTATCACCGGATGAGTTCAAAAGAATCATATCCTGTGATACTGCAAAGCAAGCTTGGGATATTTTAGAAATGACACATGAGGGTACATCGATTGTCAAAAAATCTAAAGTCCAACTCCTCACAACTAAATTTGAAGAAATTCATATGGAGGAGAATGAAATGTTTATGGACTTCTATACTAGATTAAATGACATTGTAAACTCAATGTGGGGTCTTGGTGATAAAATCCCAGAAAGTAAAGTGTGTGCAAAAATACTACGCTCTCTTCCTGAACGGTTCAATTCTAAAGTAACCGCGATCCAGGAACTTCGTGACACGGACAATATGAAGGTGGAAGAACTTGTTGGGTCTCTACAAACTTATGAATTAAATTTTAAAGCTCCTAAAGGAAAATCAATTGCTTTGAAATCTTCCAAAAATAACGGTAGAAGATAAATCCGATTCTGAAGATGACTTAGCTCTTATTGCAAAAAGATTTTACAAAATTTTTAAAAGTAAGAAAAGAGTTGATTTTCAAAAATCAAATGATAAAAAGAAGTTTAGATCTAAAACTCGAAAATCTTTGAAAGACAGTCAGTGTTACAACTGTCATGAGTATGGGCATCTAGCAAACAAATGTCCTAATAAGGACAAACCCAAAAAGAAGGGTATGTTGGCTACATGGGATGAATCATCTGACTCTGAAGCTTCTTCTGAATCAGAAGATTCTGAAACCGAGTCGGGCAATGAGGTAAAAGCCCTTATGACTCTAGCCAAGTTTACCTTCTCTGATCACGATGATTCTACTAGTGAAGAAAATTTGGATAATGATCATGAGAATGAAGAAGATCTTCAAGATGCTTACAATGCCTTATACAAGGAGAGTTGTAAAATTGCTGTGAAGCTTAAACTTCAGAGAGAAAAATTTTCTAAACTTAGAGATTGTTTTGACTTGCTTGTTTTAGAAAAATCTCAAATATCAGATTATTTTGAAAAATCAAAAAGTGATTTAGAATTCAAAAACTCTCTGATTGTTGATTTAAAATCTGAAATTGAGAGACTAAAGAATGAAGTGTCTTCTCTTCTGAATTCAAAGGAAACTTGGAGGTATGCCCAAGGTGATTCTAAATTAGAAAAACTCCTATCCGGTTCAAAAAAATGTGGCGATAGATCCGGGTTGGGGTATGATAAAACAATACCTCATAAACAGAAGAATTCTCCACCTAAATTTGTGAAAGGAGAATCCTCTAATTCAAAAGAGAAAAACACTTCACAAGGTTTTGTCAAAACAACAAAAAATTTTCAAAAACCTAAAAGCAGCTATGTCAACTTCAAAAATCAGATGAAAAATCCTTTAGCTGAAAAAATAGTTGATTTACTCAAGGAGCTTTTAAAATCTAACTCTGTAAGTCACTCTTACAAATATAAACAAAAGAAGACTAACTATGTTCTTAAACCTAAAACCGTTATGAAATGGGTTCCTAAAGTTGACTGCTTGGTTGCTCACACTGCTTTCAAAGCAACTAGCCTTTCAAAGTGGTACCTAGACAGTGGTTACTCCAGGCATATGACTGGTGACAAAGCTCTTTTCACCGATCTACAAGATATGACTGATGGGTCAGTCACATTTGGTGATGGTAGCAATTGCAAAATTATTGGCCAAGGTACGGTTCAACTCTATAATCTTCCCTTATTTAAGAATGTTTTATATGTTGAGGGTTTAAAACACAACTTGTTAAGCATATCTCAAATATGCGATAACAATCATAGTGTGAAGTTTTCCAATCAAGGTTGTGAGATTATAGACAAAAAGGGGTCTGTGATATTAACTGGTCTCAGAACTTCTGAAAACTGCTATATAGTGAGAAATGACAGCTCATCTAATCAATTGTGTTACATGGTCCATACCGATGAAACAGAATTATGGCATAAACGCCTTGGACATGTACACTACCGGAATTTATATAGATTAAGCAAAGAAGAACTAATAAGAGGTCTACCAAAGATTCAAAAAGTAGATAAAATATGTGGTGAATGCCAGTATGGTAAACAAACTAGGAGATCTCACAAAAAGGTGAACTCCAATACCACATCAAGACCACTCGAACTTCTCCACATGGATCTAATAGGACCAACTAGAACGGAAAGTCGAGGTGGTAAAAAATACATTCTGGTTATTGTAGATGATTATACCAGATTCACTTGGGTTTCATTTTTAAAGGACAAATCAGAAACCCTTGATGAAGTGAAAAAGATAATCAAACGGATCCAAACTGAAAAATGTTCTCAAGTGAGTAAGATCCGAAGTGATCATGGATCCGAATTTGAAAATAGCGGTTTTGAGAAATTCTGTAATGATCATGGAATATCACATGAATTCTCTGCACCCAAAACTCCACAGCAAAATGGCATTGTGGAAAGAAAAAATAGAGTTCTTAAAGAAATGGGAACTGTTATGCTAAATAGCATGAAGGTTTCTAAGAATTTATGGGCTGAGGCGATTAATACTGCTTGCTATATTATTAATCGTGTTTATACTTGCAAATCAAATAATAAAACGCCCTAAGAAATGTGGTTTGACAAAAAACCTACAGTCAAATATTTTCGCGTTTTTGGCAGTAAGTGTTATATTTTACGTGACCGGGAAAATTTGGGAAAATTTGATACTAAAAGTGATGAAGGATTATTTTTAGGATATTCTTTAAACAGTCGTGCATATCGTGTACTGAACAAAAGGACCGGAGTTATTCAAGAGTCAATTAATGTGGTCATAGATGATCACTTAAATACTTCGGCCCCTAGTTCAGATAATGATGAAGTTCTCATAATTGAAAAACCAGAAACTTCATCAAGTGAATCTAATCATGATGTGAGGACTGTCAAAGATCATCCAACTACACAAATCCTTGGAAATCCTCTCACTGGTGTACGCACTCGTAGACAATTAGAAGATTTTTGTAATTACGTGTGTTTCACATCTCAGATAGAACCGGTTAATGTAAAAGAAGCTCTTTCTGATGAAAACTGGATAGTTGCGATGCAGGAAGAACTTAATCAATTTGTTCGTAACGATGTCTGGTATCTTGTTCCAAGACCGAAAGATAAACATATTATTGGAACAAAATGGATTTTCAAAAATAAGTCTGATGAATTGGGAAATATTATTCGAAACAAGGCAAGACTGGTTGTGCAAGGGTACACTCAAATTGAAGGTATCGATTTTGAGGAAACTTTCGCTCCAGTTGCACGCCTTGAATCAATCAGATTATTTATATCCATTGCATGTTTTAGAAAGTTTAAGATTTATCAAATGGATGTAAAGAGTGCTTTTCTTAATGGTGATTTACATGAAGAGGTTTATGTTGAACAACCTACAGGGTTTGAAGATCCTAAGTTTTCTAATCATGTTTATCGCCTTAAGAAAGCTCTCTATGGGTTGAAACAAGCTCCCAGAGCATGGTATGAAAAATTGACTAAGTTTTTACTGGGTCACAATTTTCAAATGGGTAGTGTTGATAAAACACTTTTTGTTAAAAAGCAGAACAATGATATTTTAATGGTTCAAATCTATGTTGATGATATAATTTATGGATCAACTTGTACTGACATGACTGTTGAGTTTGCAGATCTAATGAAATCTGAATTTGAGATGAGTATGGTCGGAGAATTAAACTATTTTCTAGGATTGCAAGTTAAACAGCAATCTGATGGAATTTTTATTTCTCAAACTAAATATGCTCTAAATTTAGTTAAGAAGTTCGGGTTTGAAAATGGTAAGAATTTTGATACTCCTATGAGTACTTCTCTAAAACTCTCAAAAGACTCTACAGGTAAAGATATAGATCCTAAACTATATCGAAGCATGATTGGTAGTTTACTGTATTTAACAGCAAGTAGACCTGATATTGCTTTTAGTGTTGGAATTTGTGCTAGATATCAGTCTAATCCTAAAGAATCTCATTTGACTGCTGTTAAACGCATTATTCGTTATGTTGCAAGTTCAGTTAATCTGGGTCTTTGGTATCCCTATGATACTAGTGTTCAATTGGCTGGGTTCTCGGATGCTGATTGGGCTGGTAATATGGATGACAGAAAGTCAACCAGTGGTGGTTGCTTTTACATTGGAAATTGCATAGTTTCTTGGTTCAGCAAGAAACAGAGTTCCATTTCACTCTCAACTGCTGAGGCTGAATACATTGCTGCAGGAAATGCATGTACTCAGTTAGTCTGGATGAAACGCATGTTAAGTGATTATGGTATTGCACAAGACTCGATAGTTTTATATTGTGATAATTCAAGTGCAATTAATATTTCCAAAAATCCAATCCAGCATTCACGAACTAAGCATATTGACATTAGATTTCACTATATTCGTGAACTTGTTGAAGAAAAAGTAATTTGTTTAGAATATATTCCAACCGAGAAACAACTTGCTGACATTTTCACCAAACCACTCGATAAATGCAGGTTCAATAAATTGAAATTTGATCTCGGTATGTGTAATATAAGATGATTGATTATGCATTTTGTATATTATATTGTAAATATCTTCATAGTTTTTTATGAATTTTTTTTAAAAAAATGCATGTTTTGGTCTTACACGACCAGTCGAGGATAGTCTCGACCAGTCGTGGTTCGACCGGTCGAGGACTAATCACGACCGGTCGTGTATCGCGCTGGTTCCTTTATTTGGGGGAAAAATCACTTTTTCCTCATTTCCCTCTTCTTCTCAACGGGCTTAGCTTCGACCGGTCGTACCCATCTATGGGATTTCTCCAGGTTTGAGTATTTCTCTTGATTTTGTTGAAGAATCTTGAACATTGCTTCTTGACTTCCTTGTTTGTGTTGATTATTTCATATTTCCTTCAAGGGTTTGGGGTTTTCTTCCTCATTTTCTGATTTGGTTGAAACCCATCTTGTTTTTCTTGAAATTTCTTCAATCTTTTCAAGAATATGGATGTTAGAGGTAAAAAAGTGAACTAGTAGAGGCGCTTCTTCATCTAGGTCTAATGTTATTTCTCGTCGTCATCTTAGAGATCCTAATGATGACCCTCCACAAGTTCGTGATTTTCGTACTAAGAAGGTTATTGTTGAGAAAGCAGTTAGTATTAATCATATTGCTCAATTTAATCTTGTTCCTCTCCTTCAATCTGTTGGTTGGGTTAACATTTTGAACTGGGGAGGGCCGGCATTTCAGTCAATTGCTCAGGCCATGGTTGCATGTATTACAGACTTTTCTCTTGAGGAATTAACTTTTATTGTTACTACAAGAGAAGGGCCTTTTACTGTGGATCGTCATTTGATTTCTGGCTTAATGGATATTCCAGTAAATGATGATGGAATCCACCTTACCACATTGGGTGATAAAGTTACTGAATCTGAAAAACGTCTATTTACTAGAGCCCTTTGTAATATGGATGCACCTTGGTCTGTCAATGGTACTGTTCTCAAATCCAGGTTGCTGTTGCCCAGATACAGAGTTCTTCATCGTATTTTTACGTCTAATGTGTATCCTCGGGCTGGTAACAAAACTGAGTTGACTCTTCTGATGGTTCGTATACTGTACTCAGTCATTAGTGGTGCCAATGTTTGCTTGCCTTCGTTGATCTGTTCTTCTATTATTCAGTTTCGTTCTCAGCCAGGTCATGGTGACATTCCATTTGGATATTTGTTAAATGTCTTAGCTACTCATATGTTGGTCACTATGCCTGTTGGTGAAGCTCCTATCCAACACCTTATTTTCAACAACTCCAACCTAAACAAAATGAAGTTGAAATTGGCCGCTGGTCAAGTTGATAATGTCGAAGGTGGTGGAGCTGCTGGAGTTGGAGATGAGGATGAAGGCGATGATCTTCCTGATGAGGATATCAACATGGATGATCTTTTTGATGATATTGAGTCTGCATCTGAAGATGATCCAGATTTTGTTCCTTCTGATTTCGATGCACGTCTGAGTGCATTAGAAGAAAAGGTAGAAAATATGCATGTTGGCCATGATGCGCAATTTAAGAAAATGCATAAGTATTTGAGGCGCTTACAAAAAGGCCTTCATTATATTGATGCTACCATTCCTGCTCCTTCTTCAGGGTCTGATTAAATGTTTTATAACTGAAGTTTGAACTGATTTCACTTTGGATTTCTCTTGGTACTGTTGAACTTATAACTGTGACTTTGGTTTGTAATATCTTCTCCTAACTATTTTATGCTTATTCTCTATTTTACTTCTTGAGCTTATGGATCTTCCTTTGTCATATTTTTGACAAAAAAGGGGGAGAGAAGAATGGTATATATGTTTGTGTTATTGATGTTGTGTGTATCATTCCTTAATGGGGAGTCTTATTGAGGGGGAGTGATTCATCTCTCATATTGTGTATGGTTGTCATGTGTTGACAACTGGTTCATGATTCTCTATTGTGATTTTATTGAGTATCTTATTAAAAGTTATATATAGTTTTGTCACAAATTTGACAAAGGGGGAGATTGTTAGTGCTATTATATGATACCTCTTTGGTTGTCAAATTTTGTGTGTCAAAACCTTGTCTTGGGTGTGTTCTATGTTTAAGACACCATATCAACTTATGGACTCTTCAAGCGGCTTCAAGGTACATTTGAAGATATAAAGAAGACACAGTATTCTTGATTCAAGCAAAGGTTATTCAAGTTCAAGATACAAGCAGTGTTTGAAGGTGTGAAGCTCAAAAGCAAACTCAAGATAAATGTTGGTGTCAAGTCTTTGGACGACTCGTACTTCAGGCTTCAAGTACTAA
Source organism: Magnolia officinalis (assembly GCA_021015155.1). Taxonomy (NCBI): domain Eukaryota; kingdom Viridiplantae; phylum Streptophyta; class Magnoliopsida; order Magnoliales; family Magnoliaceae; genus Magnolia; species Magnolia officinalis. Next base: position 22,000,969 of record JAJHSJ010000014.1, read on the forward strand.
AAGATTTATCATTCGTTGAATGAAGTAGAGTTCAATGTCCATACTTCATTATTCAGGTTTGATAGACCATAGTCATTGACCTTAGGGTAGGTCATTTTGGATACATTATACAACTGTGTTTAAACATGTTTTTGATCTGCTCTTAGACTAGTCCTGGTTCTGGTTCGACCAGTCCTAGCACTGGCTCGACCTGTCTAAGAATTTCCTAGGCCAGTCTTGGACTTGTTCAATTTTATCGGATTTTCTGGTTCGCTCACGACCAGTCTTGGAGTCTGCTCGACCGGTCGTGGGATGTCCTCGACTCGAACCTCGACCAGTCGTGGAGCCTCGATTCAAACTCCAGCGACTAAATTCACTGTCGCTCGACCAGTCGAGAAGGGGTCTCGACCGGTCGTGGACGACCTTCGACCAGTCGTGGACTGCCTACGACCGGTCGAACATCGGTTTTCCTGATTGCGCGCAGAAATTCAAAAATCTGTTTCTCCTAAGACCAGTCGTGGGAACTCCTAGACCAGTCGAAGACGAATTTCTGTAGTATAAATAGCACACGAATTTCAGAGTTTAATAGTCGAAAAATCTATCAAAGCAAGTATATTCTAGGCTCCACTCTGAGATAAGTCGTGTTTATTTTTAAGCTAATTTGCGCTTCATTCTAATTCCTTTTGTTAGCTTTTTGCATTTGATTTTATTCTAAATTCCAATTGTATTTGAAAAGGGGAAATCGTGTATTCCTTCTTCTTGGAATTAAAATCAAATAGAGCTAGCCCTTTGTGATTTCATTTAAAATCAATTAGAACTTAGAACCTTGATAAATTGAGTATTGGACATTGAACTATCATTATTGAATCGCTACTCTGATCGGTTCTTCCGGCTACTGCAAAAGGATAAGATCCAGGTATTCTACAATTCCTGTAATTTCTATTTTGGTTTTGTATGAGATTTGCCAGAAAAATCTCTATGTGTATGGTTATCTGAGGAGAGCCAGAAAACTCAGATTGTGGGGTTTTTTGAATTGTGTAAGCCCAAGTGATAAAGACACAATTGTGAAGGTTTTTGGTGAACCTGTGAAAACCAGTTTTATTAGAGAACGCTAATATCCCCTGTGTGAGGATATTAGGAGTGGAGTAGCATTCTGTGTGGCTGTTTTAAACAGTTGGTGAACACACAGGCGAACCACTATAACTTCTTGTCTTGTGGATTGAATGGTTATTTAATTCCTTATCTTTTATCATTCAGTTCTATTTTCCTTGTGGATGTGAATGTTGTAACAGTTTGAAATTTCAAGCAAGTGTGGGAATGTTGTAATAATTTAGTGATTTATTTCTGCAATTTATTTCCAGCAATTCCCTTTATTGATTCAAGCTTTAAATTCCAAAATTGTTCCAGCAAGGTTGCCCTGCCATTTTTATGGTGTATGGCTGTCCCTAGAACAAGACATTTGTAAATTCAATTTATTCAGTGCAGTTTGTATTTATTTCTTTATTCCTCTTTGATTTGAGAAATTGATATAAAGACATTTCTAGATGAAAGGTTGTCCTTAGAACAACGTTTGTATCAACCTCTCAAATTCAGCAGTTTGAGGTTGCATTTCATTTCTGCATTGCAATTTATTTAATTAGTTCATTGGCTATCATACTTTGTTTAATTCCGCTATTATAAGTTTTTATTTGGCATTGTCCTATTCACCCCCCTCTAGGACATATAGCTTGGCCATTTCAGTTTCAATGTGCTCCCGAGAGCAATTGGGTAATGAGATTGATCCTAGATTTTTGGGTAACCTAGCATCAATGATTCTACGAGTTTTGGGTCTTGCAGATAGTATTTAAAATGATTAGTGTGGTTTTCGTATGTAATCTAGTTTAACACTAGTTAATCCTCGTCTAATTTCTAAAGGATTTGGTCCTGAGTGATTTCTGCCTGAGGTGGTACTCGGGCCTTTTTACAGGATTTTTCGAGTCGTTACAAATCTCCTTACGCAACACCGTCTACGGAACCGATGAGATAGGCACTCCGCTCGCTCGTGTAATCGAACACACGTGTATCCTCATATAGGGACGACGTCCCTTCGGTCGGTTTTAGACAGCCAACAAAACGGATGGTGTGGATTGTTTAGATGTACATTCATGGTGGCCCATGACTCCTCCTAACAGACGTTGTCTGTTGCGAAAAGGTTAGTTCCGTCTCTACGCTGGAGTCAGTGGGGTCTACTTGTGATGGTCCTTTGAGAGATCCACCCCCTTCATTGGTTTAATAGGATCATATTAGGCCAGGGGTCAAAATATGGGGTGGATACGAGTTTTGGGTGGGCCACACCATCAATAAGCGTGGGAGTGAAACTCGCTGTCACGCCTGGGGTAGTCGTTTGCTGTTACGGACAAGTGCCCTTTTTTTCAAGATGTTTAAAATAGGTGGGGTCCGCTTGTGATGACTTTCGAGGATTCATTCCTTTTACCACTTTCCGCACGTTGTGCTGATCCTTGGCCCCAAAATTTGAAGTAGGTACGATCTCTAGGTGGGCTGCACGATCGGCCAATGCATGGAATGGTATTCACCGTTGAAACAATCCCCACTCATACGTATGTGCCATGCATCCTTAATTACAAATTTGCCATCAATTCTTCAACCACTTTTCACTGTCAGTTATATCTTATTGCACCGTCCAAATGCCCTGAAATTTAGTGGATGTTCCTCGTTTTTCGTTCTCTTTCCATCGGTCAAGTTTGGGCCCCGATCTCCTGAGGATGTCCAAGATACTCTTTTAAATGGCCAACACACTCTGTGTTTTAGAATGTCAGTTGTACACATCTAGTTGAACTATTACCTAGTAGTTTGGTCATATACTTTAGGATCTTCAAAATGACCAATTCATCTTAATATTTGGATGGCCCATTTGACGGATCCAAACCTGATGTGTGGTAAGATGACTTGCTAAAAATAAGTAAACTTGGTGGTTAGTATTCTAATCACGTATTTAGGTGATTGTACGATCAATTTTGTAAATGAATGAACACAAATGGGTTTTTAGAGCAATCAAGAGGCTGAACTCTTATACTGTTGGATTCAAGTAACTTGTTCACATGTGTAAGTTCCTTGGATTCTAATTCTAATGGTAGGTTAAGCATATTCATATGGGGTGAACAAGATGGTCGGGTCAGAATCTTGATCTGGTAAGTGTATGAACGGATGCAGAGGTCAAGTAGCTAATTTACTACGATCTAAGGGCTGAAATTCGACGTGTATGGTTAATTTATGATAATTAGGCCTAATATACAATTTCACATGAAACGGATTGTGGTAACCATGTGATCAAGAATTCAGGGGTCTAGGTCAATGACATTTTTGTAATTATTGCTGATCTGTGAGTTTTGAGAAATCAAATGGCTCCACATGGTTATAGGCACGTTTCTAAGAAGTGCTTACAAAAGAATATATATCTAAATCATTACAGATAGGGAGTTATTCATCTTGTCATTCATGGAAAAGTACTTACGTCAAATCACATGATGGATGGTCTCGTCTTGAAATCAACTGTCAGATGGTTGAATCTATTGAATGGAGGTAACTCCCAACGGTTAATTTTGTGTGAGGGCAAAAATGTAAGGCCAGAATAGTTGGATTGGTATCGTAAATGTGTACATACTAAGTAAAGTACTTGGTAACGCTCGAGAACTTTCAATACTCGGGTATTGAAAAGTTCAGGGCGTTACATAGGGTTCTTACACATTAAACTTGTGTGTGGTGTTATGATTCTTGTGGAGATGCAGCATTACACTTGTGTGGTGTATTATGATTCTTGTGGAGATGTGTTATGCAGTTGGAGGTGTGCCATGTAAGATAAGGGATGTTTAGCACTTAAATCATGCATCCATTTATACATAATTTCACTCAGGATGGATATAAGTCCTTTGTGATGGACCCCATGGTTTGCAAAACCATGTACTACCATCCTAACTACACCACATGCCAGTTTTTTCATTCATTTTCTATAGCATGACCTATAGTAGAATATAGAATTTAATATCTTGTACATGATGATTGGATAATCTTATGATTCATGGTTACTCGTTCGAGTAGTATCCCTAACATTGATGACATGTTCATGATAACCTATCTAGTTGTAACAACATGCTTGATTAATAATTATGCTCACCTATGATAGCATACTTGGTTGATGACATGCCTATAGTTGTTTTGAATGTCTTTATGGGAGCACCCTTATAAGCCATGTTTTACTCTTGGCACGCCATAGACTCACAAGTTGTGGTTTGCTCATACAGATAATTTACATCATTTTCAGGATGCATATAATAGTAGGATGCATGCAGGAGCTTGCTATTATTTCCTTCATTATTGTTGGGATCATCGTTGTTGGGATGACTGTACTTCTGTATATATAATATGGAATGACGTATATGGTTATATTGGGTGACCACCCCTGGAGGGAATGGTCCATCTCTTGGATGTATGCATTAATACCACTTATATGATGTGCAACCGTTTAATCAAATTTAATCGTTCAAAAAAAATTTCCTTCGCCATGAGCTGGGTTTAGTGTCTAGGAAGTTCGCTAACTGTTCACCAAGTCTGGTAAGTGGCAAGGAAGCTATTAGGACCCCAGTTTGGCACTTGGGAAGTAGTATTGCCCGAGTTCCAAATTTAGGGTGTGATAGTTACAATGTAGTAAAAACTCGATGAGACCTAGGTAGAATCCTTAGGGAATGGGGAACACAACCTATAACTAGTATAATAGTAAAGGTTTGTTTGGGTTTTTAATCCAACAAAGTAGAAACAAGTTTTTAAAACAGACAAATAAATTATTAAGGATCCAAGAATCCACTCATAGCAATCACAACATCATTTTACTAATTCAATATATCCAATTGGAAGATAATTCGGTTAAACCAATCATGAACAACAATACGAATATGATTTCAATTGAATGATTCTGTCATGAAGCACTCGGATCTCAATCGTAGGAAATCAAAAGCGTATGAAGCACCCTTAGGCGACAATAGATCAATCAATTATACAAATTGAATCCTTCTCAAATTTAGGCTAATCACTTGTTAAATCAAAGCATTCATTATACCCAGAGGTGACAATATAAACAACTCAAAGACTTTAAAGTAAATCTAAATCTATTTTAATCTATTATCGTAATTCAAACCATTGTTATTGAATCAAATAAACTAAGTATTGTAATAAACTATAAGCTTCACCCCTTAGCCTTAGCTAAGAGATTAGCCTAACATGATTAACATCTTAGAAAGAAAAAACATAAGAAAAATTTAAAAAAAAAAAAGACAATAGGTTTAAGGGATCGAAGAAGAAGGACGGCTCTGTGGAAGCTTCGCCACCCTTAGGTCTTTCTTAAAAGCCCTAATTCGTGCTTTGGAAAGCTTATAACTATAACACCCCGTATTTTCAGTACTCGGGTGCTACCGAGTAACCCTACTTAGTATGTGTACAAATCTAGCTTAAGTGAACCAATTACCCTCACCGTTAAGGGTAAACTTCACCCATATACCAAGTTATCCATCCGTCATATTCTAGAATGGAGCATCACATCACAAGAGAGGTCTATTTTAGGGTTCAATCACCCTGATAGATAAACCAAATGTTTGTTGTCAATATCAAAAGCTGAATCATCAAAACCCGCCATTCAGTAGACAGAAGCAACTGTGAATCCATTTGACTTTAGGAGCATCGGTCTAAGTATATCCAGATTAGTCTGGGAATGTTAGAGGACAAACATGATCTGACCGACCACCAGATGAGGCCCACCTAAGCTATACTCAAAGTCAGATGGGTGGCCTATGAGACTCGCATCCTAACCGGTACCGTTTCGTATGCCTCCGCGATCCTCCTGATCTAATTTTGGTGACCTGCGATCTGTTATCGACGTTTGCGCACGATCCTGAGTTGTGTCTTGTATATCAGAGTCAGCTCGACTCGAAATTTGTATCCTTATGACCGCGCCGTTACTGCTTTTTCGACGCCGTGTAATATGCGCCGAAGCAATACCCGAGCCAGGAGATGTGGGCCCGCGTTCAGTTCGAGGAAAACGTCGTGCGTTGCAAAGTACCAAGGGAATCTCTACAACACATCACATCAATTCATCAATTAAATGTCAAGTACAACACCCATCTCCAAGTACAACCACCCTCCCCAAAGTCAACTCTCTCTCTTACAACCAAGTACACCCATCCATCACTCACCATCCCTCTCTCCCATCACCTCTCTCTCTCTCTCTCATTCTCCCAAGCAATAATGGTGGAACCGTCCAAGGGAGAGGAGAAAGCTAGTTTGACCCACCTTCCTACCACCCAATCCCACCATCCTAAGTCCATCTCAACCGTTCAAATTGTTCCTTTGGAGCTCTAGCATGCATTGGCAGAAGAAGGATGAAGAGATCTAAGGTGGGTGGTTTATATGATTTCCGCCGTTGTTTTTATTATGATTTGAGGCCCACATATGGTGGGACCCATCTTGATGTATACATTGTATAAGGAGGGCCCATAATGGCGGGGTCCCTCCCATTTCCACCGTTTTCTCTCTTTTTCTCTATTTCTCTCTCTTTTGTCTTTTTGTATGATGTGCGTTTGTGTGGCCCACTATGATGAGTTTGATCCACACCGCCTGATTGCGGGACCCACCTCGCTGCCTGTCCATTTGGATGGGCCTGGATGAAGTAAAAAATATATATATTAATTAATCCAAGCGGTGGTGGGCCACCACGTGGACCCACCTTGATGTATGCCTTTCTCCACACCATCCAGAACGTCTGGACGGTGCTAGACTGTTTGGATGGTGCGTGGCCACACTGATGTATATGCTTTATACCCATGTTGTCTATCTGTTTCATCCAGACCATCCAGTGGTCTGGACGTGGTCGTGGACCACCATGATGTATGTTTTAGCCACACGTGCGGCCCATGTTAATGCTGTGGATTCTTTAGCCGTCCATCATGTGGGTTGCACCGTGATGCATGTGTTGTTGTTGCTGGATTGCCGTCAGTAAGTGTGAGGCTAGCAACGATCCTAACCGTCCATCCGTGCAAGACCCCACCAGCATGAGCTAAGTGTTATATTCAACCGTCCATCCATTAGCATGTGGGGCCACCTTGGTGACGTGTGCACCCTGCACGTGGGGTCATCCTTAATGTATGTGTTTTATCTACAACATCCACCTGGATGGTGTGGCCCACCAAGATTTACGTGCTTCATATCCAAGCTGACCGTCCAGGTGGCCTGGACGCTGGGTTTTTTTTGTAATATAAAACATATATATATATATATATATATATATATATATATATATATATATATATATATATATATATATATATAAAATATGTTATATGGTGGCCCTGCGTGGGACCCACCTATCTGGTATGTAGATTGGCTAGTCTAACATACACCAGCTATAAGGCTGGTGTAATTGACATCAGTAAGTTCTGGTGGGCCACACCTTGATGTACGTGGTGTGTTTGCATCATCCAGCAGATCTGAACGGTGGGCCACACTTTAATGTATTTATTATATTCACATCATCTAGGGGGTAGGGCCCACCCTGGTATATGTGTTTTACCTAAGTCATCCACCTGTTTGGCCGACATGGGACCCACCCTGATAATGTGTTGTATATCTGCTGTGTCTATGGCAAGTGGGACCCACCTTGATGTATTTAATTCATTCACACCGTCCAGATTGTGCTAGACGGTGTTGTCCAATGTTTGGACAGTGCAAATTTACCTGTTTGGACGGTGCAGATTTACATGGACAATGTTTGGACAGTATTAATTTACATAGGCAATGTTTGGGTGGTGCTGATCATCATTAGAGTGCCATGTGCCCCATATAATGATAGTGTACTGTGATACACATGTTACACCTACAACTATTGAAATGATTTTTGGTGTGGTCCAAGCTCGCTTGAGGCCCATTGGTGTGGCCCATCCATGAGGCCCATCATGATGTATATTTGAGGCCCATGTGCAGGGCCCACTTGTGATGTATATAGGCCCATGTGTAGGGCCCACCTATTGTGTATTTGAAGCCCATGGGTTGTGGCCCATTGTGATGTATTTGAGGCCCATGAGCAAGGCCTGATGTAATGTGTATTAGGCCCATGTGATGCAACCCATAGTGATGTGTGTTAGGCCCATGTATTGCGGCCCATTTGATGTATACGAGGCCCGTTGGTGCGACCCATTAATATGGCCCACTTGATGTATATGAGGCCTGTTGGTGCGGCCCATTGATACGGCCCACTTAATGTACATGAGGCCCGTTGGTGTGGCCCATTGATACGGCCCATGGTGATTGTATGAGACCCTTGTATGAGGCCATGTGCCCACGATACATTTGGTTCTATGTGGGCCACTCCTTGGGAGCAATGTTTGTTTAATTTCCACATTGATGGGCAATGATGGTTTAATGTCCACATTGTGACCTTCCCTTAAGCCTTGTTCGGCCAATTGTCGAGGCCGATTCTGATTGTCGAGACCGATTCTGATTATCGAGGCTGATTTCAATTGTCGAGGCTGATTCCGATTATCAAGGCTGATTCCGATTGTCGAGGTCGATTGTTGAGACCGATTCTAATTGTCGAGGCTGATTCCAATTATTGAGGCAGATTCCAATTGTTGAGGCCGATTCCGATTGTCGAGGCCGATTCCCATTGTCGAGGCGATTATCGTTGCCGATTATAAGTATGTGACAACATAGCATCATGATACATGCTCATACGCATCATCTGCATGTTTGTTATGAGATGTGGTTGACCATTACATATGTCATTGGGCAGGTTGTTATGGGACTCCCTGATAGGTATAGTTATCCCACATGATTGCACGGTATACGCAGGATTGATGCATGATTGGACTGTGTGACTCATGCATCTCGCATTGTGTGATTATGATTACCATATGCCCTAGTGACATCAGGGCCGTAGCCTCCACAGGTATATCATGGATGGCCAGATGGGACACCGAAAATCTGTTACTAGCATCGGGCTGACATAAATGGCCCTGAGCGAAAATCCCTAAACCCTCTTGGTACCAGAGAACGCCCCAACTTCGAGACCGAGTGGATATATATGAGCGCATGAGGGCCGTATACCAGTAGGCCGCGTCTCCCACTGTGTCGTGATCGTTTGGGAGGGGGTGTAACCTTACCCGCCTAAGTGAGGGGGCAATATCTAGGTTAAGTTTGACCAGTTTGAGGAATGGGTCCGCTATCGACGAGTTGGGCCCGATATTGGCAGGCAGATAGTGAGGTTTCTTCCACTTACCCAGTTGTATAGCCTTACCTACCCGAGGATAGGGGGCAGAGCTAGGCTGAGTTTGACCAGCTCGTAAATGGTCCGCTATCGATGTGCCGAGTAGATATTGGCTGACTACTAGCCAGGCAGATGGTGAGGTCTCTTCCACTTACATGGTCGCGCGTCAGTGGGCGGCGGTTGCATGTAGAGGGTACTAGACCCCGGTGATGATCCCAGAGATGTACAGTACTAATATTTAGACTTATTGAGCAGGTATTGCATACTCATTCATTCATTCATTCACTATCCACTCGAGCTGGTGGTGCCTAACTATTTATTACGTGTGTCTTCGCAATGGCTAGGATTTTGGTTGGGGCGTGCGACTAACTTGAGATCAGGAGTTTACCACATTGAGTCTAACTATCTAAATTTAGGTATGGGACTGGTTTGGATAGAAGTCCCTTGTAGTGGACCCCGTAGGCTACAATACTACGTACTATCATCCCGACTTCACACTCCAGCTTAGTCATTTCAGTCGCATCGCATATTGCATTACATCTGCAGGCCTATGGCATTTTGGGTTGTTATGTTTCTGCACTTATATGGCCTAGACGGACTCAGCAGGATTTACATATTGCATTGTACCTTCAGCCTCTGATATTTGGCTCTCTTGAACTCCTCATTTGCATATCTGATATTGTATAACTCATGGACTTGTCAGTATTTCTACTTACTCTGATATTGTAAGGTTCGTGGACTTATTAGTATCTCCGTTTACTCCGATATCACTTTCTGAGCATGCATATACTGCTCACACACTTACACCACCCTCTAAGCTTTCCATAAGCTTATGCACGATAGATGGTGCAGGTGGCGTTAGGTTGCAGCAGCGTTGAGCATGGAGCATGCAACTGTCTTCTGGAGCTTTGATTTTGATATATGTATTTTTCCTTTTAGCATTATATTCAAATGTTTAAATTAGTGGATATGTGGTGATGATGTTGTTCTTGTGATTTGGGTATACTTATGGTTATGCTTCTAATGAGATAAATGTACATTGAAAAATCCTCCTTGTAGGATCTCAGGATCGGAATCTGGTGTATGGGTGCTGAGAACTGAGAATGGGCTACTACGGAGGCTGTCGGCACCGGATTCAGCAACCGGGAATTTTGTGAGCCCAATTTCCAGGTTTGAAGCGTGACATGGCCTATCTTAAGTTAATCCATAATAGCTCACTTTAAATGTATATATAATACAAAATGATTTTATAATCATTTGCAATAATACATATGTTACTTAAATTATTCAAATTATGTATACTATTTATTTTACATCATTTAAACTATATATAAAATAAATTGTATGTCAACACATTATCATATAATTGACGTATATTGACTAACATTTACATTTTATAATTTAAACTACGTATTATTGTATTATACCATATATATAAATATACATCACTTAGAATTATATATATATATATAATATATATATATATATATATATATTATATAAAGAAAAATACATATATACACATATTTATAATATTTCAAATTAAATACGTTATTAATTGATAAATAATTATTAATATAAAATATAAAATAATACAATGTATTATAAGTTGTATATATGTTTATAATATATACCATATTATATACTAATGTAGTCGTCATAATATAATATATGTTATTTTTATACTAATGTTGAAACTAATAATGGGCCAGATTTCACTTAACATCACCATAGGTCGCGCAAACCACTAATTAAGCATGAACATGGCGTATATGGCCCACCTGAGTATAGGATCTACCTCATTCTTTGGGCCAGGCCCTAATTTGACCTAATAAAATGAATGAACGGAGTGGATCATATCACAGACATCACTGTGGACCCCACAATTGCTGCATATGCATAGTAGGTATGTGCACCCGCTATGCACTGAACCAAGAGACCGGTCAGAGCGGCTTTGACCGAAATTTTCCAAAGAAGGAAATTCTTTATTTCCTTTCCTCGCCCAGCCATTTTTGAACGGACGGATAACCATCCGTTTGTTCGAATCATGGCCCACCTCCATGATTAGCTCGACTAATCTAAATCGTCCATCTTGTAGGGGACCCGAAGATGAATAGAACCATGGTCGATCCACCTACTGGAGTGCACTTACACATACACGAGGGCCGACGTAAACAGGGCCTGCACACATAGGATCTCCAAAAATGGAAATTCCTTTCCACTGTTGCTTGACTATTATGTGAGCCCGCAAGGGTGGATCTAGACCGTCCAAAGTGAGGAAATCTCGATCGTTCAACCTTTCGTTTTAGGATTTCAGCCCTACCAAAGACCAAACAGTGAGCGGTTTTACTGCGCCCGCTGTTTTCACTTTCCTCCCTGCCACGGATTGAATCTAGGCCATTCAATCTTAATCCAATGGCTTTAGGGAGTTAGGGTAAGCATAAGAAGCGTACAGAAATCGAGCAACAAAGGCTCACCCACCATTTTGGCGGCCACGCTCGAAAACTGCCTTTTCTCCCTCCTTCCGAACCCACCACCCAAACCTTCTTAGAGCTTCAAGAGAGCTTATCCATAAGCTCCCTAGGGTCCCTACGAACCGTCCCACACTGTCAGATTGAAGGGAGAAGCAATGGGAGAGAGTCCGCCATTAACGGCCGCCCTCTCCTCTGCCGTTTTTCCTTTTCTACACTGAGTTGGATCGGCTCAGTAAGGCTGAGTGATTCCAGCATTGTGGCCAAAATGGGGCAAGAAAGAAGTAGAAGAAGTTAGAGATAAAGAGGGAAGATGGGGAGAAAGAGAAAGGGAGAGAGAGAGAGAGAGGGGGGGGTGGTGCGGCTGTGTTGCCGCACCTGTTTAAGTCGGGTAAGGTCACGGGTCGAGTCGGGGTTCCTTCCCTGTCCAGAGAGGAAGAAGAAGAAAATGGAGAGAAGGAGAGTAGGAGAAAGGGAGAGAAACGTGAGGGAGAGAATCGGGCTGGTGGCTGTTGCACCAGTCCGACTCAGTCGAAGCCGACCTAAGTAAAGACGAGCTAGACATCCATTGCTGGACGTTCCAGCACATGAAGAGAATAAGGGAAAGAGATTGGAGGAGAAGGTAGAGAAAAGGAAGAAGAAAAGGGGAAGAAAAGAGGGAGAGAAGGCAGTCTTGGAGTTGTTGTCTGGAAAAAAAAACTGAGTTGACTTGGTTTTGGAACTGAGATGACTGGGTCGGGTGGCCTAGTCCAGCTGGGATTCCAGCAAGGGAAAAAAATGGGGAGAGAGAGAGAGAGTAAGGAAGAAGAGAGAGAGGGAGTTGGGCCGTGTTTGGAGTTGGGTCGAGTTTGGGTTTGCCTACTCTAGTCTTGAAGCTGCCAAGTGATATAAATCTAAGGTAAATAAAAGCCCATTTCATTTGTTTGCTTCAGTGAATCTTCACTAAGATCATTAACAGTAGAAACCAATCAATTTCCATTTTTATTGATATTTTGATTTGGTTGTGGTTGCATGCTTATCGATTAGGTTTGACTCTATTAGGCTTCATTCGTGTTATCTAGCGGGCCACACACAACTAGATTACTTGGCCAAGGTGAGGACTCACCCTTTGAGCTTCCCACTTAAATTCATTAACCATAAACGGTGCCTTAATCCTTTCCATTTAGTATTTCTTAAGTTACTTGATTTTGTTATTTAACTTATTATATGAATATGTGAATATGATAATGTGTTGCGCACCTGATTCCTATGGTAGATAATGAACATATCACTCAAATTTTGGTAGTCATAAATGATTTATGATAATATGCTTTCTTTAGTCGTACACATGTTAATTAATTGTGTGAGTGTCATTTACGATCATTTGATGAGTTGAATGGAGCGTGTCGTGATCTTACTATCTTGTGGTCCATAATTGACTTACGCGACCTAGATCGTACATTGCCCTACGTGGCTTCGATTGTTTATTTGCCCTTCGTGGCTTGACGGAACATTGACATCATTCGGTGGCTTGTTGGTTATATTTGCGTATCCTGTTGATTTTTGGGTCATTATGCGAAGTTCGTTATGATTTCTGGGTGGAGCTGAAGCTCATTTATCGATTTTCAAATGACGTCGAGGTTCCTATATTGGTACTCTCTCCATCTTGCGATGTTCAGTCGTATGGTGATTTTGGGTGGAGCTGAAGCTCATTTATCGATTTTTTAGCCATCTTGCGGTGTTCACATACGATATGATTTCTGGGTGAAGTAGAGGGTTGTATGTTGATTGTCTCTTCATTTTGTGGAGTTTAGTCGTACCATGTTTTTCGGGTGGAGCTGAAGTTCATTTATCGATTTTCTAGCCATCTTGCGGAGTTCACGTACGATGCGATTCTCGGGTGAAGTAGAGGTTTAAAGGTTGATTTTCTATTCACCTTATGGATCTCGCTTGTACCATGATTTCTGGGGTGGAGCTGAAGTTCGTTTATCGATTTTCTAGACATCTTGCGGAGTTCACGTACAATGTGATTTCGGGTGCAATAGAAAGTCGTATGTGTGATTATTTGATTATATGAACATGTTTCCTTATATTGCGAATGTTATCATATTTTGTTTATGATGGGATTCTATTGATTGGTTTAATTTTTGAGTATATGAGTATGATTGTGAAATGCCCTGTTTAATATATCTAAATTCATGAGTTGCGTTCTATATTGATTATGAATGATGAGTGCAGAATCTTAGAGGGTGCCCTTCACTGCGATAGTCATTGACACTATCAAACCATAATAGTTGATGCAAGTGCAGAGCATGCCGATGATGTTCACTGGGTTACTTGAGCAGATCAAGTAGCTGAGAAGCTAGGCGGGGTCCCTATGGCCCATATTGAGCTTCACTGCTAGATGATAGATTCCTACTTTCGTTTTATGAACTTTGTTATTTGGGATTGTATATGTCCTGTATGGGCGCCACATTAGGAAATTTGGTGATGATCAGAATGTTTTTATTCAATGCATGGTTTATTGTAACTTCGTTGCTGTTAACTCTGATTAATGACAAGCGGTTCAAATTTACACTGAGTTTTATAGGCTAACACTCGGGTTTTTGGAGAACGAGTCATATACTCAGGTTTCAAAAATCGGGGTGTTACAAGAAGAACCTTTTAAATAGGAAAAACTCACACCAAATTGGAACCGACTTCAATTTTATGCACTTATGTTATGCTTCAGTCGTACTAACAGTCACCCTTGGTCACACCAAGTCTAGCCAAAGATACATTCAAATACTGTCGAATTTTATCAAAATAGGTTTGAAGTCTCTTCTCCCTTAGGTCGCATCGAACTCTCCTTTGGTGACATCGAACCTGGCTTCGGTCCGGCCTAAGTATCGAGAAGAATTATCTTTGAAAATCACTTTTTATTGCTGGACTGTTTTGTGTACATTCGGTCGGACCAAACCAACCTCGGTGGGACTAATCAGTTTGTTAGTTCTATTGTTAAACTTTGTGATTTTTTAGTATTTTCTTTACCCTTTGTGGTTAATTTTCTTGGATTTTTGGCATGTGAATTCTTCATTAATGTCTTCTAAATCTCCAATTCTTCATTAATCATTCTTTCGAGCGTTAATTCCTCCTTTTAAGCTTGTATTCTTCTTTAGCTTCCGAATCACCTCGCATGAAGAAAAAATATATAATTAAATCAATTTAACACTTAAATACAAGGAGAGCTAATGTGATTGAGAGAATAAATATGCAATATTTAGACATTATAAAAAAGGACGGTGATTTCAATTTAGAAGCATAGAAACTAGTTGATTAATAGCTTTTAAAATGAGTTCCTTTAATGCATTTCCATGTAGAAGTTTTAAACATTGATTGAGTCCAAATTTCACACCTCACATCTGACTTACACTATTAAAGCCTAAGCTTGATATTGTATTATTATCATGATGATTGCTTGAAAGTGCTAAGAACCAAGCCTGGAGATCCTTATCTACCTTGTTCATTGAAAGTTTTGAAAACGAAAAGAAAAAAAGTAAGGAAGAAAAGAATTTTTGAACAACTAGCTAAAAAACATTGAGCATCGAAAAAGGCTACCTATTAAAAAGAAAAAGAAGAAAGTAAGTGAATACAAAAAGAAAGAAAAAAAAAATGAAAACTAATGTGAAAGTCGTTGATGAGAAATTGAAAAGTTAGAAAATCATTATTAAACAATAGCAAGGTTCAAAATCAATGTCTTTGGTTGATCTGACCACTTCTAGTGATTATCTGTATTAACTTAATAGTAGAAAACTAAATCCTTACTAGTGACAAGTTAGAATTCACTGAGTACTATGGGAACTTAATGTTTGGAATTTGTTTCATTAGTTGATTGATGCTTTGGAACCCAGATTGACTTTGTAATTAATTACACTGGAATCTAGGTGGACTTTATTTTGAGAACATTGTGTCTCTGAATTTTATAATTTGGCAAACTTGGAATACATAGGTACCATTCTTTTTGAAAGATTTTGGCCTCAAATCTTGATTTTATTTTCACATATTTTGCTCGAGGACTAGAAAAATACTGGTTTGGGGGTGTGTTGAGTTCTAAATTATGTATATTTGTCCCTAATTTCGTAATGCTTTTATATGGATTTTGTTGTTAAATTTGATCAATCAAATGTGCTTTCATGATTGCAGATAATTGAGAGAAATTTGAGAGTTCCAAGGTTAATTAGGATAATTTAGAGCTTCAAGGAAACCAAGTTCTATCAGCTAGGATCCATGAAGAACTAAAGTTTTGAAGCAAGGAAGCCAGAAGATGAAATCTGCAATTTATTGCACTTACCAATCAATCGATGGGAGTGTTTGATCGATCAAGGGATCGTCGAGCAATATCGATCGATTAGGTGGAAGGCTCAAGAAAATTCGAAATTTGCTGTAAAACTTGTTGAACATTTTTTGTGACATTTGATCGATCGACAGACATGGATTGATCGATCGAGAATACCCTAAGTTTCATATAATGCTTACTAAAAGTTTTTTGACACATTTGATCGATCGATCGACAATATTCTGAATTTTAAAAGTCGATGTTGGACATTTTTGGCCATCATAGATCGATAGACGCTTCAATCGACAATGTCAGTTTTTGTGAACTTTCGCAATTTCTTAAGGTAAGTCCAAATTTTGCTATTTAAAGGACCTTCCTTAGACGTTCCAAAGTACCCTAGGATGTGGAGAGAGATGAGATCTTGGGAGAAGTGGTCACAACACTTCAACTTCAAGTATTTCTTCCCTTCTTTAGTTCTAGTTTTTTTGCTTTTATGTTTTTTTTTTAGAGTTTTAGTTTAATAATGACGATGATTGGCTAATCTCTTAACAAGGGATAAGAGGTGAAACTTTAGAAGGATTTTAATGTTTAATTCGGTTTTTTATTCAATGAATTAGTTTTAATTAGAAGATAGTTAAATTTTTTTTTTATTGAATTTTGAGTATTAATGAAAGATTTGATATGTAAATTCCCTTGATCCATTATAGACTTCGGGTACATTGGATATTTGGAATTCCCTACAATCAAGTACCTAGTTCTTCATGAGAGATTATTAAATTATGTACCTAATCTATATTGGTTTGTGATTTATGATTTAACCGCTCCATATTCCGATTGAAGGGAATCATTATTTTGCTTCAATTAAGTTATCAAATTGAATCGTTGAATTGGCACTGTGATATATCTAAAGTGGATCCTTAGCGCTCTAGTTTGTCCTATTATTGATTTCTTATTCGTGGAATTTAATTGTATGAGTTTACTTCTAGTTAGCTTAGATTTACTTTTGTTTAACAACCATTGCTCATACGGTCCCTGTGGATCGACCTCGGATTCATCAAGAATATACTACTTCGCGACCCTGCACATGGGGTTGTCGAACATCTAGTAATGTGGTGACACTATTGTTGAAAGCATCTAAATTGGCTTTCATTCTGGCCAAGTCTACTTTATCGATAACAGAGTCCCAGTCTCGAGCTGGATTTATTGCATAATCATGCCAATATTTTGTGTAAGATCGTTGCAGTCGTAATGCTTGTTGGTTGGTTGTGCTTCTCTCGGTTGATAAGGAGTAAAGGGCTGAATTTTCTATAATAAAAATTTTCTTCGACTAAATTTGAGTATATCACAAATGACATTTGTCTTACCATACGATCTTGTCCTTACTTCCATTCAATAGGATCAAGAGCTAGTGGAGGGATGACGGGATGCACTAGTTAGAGTGAATCTAGTCTCTCCTTAGGAGTGCATTATAGACGGTTGTTAGCTCAATCACAAATAATGCTACCGATACTTTGCTACTCCCCACCTATAGTTCTATGGTAAGAACACCTTTGGCGTTGGTGATGCCTCCCGCGAAACCTGATACAATGACTTCAGTTGGCATTTGGTCCTGGGATGACTTCGTTAGTTTTTTGTACCAAAGGCATTATTGACATGATATTTACGCCCGCGTCGTTATCAATCATGACCCGTGGGACATGATATCCATCTATATGTATAGATACATACAATGGTTTCAGATGTTTAGCTATTGATTCAAGGGGTTATAAAAGGATGACATTTTCGGATTCTCCACTATCTTCAAAGGCGATTGTTCCTCTGGCCCTATGGCCTTGGCCAACAATGGGGATCTCGACTCCTTCACGTGCAGGGGTCTAGTCATGCTTCTATCCGCGACTGTGCGACTGCGGCTAACTACGTAAGCTTCTAGATCGACCTACTCTGAGGTCTCACTTATTTTTTCCACATCTCCAACTATCTGATTTGGTTGGTCCGGTCGGGCTTGAAATTTCATTGGTAAAATAAATGCCACGTTGTAGTTGAAGGTGATGGGTGGTAGGGCTTTAAAGGAGATTGTAGTGGCGAGGCTGCTTTCTTTTAGACCTTCTGCTCCATCTGGGTCGATTTCTTACATGAAATTCTCCGGCCATGGTGATCCCTGAAAGGATTGCATGCTTAAGAAGTATTCTTTAGAGGTTGCACAATTGTTTCTAAAATCCTCGTTTATGGACATTGTTATGGGCAAAATCAAGCTAACCTAATGTATGAGGAACATGGCAACAAGAACATCCAATGAAACTCTTTGAAATACCTAAGGGTTAAGGAAGATGAACTGAGCAGAGAGATTCAGTGTCCGAGCTGAAACAATTAGGATAAGGCTCACCAAAAAACCTACGGTTCTAGACTACAAGCACATATCTTATTAGCAGACCTACTGATCTCAACCTTTTATGGTGACCTCAAGGTCGGAGTCTAACCTCGACCTTTGACCTTAACCTCGACCTTGACCTCGGGTACAGACCTCAACCTCGTATACCAACCTCAACCTCATATATCGACCTCGACTTCAGAATAGGAATATCTGGGAAGAATATTGCGACAAATAAAGATAAGATTGATCCAACAAGGTTATAGCTAAAAATCATACCGATCAATCAAGGCTAAATCGGAGATAATATCAAAATTAGATTCTGACCCCAATATGGGCCCCTCTAGCATATCCATCAAATCCACTCAAATATGCAGACTGCCTAGAAAGCCTATAAAAACACCCCCTACCATGGGTAAAAGGTACGCACAACTATCCTAATTTTACTACTTCTATTGTGCGTTCATACACCTGACTTAGGAATCGGAGGGTTCCCGACCACCAGCGGTGCCTCATTGTTCTCTTGTTCTCCATTAATTTACAGGTACCTAGCAGCTCACAAAAGGTGGAACAGGATAAACCAGATTTGAAGAACAACAGTTTAGTGCCATTTGTGGGAATGACAACAAAGCCATCCAAAAGTTCCTTTAACATCAACACTACTTATCTGCCTTTCCCTTCATCCAAGGATGGCTAAAGGAAAAAGAAAGGCCTTGGCCACCATTATTGAGTTGATTCCAATGCTGGAAGATCAACCTAGAAATTCTTAGGCTTCACAATTAGATAATCAAGCTAATCCCCATCCCATGATAGTCGCACCAAGATCCTGAAACATGGGGGATCGACTCGTCTCTTTAAAGAACTAAGTCAAGACTTTAGCCGGTAATGTGGATCAAATAATGTGGATATTGGATAAATAACATCCATTCCCCAACCAAGGCGTAGAAGTAGGTGAAAGTGCCCTTGTTTGTCAATATATGTGAGTGTTGAGTCTGTCAGTCCAAATGAGTCCTTAGAAGAAGACATTAAGACCAAGCCTTAACAAAAGATGAAGGCCATTATCAAGCTTAAACCTATCATCCATAGCCTCATCATCCCATAACAAACCCTAGCAGGTATATGACCCCATATAATCCGAACTTACCCTATCAAATGAATTAAAATATCTACTAGTAGAGTTGGTATATAATGCACTAAGAGTATAAAAGGAAGAAAGAAACAAAACCAGAAAAATCACAAGTCCTAGTCGAGTGCAATGAAACGCAATCGAGGGAGTCTTCGATCCATCGAACATCACTCGATAGTATCGAACAATCGCCCATTCTGTCCAGTAATAAATTGAAAGATATGTTATAAATCTTGATAGCATGGATTGGTATTCAATATCATCGAAGTCATGCTTCAATAACATCGAATGACCCTCGATTACTTGGACCTTGAAATTCTTCTAAAGAAACAGAAAATACTCTAAGTGTTCCTCGATGACATCGAAGCCTCCTCGATGTTATCGAGAGTAAGTTATCGATAGCATCGAAGTCTATTCGATAGAATCGAAACTTACTCAGTTTTGTCCAGTAAGTTTTTCAAAGAAAACCTATTTTGCTTCGAGTTCATCAAAGTCCATTCGATATCATCGAAATTTTTACTTTGATGGATCGAAGGTCTCTTCGATAGAATCGAACATGAGATAAAACTGTCCAGTAACCTGTGTATTTTAACAAAAGAAATCTCAATGGAATCGAGTGTCCCTCGATGAATTAAAGTACACATCGATTGTTCACAACCCCAACTGTAGGGTCGCGATGTAGTAATAATCTTGGTAAGACCAAGGTCGAATCCATAGGGACTGAACCTTGTACGTAATCTGAAAGTAACCAGAACTAGAACTAGAAGAAAATGTAATCTAAATCAGAATAATTTAAGAGAATAATTGTGAATTATTAAACTAAAACTTGTAAAATTCATAGGTGTGAAAACTAGGGTTTCCAAGGATCCACTTGTAGAGATCAGGGCGATCTATGCTTGATTCAAAACACAACTGGAATCAGAGTCCCATCTTCATCCAATTGGAAGATATCTCATTAAAAATCGAATATGAACTTCCTTTGATCTAGTTCTCAAGTGATGGGAGGTATGAGAACTAGAATTGATTCCATCACAAAAGCATGCCTATGAGACAGAGTAAACAACAGAATTTACCAATCCACAACCAGTCTGAAAGAATTGTGAAAATTAGGGAGGATTCTATCATCCAACCATGCCCAGGAAACGATGTCAAACAACAAGATTTTCTAAATTCACAAATCCCAATAAAAATAACATACTCAAAGCTATCGTAGATCCATTATAATGTAAGTCACAACAAATCATTAAAAACTAAAAGTATTTCTTATAATCAAACTAAAATCAAAGAGAGTTCAATACATGAATCAAAGCAATAGAAATTGACCCATCACGCTACAAGCTTCACCTCTTAGCTCTAGCTAAAAGGTTTAGCTAGCCATAGCCGTGATTTATAAAATCTGAAGGAAAGAAAAAAAAAAAAAAAAAAAAAAAAAACAATGAAGAAGGAAGAAAAAAAACTAGAAACTGTCTCCACGTCCACGGCCTCGGCTGCCCTTTCACGTCTGATGATCCTTCACATCCCTTTCTCTCTCTCTCTTTTATAGGCTGGACAGGGTCGATGGCTGGAGAGAAGTCGGTGGGAGCTTTGCATAAGGAGTTACGCACTCGCTTGCACAGCGAAACCGCCTCGACCCGCATTTGGGCGGATGACTTACTAGTTTTGGCCATCTGATCTGTTTGGCCTTCTTAGCCTTGGTCGTTTGCACCTTGGGAGAGTTTTGAACTGTCCAGATCACTCATCCAACTATGATCACGATCACAGAACGGCCCACGGTGACCAAGTACGTTTGGACGCTATCCTTGTGCACGTGAGCTGTGCTGAGGTGTTCGGTGGGCCCCGAATCAGTGTTAATGGAGAAATCCACTTCGTCCATTGGATTCCTGATGAAATTTCAGTCAGGAATGGCCACTTTTGCTAGAGCTTGGTGTGGCCCAAGGGATAAAATCTTCCTGCCGTTCATCTTGCATTCGAAGTGGTATTTTTACGAGCATGTGCATGGGAGTGGATGGACTCCATAGGTTTGGTCGGCCCCACCGTCCAAACACATTGGATGGTTCAGATTAACGAATCGAACAAAGGTGGTGGGCCACCGAAAATCACAGCGGGGACCCCATGCGCATGCTGCGTAAGAGAAGGAGATGGGCCGGGTCAAACTGTTTTTGACCTGACCCCAAGTTCGGTGCACAGCTAGTGCGCGTGTGCATGCTGCGCACGCCAGTCAAGGTGGGTCCATAGTAATGTAATGTAAGATCTACACCATCCATTCATTTTTTCATCTAATTTGAGGGGTTGAGACCAAAATTGAAGCATATCCAGAGATCAGGTGGGCCCCAAATCGATGATTTTGTGGCTGATATTTCCGTTGGACCACTTCCACAAAGATCTAATGGCTGAAATTTTGCATGTACGGTTACTTTATGATCCTCAGGCCAGATATAAAGTTTCGAGCCAAACGAATGGTGGGAACCCTGTGATCTTGCGTTCTGGACGATTTTCAGGCAACTTTAATCACTTGGTTTTCTCGAATCTTTGGCATGTGAATTCTTCAATCTTGGTCTCTTAAGATCCGTCACTTGCCTTGGTGATCCGTGAGCATCAAATTCATGCCTTTAGTACCATTTTTCAATCCAAGCTCTTAAATTCACCTTGCAACAAAAAAATGATTAAAATAAAATGTTAAACATTATCATGTTCACAAAACAAGCAATAATTGGGTCTAATATGCAATATTGATGCTCAACACAATCCCCAACCTGCATTTTGCTAGTCCCAAGCAAAGTGTGGGAAAAATATTTTAGGAATTACAGGACATTTTCTATAAACTCGAGTGATTTTTGAAAAAAATAATCTAGATAGTAGAATTCCAAGATACATCAATGTTGGGCATTTCCTTCTCCTAAACTCAAGCACACAGTAAACTTCATGGTCAAGTTCAAGGTATTAATCCATCGATTAGAACAATTCTAAACATTAAGTTCCATGGGTGTATAGTGCAACCTTGACTTATCACAATTAAAGGTCCAATCGTCAATTTTCATGATAACATTGATAACCAAAAAGGAGCATTCCGGATAACTCAACCTTAACCGAAACTTGCCTTACAGTTCAACCTTTTTATTCTTCTAGCTTTTGATTTTTTCATCGATGGCTTCACGTTGTGTCAACCGATTTAAAGATCTTTAACAGGTAGCCGTTTTCAATGACAACTATTTTTTTAGCTGGGTATTCTTTATTATTATTATTATTATTTTATATATATATATATATTTTTTATACTCATTAAACGTGATAGATAAATTCCCTAAGTTGGTTCCTTCCATGCTTTAATTATTACCAAGTTAACAATTCAATATCAAATTGAAGCCTTCATGTGTAAGCTAGGTGTAACATGTGAAATCATGACTCAATCAATGTTTAAAACTTCTAATCATAAATAAATAATTCAAACTTAACTATGAAATTAATCTAACAAATAACTGAATCCAAGAGTCAGACATCACCAACATTACGTATCTTATACTTCTTAAATCAAGACTATCCTTCAAAATCACTCGAATTCACAAAATCTCCAGAAAAATTTAAAAATTTTCACAAATTTTGCTCAAAACTGAGAAAACACTGATTAGGTAACCTAATCTCCCATCCCTAACCTAAAATCTACATTGTCCTCAATGAAAAAGATATAAGCATGCAATGCACATGAGACAACGAAAATAAAGAAGAAGTGATGGAAAGGTAGTACCTGAGGAGGAAATTGAACGGCTTTTTCCAAAGAATCTCAGCGTGAAGGTGGGTCAGCACAAGAGTTAAACCAACAAAAAGCAAACTGTCCTAGAACAACTGAAAAATAAATTATCCTAACAGCATAAAGCCAACTATCCTAGAACGACATAAAGAAGATTATCTTAGTCCTATGAAAGCAGTAAACCTAACTATAGCTCCATCAGACTAGGAGATCAATCCTGATAAACATGATCATTTGGAGGTATGGACATGTCCTCTAAATCAATTTTCTCAACAAATGGCTTTAATCGATGTCCATTTACTTTAAACTCATTGCCATTGTTTGGATTCTGAATCTCGACAGCCCCATGATGATAAACATTGATAATAGTAAAAGGGTCGGTCCAACAAGATCGGAGCTTACCTGGAAAGAGATGTAACCGAGAAATATACAAAAGGGCCTTCTGACCTGGTGTGAATGATTTTTGAAGAATGTGTTGGTCATGAAATACCTTTATCCTGTCCTTGAAAATTCTCGAGTTCTCGTATGCATCGTTCCGAATTTCTTCCAGTTCATTTAACTGAAGTTTGCGTAGCGAGCCAGCATTATCCATATTAAAATTCAGATTCTTGATTGCCCAGTAGGCTCTATGTACCAACTCTACAAGCAAGTGGCAAGCTTTCCCATAAATAAGTCTAAAGGGAGACATTCCAATAGGGGTCTTAAATGTGGTACGGTAAGCCCATAAAGCATCGGTCAAACGGATTGACCAATCCTTTTGATCAGGGTTAACCGTTTTCTCCAAAAATATGTTTGATCTCTCTATTAGAAATCTCAGCCTGCCCACTTGTTTATGGGTGATATGGAGTGCTCACCTTATGAGAGATGCCATATTTCTTCATTAAATTCGCGAATGGCCTATAACAAAAATGTAAGCCTTCATCACTAATGATGGCTCGAGGCATTCCGAACCGAGAAAAGATGTTTTCTTTAAAAAACTTAATGACCGTTCGATGGTCATTGTTCCGGCATGGAATCACTTTGACCCATTTAGTGACATAGTCTACTGCAAGCAAAATATATAAATGTCCAAAGGATTGGGGGAATGGTTCCATGAAATCGTTGCCCCAGCAATCAAATGCTTCTATGATAAGGATGGGGTTCAAGGGCATCATATTTCAATGAGACAATTCTCCCAATTTCTGATAACGTTCACAAGCCTTGCAAAACTTATGAGTGTCCTTGAACATAGTGGGCCAGTAAAAGCCACACTGTAGAATCTTGGCCGTGGTCTTTTTAGCAAAAAAAGTGACCACCACAAGCCTGTGAGTGATAGAAAGAGATGATACTTTGATGTTTATCGTCTGGCACACATCTCCTTAAGATTTGGTCTGGGTAATATCTAAACAAATACGTATCATCCCAGAAGAATTTGCACACCTCGGTGAAAAAATTCTTCTTATCTTGCGCAGTCCAATGTGTTGGTGTGAAACTTATGGCAAGATAATTAGCAATATCAGTAAACCAAGGTGAATATGAGACTTTGAACAATTGTTCGTCAGGGAACATGTCATTAATATATGTCGTCTCAAGGGAATTAGGGAGATCAAGGCGGGAGAGATGGTCAGCCACTACGTTCTCTACTCCTTTTTTATCTTTTATTTCTAAATCAAATTCTTGGAGTAGGAGGATCCATCAGGCGGGGTTTAGTATCGTTCTTAGAAAGAAGATACTTGAGTATCGCATGATCTGTGTAAATAATGATCATGGATTCGATCAAGTAGGACCTAAATTTGTCCACAGCAAACACTACGGCTAAGTGTTCCTTTTCCGTAGTCGAGTAGTTCACTTAGGCATGATTTAGAGTTCTACTTGCGTAATGAATAACCTAGGGCTTCTTTTCTTTTCTCTAGCCTAAAACTGCCCTAAGAGCAGAGTCAGACGCGTCGTACATAAGTTCAAAAGGAAGGATCCAGTCGGGTGGCTACATGATAGGTGGGGTAGTTAACATGCCCTTAAGCTTAGTGAAAGCTTCCTGACATTACTCAATCCACTTGAATGGTGCATCCTTTTGAAGTAGATTACGTAGAGGATGAGAGAGATGACGAAAGTCCTTTATGAATCTTCTGTAAAACTCGGCGTGTCCTAAAAAGGATTGCACGTCTCGTATGTTCTTGGGTAGAGGTAGGTTAGAGATAAGATAAATTTTTGCTTTATCTACCTCAATTCCCTTGGATGAGATGATATGTCCAAGGATAATTCCCTTACAAACCATGAAATAACACTTTTCCAAGTTAAGTACCAAATTTTTTTCTTCACATCTTTTCAACGCACATTTAAATTTGTCTAAGCAATCACTGAAAGATGGACCAAAGACAGAGAAGTCATCCATAAAGGCCTCTAGATATTGCCCCACCATGTCAGAAAAAATACTCATGATGCATCGCTGAAAAGTGGCAGGGGCATTACAAAGTCCGAATGACATTCTTCGGTAAACAAAGGTGTCGTAGGGACATGTAAATGTGGTCTTTTCTTGATCATTAAGGGCTATCTCTATCTAGTTGTAGCCCAAATATCTGTCAAGGAAACAGTAATAGGAATGACCAGCTATCCTTTCCAAAATTTTATCAATGAAGGGCGAAGGAAAGTGGTCTGTCCTTGTGACGGTATTCAACTTCCTGTAGTCAATACACATTCTCTAACCAGTAGTGACTCTAGTTGGCACGAGTTCATTATCGGCATTAGCTACGATGGTGATTCCGGACTTCTTAGGAACCACCTGAGTTGGACTCACCCATTGACTATTGGATATCAAGTATATGATACCTACATCCAATAGTTTAAGAACTTCGGCCTTAACCACTTCTTTCATGTTTGGATTTATTCTACATTATGATTGTCGAGAGGTCTTCACATTATCCTCAAGATAAATACGGTGAGTACAAATCGAAGGGTCAATTCCCTTGAGGTCTGCAATCATCCATCCAAGGGCTCCCTTATGCTCAATGAGAGTAGATATGAGCATACTCTCTTATTCTTACTCAAGGTGGGAAGAGATCACCACCGGGTATGTCTCATCTTGACCTAAATAGACATATTTCAAATCAGAGGGCAAAGGTTTTAGGTCAAGCTTCGGTGGCTTGAGATTAGACGGTAGAGGCACTTTATCAGTTTTGGGCAACTCTTCAAATTGTGGCCTCCACCAGTTAACTTCAAGTACCGGCATGGTATCAAGTATAACAACCATCTCCCTAATCATGTCATCATCAAAATCATGGGAATGGGCTAGGCATGTCTCTGGAGGGTCAGAGGATAAGGTCAAAGGTGTTCTATCTTCCACGAAAGAGTAAATCATGTTAATGTCGTGAAAATCGTTATCATCCTCTAATCGTATGCCTGTATTAAAAAAGATATTTAGCTACAAAGTCATATTCCCGAAAGACATACTCATGACTCTATTCCTGCAATTAATGATTGCGTTTGAAGTGGCAAGGAATGGGCGACCAAGAATGACAGAAATCTGAGTGCTCATGTTACTAATGGGTTCCGTATCCAGGACGATAAGATCTACACGGTAGTAAAATCTGTCAACCTGGACTAACACATCCTCAATTATCCCTCTCGGTACACGAACTGAGCGATCAGCAAGTTGTAATGTGGTTACGGTGGGTTTCAATTCATCCAAACCTAACTGTTTATAGACCGAGTAGCGAATCAGATTTACGCTTGCTCCTAAGTCAAGAAGTGCATGCTCAATTCAGTAGTTCCCAATTACATAAGGTGTGGTTAGGTTACCAGGATCTTTGAATTTCTGTGGCACATCTTGCTTTAGGATGACACTCACTTTCTCAGTTAAGAAGATTTTCTTTTGAATATTTTGTTGTCTTTTAGTTATACACAAGTCTTTCAGAAATTTGGCATATGAAGGTATTTGTTGTACCGCATCCAGAGAGGAATATTGACATTCACTTGTTTCAACACCTCTAAAATGTCCTAAGAGTTAGAGAGAGGTTTTGGTGCAACCAACTGTTGGGGAAATGGGGCAATCGGCTTCCCTTGAGGTTTCAGTTCTAATTCTTATGGAGCAATGTTAGGTCTATCCTTGTTGTCCTCTTCCGGGTCCTTAAGCTTTTCAGCCCTAACTAGAATGATTTTGTCAATGGTCTTCCCACTCCTAAGAGTGGTGATAGATTTAGTTTGCTCCATCTGATTTGAAAAGCTCGGATCGCTAACTTCATATTGTGGTTTTGGATTGGGAAGAGGTTGAGCTGGAAGGCTCCCCTTATTTCCAATCACACTTTTAGTATCAAGTCCTTATATAGCCTTTGTGAGGTCTTGAAAGGCTTGTAGAATACCCTGATTGAAAAGCTCTTGCTTTTGAAGATGTTTTAGAACCGGGTCCTTTTGAGGTTTCTCTTGATGTGGAATTTGATTGAAGAAACCTTGAGGGGTAGCAGTTTGTCCATTCCTCCAACTGAAGTTTGGATGATTTCTCCAACTAGGATTGAATGTATTGGAGGTAGGTCCATTGAAAGGTCTTTGGTAATTGTTCATGACATTGGATTGCTCATTCAACACCTCTTGAAAGACAGGTATTGTTGGACAATTTTTAGTTGTGTGAATGTTGCAAGCACAAATACCGCAAACAGTTTCCTTAGCCTTATCCTTCTTTAATTCCATGGCCTCAAGTTTCTAGTGAGATTAGCCACTTTAGCACTGATATCATCGTCCTCTTTCAAGAGATACATTCCACCCCTGTTCTTGTATTGAGTCGGCCTAGAAATGGTGCTTGGTTTTGGGGGTGTCCCATGATTGTGTGTTTTCAACAAGCTTATCAAAGTAGTTCAACACATCATCGACACTTTTATTCATAAATTCCCCATTACACATCGTCTCGACTAATTAGTGCATGGGAGATGTCAGTCCATTATAGAAAAAATTTGTGATGCGCCACCTTTCAAAATCGTGTTATGGGCATGAACTGATAAGATCCTTGAACCTCTCCAAACATTGGAAGAATGTTTCATCTTCCCTTTGGGTGAAGTTCATGATTGACTTCCTAAGGGTGTTCGTCTTATGGTATGGGAAAATTTTCTTTATGAATTCCCTTGTCATGTCATTCCATCTACCAATAGATCGAGGATGTAGTGAATGCAACCACGTCTTAACTTTCTCTTTCAAAGAAAAAGGAAAGAGTTTCAACCTGACCGTGTCATCAGACACTTTAGGAAAGTATAGAGTGGTTATGATCGCATCAAACTCTTTCAGATGTAAATATGGATTTTCTGACTCAAGCCAATGAAATTTTGGAAGGAGTTGGATTACCCTTGGCTTGATATCTATGAATCCCGTATTCTCTAGAAAAACCATGCATGAGGGCGTGCTCACCCCCGCCGGTTGTAAATAATCTCATAAAGTACGGGGTGAGGGTGCTTGATGCACCTCATTCTCATCCTGGACTTCCCCAACCCTAGGTTGAGGTTGTCCTTCTAGTTGATTGGCCAGTTGATTTGTAGCCATATCTTCAATTAAATCTGGGGATCTCGAGTGGTGTCTACTCCTGCAATGGATAGTTAACCCCTCAACCAATCCTCCTTTAGTCAATAGACGTCGAGTGTTGTCACGGACCCACTTAGGCATAAAACACTCGCAGCCCTCAATCTCAGATTCCAACCTAAATCTAAAAGAAAGAAAGGAAATAGAAATCTAGAAATAAAGAGAGAATAGTTGGAAAGAGGTTACCAAATTAGAAGGTCCTAATTGAAATCTTGCAAAACAAAACAAAACAAGTCAGTTTCTAAAAATAGGAATTCTAAAATTAGAAAGTTCCTAAAAAGTAAACTAGTTTCTAAAAAGGAAAAATTTCTAAAAACAGAAAATAGAAAGTTTCTAAAACTGATTAAGAAAGTTCTAAACCCTAGAATTAGAAAGTTTCTAAAAACAGAAAATAAACCCTAGTCCTAAAAATAGAAAAATAGAAAAATTAGAAAGAGATTACCAACTTAGAAAGTCAATCTTAGGATCCTACAAAACAGAAAGCTTAGGTTAGTTTCTAAAAATCAAACAGACAAAATCTAATCCTAAAATTAGAAAACCCTAATCTTAACCTAATTCTAAAACTAATTATTCTCATAAAAACGCAACCATCAAAATCCCCGACAACGACGCCAAAAACTTGTTCACAACCCCAAGTGTAGGGTCGCGATGTAGTAATAATCTTGGTAAGACCGAGGTTAAATCCACAGGGACTGAACCTTGTACGTAATCTGAAAGTAACCAGAACTAGAACTAGAAGAAGATGTAATCTAAATCAAGAGAATTTAAGAGAATAATTGTGAATTATTAAACTAAAACTTGTAAAATTCAAAGGTCGGAAAACTAGGTTTTCCAACGATCCACTTGTAGAGATCAAGGCGATTTATGCTTGATTCAAAACACAACTGGAATCAGAGTCCCATCTTCATCCAATTGGAAGATATCTCATTAAAAATCGAATATGAACTTCCTTTGATCTAGTTCTCAAGGGATGGGAGGTATGAGAACTAGAATTGATTTCATCACAAAAGCATGCCTATGAGACAGAGTAAACGACAGAATTTACCAATCCACAACCAGTCTGAAAGAATTGTGAAAATTAGGGAGGATTCTATCATCCAACCATGCCCAGGAGACAATGGCGAACAACAAGATTTCCTAAATTCACAAATCCTAATAAAAATAACATACTCAAAGCTATCGCAGATCCATTATAATGCAAGTCACAACAAATCATTAAAAACTAAAAGTATTTCTTATAATCAAACTAAAATCAAAGAGAGTTCAACACATGAATCAAAGGAATAGAAATTGACCCATCACGCTACAAGCTTCACCTCTTAGCCCTAGCTAAAAGGTTTAGCTAGCCATAGCCGTGATTAATAAAATTTGAAGGAAAGAAGAAAAGAAACAATGAAGAAGGAAGAAAAAAAAAACTAGAAACTGTCTCCACGTCCACGGCCTCGGCTGCCCTTTCACGTCTTATGATCCTTAATGTCCCTTTCTCTCTCTCTTTTATAGGTTGGACAGGGTCGGTGGCTGGAGAGAAGTTAGTAGGGGCTCTACATAAGGAGTTACGCACTCTCTTTCGCAGCGAACTGCCCCGACACGCGTTTGGGCGGATGGCCTACCAGTTTTTGCTATCTGATCTGTTTGGCCTTCTTGGCCTTGGTCATTTGCACCTTGGGAGAGTTTTGAACGGTCCGGATCACTCATTCGACTGTGATCGTGATCATAGAATGGCCCACGGTGGCTGGGTGCATCCGGACGTTGTCCTTGGCACGTGAGCTACGCTGAGGTGTTCGGTGGGCCCCAAATCAGTGTTAACGGAGAAATCCACTCTGTCCATTGGATTCCTTATGAAATTTCAGTGGGGAATTGCCACTTTTGCTCGAGTTTGGTGTGGCCCAAGGGATCAAATCTTCCTGTCGTTCATCCTGCATTTGAAGTGGTATTCTTGCGAGCACGTGCATGGGAGTGGATGGACTTCATAGGTTTGGTCGGCCCCACCGTCCGGACACATTGGACGGTTCAGATCAACGAATTGAACAAAGGTGGTGGGCCACAACACATGACGGTGGGGACCCCCTGCACACGCTACGTAAGAGAAGGAGATGGGTCGGGTCAAACTGCATTTAACCCGACCCCAAGTTTGGTGCATGGCTGGTGTGCGTGCGCTGCGTGTGCATGCCACTCGAAGTGGGGTCTACAGTAATGTAATATAAGATCTACATCGTCCATTCATTTTTCCATCTAATTTGAGGGGTTAAGACCAAAATTGAAGCATATCCAGAGATCAGGTGGGCCCCAAATCGGTGGTTTTATGGCTGATCTTTTCGTTGGGCCACTTGTACAAAGATCCAATGACTGAAATTTTACATGTACGGTTACTTTATGATCCTCAAGCCAGATATAAAGTTTTGATCCAAACGGATGGTGGGAACCCTGTGATCTTGGATTCAGGATGATTTTCAGGCCTCTTTAACTTTAATCGCTTAGTTTTCTCAGATCTTTAGCGTGTGAATTATTTAATCTCATCCTCCTAAGATCCGTTCCTTACCTTGGTGATTTGTGAGCATCAAATCTATGCCTTTAGTACCTTTTTCAATCCAAGCTCTTAAATTAACCTTGCAACAAAAATATGATAAAAATATAACGTTAAACATTATCATGTTCACAAAACCAAGCAATAATTGGGTCTAATATGCAATATTTGACCCTCAACATCAATATCATTGAAAGATGCTTGATTAAAAATAGTCAGAATCTAATCTACTCTCAAACAAATATCTTGAGTAGAAAGTTGATGTAATTGAAGGTGGTTCGATGGCATCGAAATTCAAATTTCGATAACATTGAACACCCTTCGATGGCATTGACAATTTCAAAATTCTATCCATTTTTTAACAGTTGGGACTTTTACTCTATAAATACACTAGTGTTGCTCTTGGTAAAATCAGCTAGAATCCAAGAGAGTTTGAGTTGTTATTCCAAGATCTACATACCTTATTAGTCACTCGCTCTTTCTCATTAGATTTCATCTTTCAATCCCTTGCTTAAGCATCAACTCACCATCTTATATGCTTGGATTAAATTATGAACTCTAGCATTCATGGAGCTTCCAACTAAGTATACCTATCTTTGGAACTCCTGAATGCATATCTCATGAGAACCTTCTCTATTGATTTAAATCTTATCTTTTAAATAGAGAAGATCGAAAACCTTAAACCTCACAACCTTGAAGCATTCGTGAAAGCATCATCAGCAGGTTGCAGGTCAAGGGAACTGAAGACTCTACATCATCATTGAAGATCTTCACTTTGTGCGAGAACGAGACTCATCCACTTATTTGTAAGTATTTAGAGTCTAGTGTGTCTGAAGACCTTTCCTTCTGTAGGATTGAGACTCAAAGTTTGAGTATTAAATTCGCCAAGTCCTATTTGTAGGCCTCCAATGGGATAATATGTTGTGTCCTTGTGTAGGACGTGTAGCATTGCGTAGGTTGTGCCTTATGTAGGCTTGGGTTGCCTTGTTTAGGCTCCCAGTGTTGAGTCCTTAGGTAGGACGAGTCGCCTTGTGTAGGCATTTAAGGGAACATTGTGTAGGTTTGTTAGTTAACTTTGTGTAGGTTAGAAGGTCCATGGTTAATCTGATTTAAACCATTGGATAGTGAAATTCGATACACTCTAGGAGAGAGTGCATCCGATGGGAGTGGAGTAGGCAAGTAGCCGAACCACTATACATGATTGTGTTTGGGATTGCTTTGAGTACATTTATCTAGTTATGCCTATGTTCATTATATGTTTATTATAATGTACGATTTAGTTAATGTATAAGTGTTGATATAAGTCACATTCAACACACAATATACACTATCCTTATAGGCTTTGCTTTTATATATAAATCTTGTAGAAGCCTGTGTGAATTGGACCCTCTATTGACTTGGAAGTCATAGAGTTACTTTGCCTTACTTCCTTTGTTTTTAAAATTTTAGGCATAGTTTGTTATTTATAGATAATAAGTTTTGAAAAGTCTTATTCACCCCCTCCAGGACATTTAATCATACTTCATACTTCAGTACTAAAGGTTCAACCGCAATTTCAGTAGGGGTAACAACTGAGCAATCTCGACCTCCGCGAGTACCTTATGATTCATATGTTATAAAGGATCAGCCAACTCGATGCAGGGGGGTTCCCACATAAACAATGGGAACAACCAAGCTTGCCGAGTATGATCTGCGCCACACTCTCAATAAAAGAAGGCGTGGGAAGTCTCATGAGGTTATCAAAGAGAGTGAAGTTCCATAGGAAGCAAAGCTAAAGGAAATCCGATATCAGCTCAGAGATATCCAGAAAGCATGTCGAGCGAAAGCCCCAGCCTCCGTCGACGCCATGCTCGAGGAAGTCGAGCCCCTATTCATGGATGACATCATGGGATCCCAACTATCGTCCGGGTTCCAAATGCCCTAGATCACCCCGTACTTAGGGTCGGGGGACCCGGGCAAACACCTAGAGTCTTTTAGAGCTTGGATGGAATTACACTGTGCTTCTAGACTCGTGATGTGTAGAACATTTTTCCTGACCTTATCAGGGGCTGCGCGGAAATGGTACAAACACTTAAAGCTGAACTCTATCAGTTCCTTCACTCAACTTAGTAAGGCTTTCATCACAAAGTTCATCGATGGGAAAGACAGGAGAAAGTCGTCAACTCACCTTCTCACGATTATTTAGAGGGAGGACGAGCTGTTGAGAGATTACATCATTTGCTTCAATGTTGAAGCAGTCCAGGTCGACGGTTACTCCGACCAGATAGCTGTTACCGCTATGATAGCTAGCCTTAAGCAGGGAAAGTTCCTCTTATCGATTGGTAAAAACTCCCTGACTACTCTATCCGACCTACTTAACCAAGCCCAAAAGTATTCAAATGCATAGGAGTTTTCAGCTCCTGAAGAGTTACTCAAGGTGGAAATGACTCAGCTAAGGACATTTAGCGAAAAGAGGAAGGGGAGTCATTTGCCGTTAATAACAAGTAGAGAAATGAGGATGACCAGAGCAGAGTCCAGTGTACAAGTTGACGACCACAGAGCCGATTCCACTCCTATACTCCCATGAACACTACGCTTTGAGCAAGTGCTCATGAAAGTACGCGATAAAAGGATCTTGAAATGGCTGACTAGGATGTAGGCCGATGTCAAGAAGAGAGATAAGCAGAAATATTGTTATTTTGACCGAGATCACGGTCACAACACGGCTGAGTGTTTCAACCTTAAAGAATAAATTAAGTACCTCATCCAGAAGGGGCACCTGTGAGAGTTCATTGACAAGAGAAGGGACGATCAACCAGACAGGTAAGAAGAGTAACACGATGATCAGAACAACAACGACACAACGGGTGAGATATGCACCATATTCGGAGGACCAGCCGGCGGCGGAGACTCGAATAGAGCTGCTGAGCACATGCCCAAAGCACGAGCAGTAGTGACAAGGAGCATCACATCTACCTTACGTAAGAAGGTAATAATGTCTAAAAAGTATGGTGAACAATGCCAAAGTGACTGAACTTGTCTCATAAATTAGGCATGTGCACTCGTCACCCTATCAACAACTTTATATATAAGAGCAATAATATGAACTGGTTATAGAAAAATAATGATAAGTGTGTCGAACAGTTAAGTGATATGTGCCGACGGTCCGTCTGTTATTGGACTCAATATTCTATAATATCACTTTCTGCATAATAAAATATAAGTCAAAATTAACATTGAATTAAGGCACATTCACTACTAGTCCACTCGAGAAACTCAAGTCACCCTTTATTTCATGGTAAGTGAAATTTCAGAGAGACAAACATTCATATAATGTGAGTTATCAATTACTTAATATTAAAAAAAGTAGCACACATGCAAGACCTACACCTTTAATCTATTGGGCCCGTAAAAGGTAATATTTTAAAATAAACCTATCCAATCATCCCACATGAGCCAATATAACATCTGTATGGATCTATAACCTTCTAAGTACATAACCCCCACAATTTCAAATCTTTATAAATGGGATGTTTTCCACATATGTATAATTTATAAGTGTCTATGTATCAAGTGTCATACATTGTCTAATGTTTCATGTTATAATAGGAAGACTATATTTTGTACCTGTGATACATGGATACAAGATTCAAACATATCAATCATCAATCCACATAGGATGGATCAAAGGCCACAAGATACATGCAATGATACAAAAGGAATAATGTGCGTTATCTATAGATTCATAGTGATAAGTGGGCTCATGATTTGATAGACTTGGCCATTAATCTGATCAAGTTCCATATAACATACTCATTTATTCCTTGTGTGCACTCATTATCATAAAGGACATTCATACCAATGGTTGGTATACATTATAATTTAATTTTTAGGACACTATAAATACAAAGAAGGACCAACTAATGAACTACTTATGCTACAAATATGTGTGAGTGATGCCTTAGTGTGTAACCGTGCATTCTACACATTTCTAAAGATCAACATCAATATATTTATTCATTCTATGCACACAATCACACAAAAATCAACTTCGTAACATGCACTTGATCAAAATGACATGTTATATTTGTCCTAACACCAACAATATAGTAGGCCCCATCTTTTCACGATTTAGACTATGCACTCTTGTGCTACCCACCATCAATCGCCATCAAATATCTTCCCAAAATCTCTCATCACAAAGTAGACAGTAAACCATCCACATGCAGTCCGTAAGTTAGACATGAAAGATTGTCCAATGGGAAAATATTTTAGTGACACACATTATACATGGTCCGACACATTAGCTAAATAGTCTTGATTATCAAAATTGGGCCCAAATTAGATTATCCAAAGACATATAACATATAAAATTATAGATTGCATGTATATGAACCACGGTGCTCTGTTAAAGTATTAAAAGGTTTCCTAGGAGACTAAACTCACAAGAGAATAAACCCACGAGCAATTTGGATAGATGATTCTAACCATCCACTTTGTTCCCACTGAACAAGTGGTTAGATTATCGGTTTATTATTACTTCTTTTTTTATTTAAATTTACACCCCTTTGGATTTGAGTCATCTCCACCTTTTTATGTATTTATTTATTTAATGAGATTGCCCAAGAAATCTCATATTGGGACATTCAAGTCCTTCCATATTTGACAATTTTGTTCTGATGTGAGGTCCATCAGATCAGTGGACTAGATCAAGGGTCATCGGAATGTCGTTTGCTCTCATGCAACATGTCAAGTTCATATAGAATGGTTATAACCAATAGATACTCCTTGATAGAACCCTTCTTAAGGGTTGCACCAATTTGAAAATGATGGGAAGGCACATAATAACTACATTTCCCAATACCAATGGCACGTACGTGACAGATTTAGATCCTTCATCCGATTGACTGTACAAGGAATATTACCCATCCGCATGTGAGCAACTAGCAGGCTTATGGGATAGTGACCACACCATCAACCTATCAGGCCCATTTTGGAAGATACTTTAGAAGATTGCATTCTTGAGTTTCTTTCACATTTTTCTTTCCAAACTTTTCTTTTTAACCATGCATGGTGGTCTACAAAGAAGAATTCCTAATATGGTGGGAATCCCAACACAAAATCCCATTTTGAAATGCATTTTGGGTTGGTCTTCATCTTGAATCTGCCTTCTCTAGGTGAAGATGACTCCATTTTATGGAAATGAAGTGGAATGATAAGGGCTAATTAAGAGAAAATAAACCTAAGGCAAATGATCCTAGTTTTTTTAGATGTAAAGAGAAAGCACTAGGAGGTACCTTAAATTTTGCTGATTTTAGTACCCCAGCTATAACGTCTTGAAAAAATCCATACTGAGACCAGAGTGCCACCTCAGCTAGAAATCATTTAAGACTAAATCCTTTAGAAATTAGGCGAGTTTTATCTAGTGCTAAATTAGTTTACTTGTGAAATCCACACTGATCACTTTAAATATGATCTGCAAGACCTAAAACTTGTAGAATCATTGACGCTAGGTTACCCTAAAATCTAGGATCAATCTCATTACCCAGTTGCTCTCAGGAGCACATTGAAACTTCGTATCGGACCTGGACCACACGTCGAAAGTCCGATTACTGCGAAATTATATAATTAAGACCGCCTTGCTGGACTTGATCACCACCTCGGAAATCAAGTCCAGATAGTATCCCGAAGCTATTCGCTTGAGCCCGGAGTGAAGTGTGTGAGAAATGTGGATATCTTAGAAATAAAAAGCTAAATTTAAGTAATCTGAGACACGTCGCTTGCGGGCCAGATATAAAGATTCAGACCATCAGAATCTGACCCAATTACACCCTCGGATCAAGAAAAAATTCATACACACGTCAGTGTACTTGTGATCCTGATCGAGTATCGGTAATTGTTGAACTGAAACTGGTCCACCACGGTCGATCTGCGAATCCGATCGGACTGAAAACTCAGCTTGACCTAGATCCAACATAGGGGAGCTTAAATTCGACCTTAGACTCAGGAGGGACTCCAAAAGTGCTCCGTTGAGCTGAAACAACTGAGTTTTGGCTGAAACCTAAGTATACCATGACCCTGGGGTCATTTCTATCACTTCTAAGCCTATATAAACACCTTAAAACCCCTCTCTCTCTCTCTCTTCACATACGAATTTCCAATCCTAAGGAGGAAAGAGAGAGAAAGTGTGAGAGAGAGAGAGTTGGTGATTGATCCAGGGCTTCTTCCCTGTCAATCCACGTGCTCAACTATCATATCTGTATCATTTTTCCAGCAATACCGATCCCGTTCTTAGGTAAGAAAACCTAACCTTAACCAGTTTTAGAGTACCAAATAGCGTAAGTGATTAAATAGCTAACTTATTTCATGACTTAGGTTGTCGTTCTGCCGTAGACGAAGACTTGGTATACAAACTGAGTTCGATACTTGTTTATCGGCGTAAGGTGCGGACTATAAACGTATAAGTTATGGTTTTCAAGGCTTTCAATGTCGGTTAATGATATATTACTGACGTGGACACTATTTCACATGCATAAAGTGATGTCCGTTTCGTTTTTTAGTTATACGTTAACTAGGTTGAATATACTGTATTCCTCGTATTTGTAGAAAATACCGTATATGTATGAAATTCGGATTTGTGCTTGCCATGATTAATTGCTGTCTATGTATGCTAGATGCATGTGTATCAACTTCTGGGTGAACGGATTAGCCTAATACATGTTATATTAACATATGTCGTGTATGTTACAATGCGTAGCCTAAGTGTTTGAGTAAAAGACTAAATGAGTATAAACCTTGCGTTAGTGTACGTCATGACTAACTATCGTGGCTATGCGATTGTTGTGTAGGCGGCAATCCTTTGACGAAAGGACTTGCCCTAATATGTATGCTAACCAATACATACCATGTATGATATAATGTGTATGC
Organism: Magnolia officinalis; assembly: GCA_021015155.1. Classification (NCBI taxonomy): domain Eukaryota; kingdom Viridiplantae; phylum Streptophyta; class Magnoliopsida; order Magnoliales; family Magnoliaceae; genus Magnolia; species Magnolia officinalis. Next base: position 22,039,221 of record JAJHSJ010000014.1, read on the forward strand.
TAAGTGTTTGTAAACATGTCTGTATGAATAAATACTTGTAAACTGTTCTTTAAATGGGTGTTGAGATAGGATTCTCAGCCACTCTAATGATGTGTACGATTTCCTCCATATGCCTTGTTTCATATTCATTGCTTTTACCTAGAAATGCATAAGTGTGGATTCATGTTTATGTTATACTTCATAACATGCTCAACTGATTGTGTAATTTGAATCATTGCTCCATTACTGCTTGAGTATCTCATATGCTAGATCGTTGTAATTGAATGTGTTTGGGGCTATTATATAGTCCATGCAATCGGTAATAGGCCTCAAAGTAGTGGCCAACTTTGTCTCGTCACATGAGACACGCCTAATGAATCCGAGTCATATATCGATTGGCGACAGTAGTTAGGCCACACAGAGTGCTTATGTGCTTTATGTCAATCATCTCGATGTGCGCTCGTGCTAGTCAAGCCCATCAAATAACCCGATTGGCCTGATGTATGTTAACCCTGTTTGGACACTACTGCTTGAACCTAGGGTACCAAACTCACCAGTGAAATCTCTGTTAACCTTGGTACCTTGATCTACTAAGACTCATGAGCCGGACATGGTGGTATGGGACACCGTGGTCGAGCTGTCGGCATATGCTGGGGTGACGAGCCTCCCCGTAGTGACCAGTGAGCAACCCAGACTTGTGAGTCGAATACGGTGGTATGGGACACTGTATTCAAGCTGTCGGCTTACACTGATAAGGTGACGAGCCCTTTGTAGTGACTTCGAGCATACTCTAAATCTGCGGCAAGGCAACGAGCCTTTCCGTAGCAACTAGAGTATAACCAGGCCTACACTGATAAGGCGACGAGCCCTTTGCAGTGACCTAGAACCGTATCATCGTATGAGTTTACTAGGACTGACGAGCCTAGAATGGATCCTTATTTGGGAAGTGATATAAGGGAGGTACCTTAGTTTCCCAATCCTGCTGTATGAAAATGACTAATAAGGAACTTGGTAATCACGTTCATGCACTGCATTATGTATGCATTTGCCGTTGATGGTCAAGCACTAAGGGAGTGTGGCATGCCGCGATCGTAAGAAGGAGTCGCTGAGGGAGCGTAGGCGAGGGCATGCATCATACATACATACCATACTTGCATTAATAAGAGTACTTAGTGATGTGTGATTTACTGCTTTATCATTACCGCTTGATTGAATTGAAACATGTTAACCTTTGCTTTATTGTTCCACTGAGTTGATCACTCACTCCCACGTTACGAGACAGTGTTGTACACACCAACCAGACCCTGTCTAGATGCAGGTGGTGGCGATGCTTACGAGGCAGAGCCGGACTTTGAGGATGACGAGGACGCCTACTCTTATATTCAGTATTCAGGCGGATTCATTTAGACCGTTCTGATCGACGGGGCTCCAGGGTTTTACTTGTAGCAGACTACCACAATTTTGACATTTTGTATTTTAAAACAGTACTTGTAATTATTGACCTGGCAATGCATACATATTTTGGGGACCCGAAATGGTTTATAAGGTTATACATATTCTTTTCAGTCTTCCGCTTGCATATTATAACTGTCCTTGGATTATGTTTGCTGTTTTGGCTTAATCTCACTCATGTTTTATGCACCAATACATACAACATACAATCATCATTAAATGTGTTGCATAAGTGATGTGTTGGAACTCGGGTGTTGAGTTTCTACTCAACCCCCAATTTTCGGGGCTTTACACCAGCCTTTCAGCAGAACTTGGGAAGAGACGAGAAGTGACAGTCTACAAAGAACTGAGCAATGAGGGATTTAAATAACTAGACGTGGTTCGATTTCGGTACTACTGAAGATAGGTTCGATGCCACCGAAATATCCTTGGAACACAAAGATTTGCTATTGTAGATTTTCCTATTATGTATATGAATATGTTGTGTTCAAAGGTAAAATTCCATGATATGTGAAATAGTGAAAATCTTGGATGGAATTTTCAAAATGGCTAGAGGATAAATAAATCCTTAGATCTAACATTTCGACCAATCATAAGGCTCAATCCTTTGATTTACTTGTGTTTAGATATGAGGCAAAAATTCCTCTAATTTACCAAGAAAGCTTATATAAGAGGCATGATCCTCAGATATACCAATTCAGCTCAAGTGCACCCCTGGGGTCCCTTCTCAAAATTCTTGAGGGGATGATGTGGTGTGAGCCAATAGACTGCACATTTACCTCGCATCCTACATTCCAGTATGCTCATCCTCTCTCTTTCTAAGGACTGTATCCCAAACCGTACCATTCTATAGGCTTCCGCGGTCCTCCCGGTCGAATTCCGGTGACCCGTGACCTGTAATCGGCATATGGTATTCTGGGTTGCTATGTTTCTGCACTTATTTGGCCTAGACGAACTTAGCAGGATTTGCATATTACATTGCATCCTCAGTATAAGATATTAGCCTCATTATGATCTGCATTGCGTATTCTGATATTGTATGACTCGTGGACTTACCAGTATGTTTCCGCTTACTCTGATATCATATGATACATGATCTTGTCAGTATTTCTGACATTGTATGATTATGGTATTGCATTGAATACTTGGCACTTATCTTGCGCACACACTTTCCCCACCCTCTAAGCTTTCTATAAGCTTATGCATGATAGATGCGTGCAGGTGACGTTAAGTCGCAGCAGAGTTGAGCTTGGAGCATGGAGCTGTCTTCTGGATCTTTGATTTTTGAAATATGTATTTCCCTTTCAGCACTGTATTCAAATGTTTATATTAGTCGATATGTGATGATGATGTTGCCTTTTTGATTAACTTGTAGTTATGCTTATTACGAGTTAAATGTACATTGAAAAAATCCTCCTTGTAGGATCCCAGGATCGGAATCTAGCGTATGGTTGCTGAGAGCCGAGAATGGGGTACTACGGAGGCTGTCGGCACCGGATTCAACGATCGGAAATTTATGAGCCCGATTTCTGAGTTTGGGGTGTGATAGAAGTGTGTGGTGTTTGTGAGGCCCATTGATGCGGTTCGGTCGTTGTATATGAGGCCCATTGGTGCGGCCCATTGATGTGGCCCACTTGATGCATATTGAGGCCCATGGGTCGTAGCCCACTTGATGTATATTGAGGCTCATGGGTCGTAGCCCATTGTGATATATATTGAGGCCCATGTGTCGTAGCCCATTGTGATGTATATTGAGGCCCATGGGTCATAGCCCATTGTGATGTATTTGAGCCCCATGGGTCATGACCCATGGTGATGTATATTAGCCTCGTGTATGCGGCTCATGGGTCATGGCCCATGGTGATGTATATTAGGCCCGTGTATGCGGCTCATGGGTCGTGGCGCATGGTGATGTATATTAGGCCCGTGTATGCGGCCCATCCTGATGTATATTAGGCTCGTGTGAGCAGCCCATCGTGATGTGTATTAGGCCCATGTCATGCAGCCCATTTCCATTGTGATGTGTATTATGCCCATGTCATGCGGCCCATCATGATGTGTATTAGGCCCATGTCATGCGGCCCATTGTGATGTCTATTAGGCCCATGTTATGCGGCCCATTGTGATGTATATTAGGCCCATGTCGTGTGGCCCATTGTGATGTGTATTAGGCCCAGGTATGTAGCCCGTTGCGATGTATTTGTGACTCATTTGATAAGGCCCATTGTGATGTATTTGTGGCCCGTATGGCGAGGCCCGATGTGGTGTATATGTGGCCCTTCAGTGAGGCCCAATGCGATGAATGTGTGGACCGATGTAATGTGTGATTTCACTATAATGTATGTAATGATATTTATGTGGGCCACTGCTTGGGAGCGATGTTGGTTAAATTCCACATTGATGGGTAATGATGGTTAGATATCCACATTTTGACCTTCCCTTGGGCCCATTGTGAGGTCCATTCTTGTTATGAGTAGGTTGTCTACGCTCATCCTTGATATGAGAAAAGTACACCATCATCTTATAACATGCTTAGTATAGCTTCACGATTCATGCCCATGCGCATCATACGTATGCTTGATATGAGGAGTGATTAATCATAGCACATGTCTTTGGGTAGATTATTATGGGACTCCATGATAGGAGGAGTTGTCCACATGAGCGCCCGGTACACCTAGGATTTCTACATGACTAGATAGTGTGGCTCTTGCATCTCGCATTGTGTGACATGACCATCATACCCCCTGGAGACATCAGGGTCGTAGCCTCCACAGGCATGTCATAGATGACCAGATGGGACACCGGAAATCTTTTTCACATGGGGTGTTATAGATATCCCTGGGTCCCTAAACCCTCTTTATTTCAGAGCTTGCTCTAACGTCTAGATCGAGTGGATGCATGAGCGCATGAGAGTCGTATACCGTTAGGCCGCGTCTCCCACTGTGTCGTGGTCGGTTGGAAGGGGGTGCGGCCTTACTTGCCCGAGAGGAGGGGGCGATGTTAAGCTGAGTTTGACCAGCTCAAGGAATGGGTAGCTATCGACGAGCTGGTCCCGATATTGACGGGCAAATAATTAGGTCTCTTCCACTCACCTCTGTAACGCCCTGAAATTCGGGGGTCGAGTATGAACTCAACTCCCGAGTTTCAACGCATCACTTATGCAACATACATAATGATATTTAAATGTTGTCTGAGTTAGAGCAATAAACATGAATGAGATTATACCAAAACAGTAATTCATACTCCAGTTCAATTGTAAAAAGGCAAGCGGAAGACTGAAATTGTATATTTAAGGTATGTAAAGAAACAAAATTTTTATGAACACCAGAGTATGAACTCTAACTGAGTACCAATATACATGTACTGTTTCTGAGTCAAAAATCAAAATACAATCTAAAAGATAAGTCCTGAAATCCCCGCAATGCAGTCGGCTTAAGCAAAGCCGTCAGAGTACTGCATAAATGAGAACTCATCCTGTTCCTCGTCGAAATCGGGCTCCGGCTCCTGAACCGACGCGCCGTCTATACCTGCGACAGAGTCTGGTTGGTGTTGCAAACACCGTCCCGTAACGTGGGAGTGAGTAGCTAACTCAGTGAAAAATTAAAGCATAGGTTAACATGTTATCAACTCAATCAAGCAGTAATGATAAAGCGGTGCAATCAAACAAGTTTAACTACTCTTATTAAATGCAAGTATGAAATGTCATGATGAATTATGCCCTTGCCAAACCACCCTCAAGCGACATCATCTTACGTTCGCGAATGCAAAACTCCCTCAGTGCTCCACATCTACTAGGCACATGCGGTGCAATGATGAGCATGATTATCAAGTTGTTATTAGTCCGTTTCAAACAACAGTATTGGGAAACTAAGGTACCTCTCTTATATCATTCCCAAACATGATCCATTCTAGGGTCGTCAATCTTAGTTAATCTCATACGATACTATGGTTAGAGAGGCATAGCGAAGGCATCACAAAGGGCTCGTCACTCGTCAGCACGGATACAGATCTCACCGTATGCAGCTCAATTGTTGACCGTCAGCTCAAGTACAGGTCTCACCGTACTCGGCTCAATCACTAACCGTCAGCTCGAATACAGGTCTCACCGTACTCGGCTCAACTCATACTCTAGTTGCTATGAAAGACTCGTCGCCAATCACAGACCTTGGAGTATACTGTCACGCCCCAAACTCGGAGACCGGGCTCACAAAATTCCCGATCGCCGAATTCGGCGCCGACAGCCTCCGTAGAACCCCATTCTCGGCTCCCAGCGCCCATACGCCAGGTTCCGATCCTGGGATGCTATAAGGAGGATTTCTAATAATCAATTTGATTTGTAATGAGCATAACCACAAGCATAACCCACGAACAATAACCACAAGAACACCATCACAAAATCCACTATGAACAAAAACTTTGAGTACAAGGTGTATAAAAGGGAAATACAATATACTGAAAATAACAAAAGCTCCAGAAGACTGCTGCACGCTCCGAGCTAAACGCTGCTGCAACCTAACGCCACCTGCACGCATCTATCGTGCATAAGCTTACAAAAGCTTAGAGGGTGGTGAAAGTGTGTGTAAGGCGAGTGCCAAGTGTACAATATCAGAGTAATGCGGAAATATGCGGTAAGTCCATGAATGCTATCAGCTTATACTAAAGCTATGTAATGCAAGGCATGAATGCTGTCGGTCATACTAAGACCATGCGATGCGAGGCCTATGTAGCCAAATGTCATATGCGAGATGCAAAGCAAGCGTGCCAGTACCCATAAGTACACATATCCATGCGATGCATAATGCAGCTCAAGTATGTCAATCCTCATGTCAATACATTTATCAGTCTGGATAATCACCGGGGTCTAGTACACTCAAACCAGCTTGCCGCCCCTATCCGAACGCACAACTGGGAGAGTGAAAGAGACCTCACTATCCGCCTGCCAATATCGGGCCCGGCTCGTCGATAGCGGACCGATTCCTCAAGCTGGTCAAACTCAACCTAGAAATTGCCCCCTCACTCAGGCGGGTAAGGTCACCCCTTTCCAACCGACCACGACACAGTGGGAGACGCGACCTCCTGGTATTCGGCCCTCATGCGCTCGTACATCCACTCGGTCTCGACGTTGGAGTCATCCTCTAGTATCATCGGGTTTAGGGATTTTCACCCAGGGACATCTATGGCGCCCGTATGCTAGAACCAAACATTTCCGGTATCCAATCCAGCCACCCACGATGTGTCTGTGGAGGCTATGGCCCTGATGTCGCTAGGGCATATCACAATCATACAAATGCAAGTGCATGTATCACACTACCAGTCATGCAATCATCCTGCGTGAAGTACGCGTTCATGTAGGGTAACTCCGCCTATCAGGGAGCCCGTAACAGTCTACCCGAAGGCATATGCCATGATCAGTCACCCCTCATCTCAAGCATGCATATGATGCGTATGATCATGAATGATGAGATTATACTAAGCATTTTATAAAGTAATGAACTATCTTTTCAACGCAAATGGGCATAGACGGCTTATACACAACAAGTACGGGCCTATCAATGGGCCCTAAGGAGAGTCACAATGCGGACATTTAACCAACACTGTACTTACAATGTGGACGTCAAACCAACATTGCTCCCAAGGCATAGCCCACCATAGAGTATCATTACACAAACCATAGGGAATCACATATTGCAATGGACCAATATACATCTCATTAGGCCTCGACCCATAGTCTTCAGATACATCAAATGGGCCATCTCATAAGGGCCTTGTATACATCAAGGTGGGCTTCACAGATGGGCCAGCCATCTCATATGGGCCTTGTATACATCAAGGTGGGCTTCACAGATGGGCCTCAACAATGGCCACAAATACATTAAGATGGACCCACATTACATGAGCCTTATATATGTCAAATGGACCATAACAATGGGCCACAACAACGGACCATACCCGAACACAAGTATAATGAGTCCCATCATTAAAATTCTTAAGGCCCACCATAATGTGTATTTCTCATCCAACCTGTACCTAAGTTAACATAGGGATACATGAAGTGGAACAAACATTAGCTTAATCGAAAGCTACAAAAATGGGTGGACGGTTTGGATGCAATACAAGCATCATGGTGAGGCCCATAGAGGCCCACTAACAGGAATATTATATAAAATATAATATATATATATATATATATTGACACAATATATATATATATATATGTAAATATATATATATACACACACACAACTACCTCACACAGGCACACATGCTCACACATGCACTCACACACGCACACACACATGCATACACACGTGCACACTCACACATGCATGCACACACGTGCACACACTCACGCACATCCACTCACAGCAGGGGGGGTCCCACCGTCCAGGGTGGACGGTGCAGACGACACATACATAAGGTAGGCCCCACCGTCCGTCTGGACGGTGGGCATGCAACACATACATCAGTGTGGGTCTCATGTGGGCCCACCAAAATGTTTATCATCCATCCAACCCGTTCATAAGGTCACGTGGACCTGGGTGAAGGGTGAAAACAAATTTCACCTTGATCAGAAAACTTCTGTGGACCCCAAATGGGTTTCAATGGTAGAGTTCAATCACCGCTGTTTCTTCTGGTGTGGGCCACCGGAGATCAGGATAGGCTGAAATTTGGAGGGGACCCACGTCAGGGGGTGGCCCACCTCATGGACGATGTGGATACAAAATATACATCATGGTGGGGCCCACGGCTGAGGGCCGTGGGACGTTGGCGTCCGCCCGCCCGTCTCTGACACAGCAGCAACAGCTGCTGTGATTTTTATTTTTATTTTTATTATGTTTTTTTTTTGGGGCCCACCGAGATGTGATTAAAAATCCAGCCCATCCATTATGTGTGTCCCACTTGTTTGGCCGTCCAGACCGAGTTTCAGTTGCATCCAAACTCCAGGTGGGTCCCACCAAGTACTTTTATATGTTCTGGCAGGTATTCACCTAGTTTTAGAAGGTATGGCCCACCTGGTGATCAGATCACCTTAAAAATTTGGTTCAACGCCTGAAATAGGCTGGAGAATAGAATGGACAGCGTGGATCATCAACATACATCAATGTAGGGCCCAAAAGCATATATAAAAAAAATATAAACTCTTTTTTTTTTAAAAGGCTTGTCAGTACACGCCCCATGCCTGTACACACCTCCATGTTAGCCACTAGCCACTCCAGTGACTTCATGTCCAGCGTCCAGGGACGCTGGACGGCGTGTATACAACACAGTCATCATGGTGGGTCCCTCTTGGTGGATTCCACATGGACGTGGCCCACCATCCTTACATATATATACATATATAAATATAATATAAATATAATATTAATACAATATTGATTATAATATACTATATATGCTATATAAACGGCGGATCCCTCCTAAAATGTGGTGGGCCACACCATCTAATGGATGTAGAAGATTTAACATAAATTTGGTGGGGCCCACTACATTCAAGGGAGAGGAAAGAGGAGAGAGAGAGATAGAGAGAGAGACGGTAATAGAGGGGAGGGACCCCGCCACTATGGGCCCTCCATTGATACAATACATAGATCAAAATGGGTCCCACCTACAAGTGGACCCTTAAATGGAAATCAACGGTGGATCACCCACCTCTTGTACTCCTCCTTGCTCCCTTAGCCTCCTTAGCTCCTAGCCTCCACTTTCAATGGTGGTTGATGACGATCCAACGGTTGAGATGAAAGATGTGAGAGTGTAGGGGAAAGTGGGCCACACTTGTTGTTTAGGAGGGAGAGAAGAGTTTGGACGTGTGAGAGGGAGAAAATGGGAGAATGAGAGAGAGAAAAAAAGAAATAAAATAAAAGGAGAGGGAGGGATGGAGGGATGATGTCATGGGCATGGGTAGAGTTGAAAAAGAGAGAGAGAGAGTTGACTTGGGCTTGCTTGTGTAAGAGAGAGGCATGGGTTGTTGTACTTGGGTAGGTGTGACTTGACTTGTACTTGACATGAGTGATTGATTTGATTGATGGGACATCTCGTAGAGATTCCCTCGAAGTTCGCAACGTGCGGTGTTTTATTCGAATTGAACGCAGGCGACATCTTCTAGCCTGGGTATCGGGTCGGTGCGTGAGTCGCGGCGTTGGAACCGCGGCGACGGTGCGGTCGCAATGATATAGGTCTCGGATTAAACAGACTCGAATCTGAAGGATACGACTTACGATCGATCGCAACGTCGATTATCAGTCGCAGATTGCCGGACTTCGACGGAAATGATCGCAGGATTCATCGGAACAGTACGAACTAGGATACAGGTCTTACATATACTCTAAGACACTACAGAGGACTCATCGCCCGTCAGCACGAGTACAGGTCTCACCGTACTCGGCTCTCGCCGTAAGTATCGACAGCTCAAATACAATGTCCCATACCACCATATTCGGCTCACGAGTTTAGGTTGCTCAATGGTCACTACGGGGAGGCACGTGGCCCCAGCATAGGCCGACAGCTCTGCCACGGTGTCCCATACCACCATGTCCGGCTCATGAGTCTTAGCGGATCGAGGTACCATGGTTAACGGGATTGCCACTGGTAAGTTTGGTACCCTAGGTTCAAACAGTAATGACCAAACATGGTGAACACACATTCGACAATCGGGTTACTTGACGAGCCTGACTAGCTCGAGCGCACAACAAGTTGGGCGATATGAAGCGCAAAAGCACTCCATGTGGCCAACTACTATCGCCAACCGAAGTACGACTCGGGTTCGTCAGACACATCCCTTGTGGCGACATGAATCTCAGCCACAATTTCCAGTCTGGTACCGAATGTCTAGACTATAAACATAGTCCCAACCTCAATCAATCTTCATCCATAGCATGTGGAGTAAAGCATGATAAACAAAGTAATACAAGCATGTTAGCAGGCATGTCATAAGGCATGTTATAAAGCATGAAGTAAAGCATGTTGTAAAGCATGTTATAGAGTACTATACAAATAGGGATACAATCACATATACATCACAAGTGAGTGGTTAGAGTAAACCACCACATGGAGGGTATCCTACATGTCTCTAAGGTAGTCGAGAATTCCATATCAGCACCTGTCTAAGGCACTAACGCTTAAGCATTTACACTCACAAGCATTTACACAAACACTTAGAGTACACTATTCCAACATACATGACGTATGTTAGCAAAATATGTATTAGGGCTATCCTTTCGCCAAGCGAGTATTTTATCCATGTATACCATAATCATACAACAATAAATCATGACAATTGCATTTCCAAAATTTATACATATACGGCATTTCTAGAATACACAATTTCAACATACTTAGTGTTTACAAGCAAACATGTATTACGGCGATTCCTTTCGCCAAACAAGTATTTTATCCATATATTGTATAATCATACATTAAATAAACATGTCAAACACTTTTCTAAAAAAAAATACGTATACGGTATTTCTACGTATACCTAGAGTATGTGAAATTCCATATTCTACAACGTTAATCGAAACAGGAAACGGAAAGCACTTTATACATGTGCAATTGCATGCAGATCACGAATCTATCATTATCTGACATTGAAAGCGTAGAAAACCGTAACCTATACACCTAAAGTCCTCACCTTGCTCCTTGGAATCTCAACGGATCAGCAAGGGTTGATGAGCTTTCGTATTCGGGAGTTTTTTAGCCTAAAGAGTGAAATCGGTTAGTTATTTCACAACCTATAGCCTATACACCTCAAATCAGATCTAGGATTGGGTTTCTCACCTTAAAACGGAGTTGATATCGCCAGGAAAGCGCCTGGAAAGAGGTGGTGCAGGCCGTGCGATGATTGAAAACAGTAGGAGGAAGGTGCTCCCACAAATCCCAAGTCTTCTCTCTCTTTTCTTTCTCTCTCACTAGGGTTTTATCCCAAATTCGTATGGCTGTGAGAGGGGCTGTTCTAAGGCCCTTTTATAGCCTAAAACCTCACCAGAATAGACTCAGGTTCAAGGGTTACTGCTATTATAAGCATTTCGGCATTGTTCCTGCTCAAAAGAGGGGTTCTGGTGGCCCTCCTTGAGCCAAACGTCAAACTTAAGCTCACAACTCATGGATCTACGTGGGATTACGTTTTCGACTCGATCGGATTCCCAGATCACACGTGGCGGACCATTTTCAGTTCAACGGTCGGTGGGCCACGATCCGAAATTCCAAGTACATGTAAATGTTCCTGAAATTTTTCCTGATCCGAGGGTGTAATTTGGTCTGATTCTGACGGTCAGTTTGCTTAATACTGATCCGCAAGCGAATGGTGCCAGATCACTATTCCAGATATTTATTTTGTAAAGAAAAGAGTGATTTTCACACTCCCTCGCTCCGGACTCAAGCGAATGGCCGTGGGACATCGGCTGGACCTGATTTCCAAGGTGGTTGTCAAGCCCAGTGAGGCGGTCCTAGTTCCTTAACTTCGTGTTAATCGGACTTCCGATGTGCGGTCTAGACCTAATACGAAGTTTCAAGTCATTCCCGAGAGTAGCCGAGAAATGAGTTTGGTTCTAAACTTTAGGGTAACCTAGAGTCAATGATTTTGCAAGTTTTGGGTCTTGCAGATCGTATTTAAAGCGATCCCAACGGATTTCATGGCTAATCGAGTTTTACACTTAGTTAACGTTGTTAAATTTCTAAAGGATTTAATCCTAATTGATTTCTGGTCGAGGTGGTACTCGAGCCAAAGTACGGAAAGTTACGGGTCGTTACAATCTACCCCTCTTAAACAAAAAAATTTCGTCCTCGAAATTTATACCTTTTCGTAATCCTCGAGAATCTGAGGGTAGTTCTTCCTGACCTCAGCCTCAATCTCCCAAGTAGCTTCTTCCTCGGAATGATGTGTCCATAGTACCTTCACAAGTGGAATGACCTTGCTACGCAGTACCTGCTCCTTCCTGTTAAGGATACGCGTCGGGCGCAACTCATACGTAGCATCCTTGCTCAACTGTACCTGCTCCCATCTGATGATATGCGAAGGATCAGGAACGTACTTCTTCAGCATAGATACATGAAATACGTTGTGTACAGATGCTAGTGGCATGGGTAAAGCGAGACGATACGCCACATCACTCACTCGATCCAGTATCTGAAATGGACCGATAAACCTCGGTGTGAGTTTCCCCTTCTTCCCAAACCGAAGGACTCCCTTCATAGGGGAAACTCGGAGGAATACATGATCCCCGACGTCGAACTCAAGCAGTCGCCGCCTCGTATCTGCGTAACTCTTCTGCCTGCTCTGTGCTGTAAGTAGTTGGCGCCTGATAATGTCGACCTTCTCTGAAGTCGCCTGTACTAACTCCGAGCCAATCAGACTACGCTCGCCAACCTCGGCCCAACAATGCGGCGCTCTACAAGGACGACCATATAGGGCCTCATATGGCGTCATGCCAATAGCGCCTGGAAGCTATCGTTGTAGGCAAACTCTGCGTACGAAATACAGTCATCCCAGCTGTCCTTGAAGTCCAACACACATGCCCGCAACATATCCTCCAGAATCTGATTCACCCGCTCTGTCTGCCCATCAGTCTGAGGATGAAACGCCGTACTGAACTTCAATTTCACACCCATCGCCTCCTGGATACGAGTCCAGAAGATAGATGTGAAACGAGTGTTCTGTCCAACACGATCTCTAAAGGAACTCCATGCAGACGGACGATCTCTCTGATGTACAATCTAGCCAGCTCGTCTGCAGAGTTCGTAACTCTGATAGGGAGGAAATGGGCCGATTTGGTCAACCGGTCCACAATCACCCAAATGGAATCGTGTCCCTTCCTCGTCTTCGGCAGCCCTGATATGAAATCCATGGAGATGAAGTCCCACTTCCACTTCGCTATAGGCATGGGCTGAAGCAGTCCAGGAGGTTGGCGATGTTCTGCCTTGACCTGCTGGCACGTCAGACATCGAGACACATACTCGGCAATGTGGGCCTTCATGTTATCCCACCAATACGTCCGCCTCATATCCCGGTACATCTTCGTGCTACCAGGATGCATCACAAGCTTCGAGTTATGGGAAGACTCGAGAAGCTCGCGTCTCAAGTCGAGCACATCAGGAACGCATAGGCGGCCACGAAATCGTAGACCCTCATCAGAACCAACTCTCCACTCGGAGTCCTCGGCGTCGATAGCTTGCTCTCGAAGCTCAGACAGCCGCATATCGTCCTCCTAGGCCTCAATAATCCTATCATCAATAAGTGGTCGCGCCCGAACGTGCGCAACACACTCAAATGGCTCCTCCACAGTGAGTCTCTGCTCGAAGTCCCGTACGAACTCAACCATGTCCCACTCAGCTATCATCAATGGTGCCGCAAATGCTATCGCCTTCTTGCGGCTCAACGCGTCTGCCACAAGGTTCGCCTTGCCAGGATGGTAGGAAACCTCGAACTTGAAGTCCTTCAAGGTCTCCATCCATCGGCATTGTCTCATATTCAAGTCTCGTTGTGTGAATATGTACTTAAGGCTCTTGTGGTCACAGAAAAGCTCGAACTCCTCTCCGTAGAGGTAATGTCTCCAGAGCTTCAATGCAAAGATGACAGCTGCCAACTCCAGGTCGTGTGTAGGGTAATTCTCCTTGTGCTTCCTTAATTGTCTCGAGGCATACGAAATCACCCTATCGTTCTGCATCAGGACACAACCTAGTCCAACGCGAGACGCGTCAGTATATATCGTGTATTTCTCCCCTTGCTCTGGCAATACCAGCACAGGGGCGGACGTCAACTTGTCATTCAGCTCCTTAAAAGCTGCCTCCGCCTTCTCATTCCAGGCGAACTTCAGGTCCTTCCGAGTCAACTGAGATAATGGCCTGGCGATCTTCGAGAAATCCTTAATGAAGCGTCTGTAATACCCAGCCAGACCAAGGAAACTCCTCACCTCGGTAACTGAGCCAGGCTGCTGCCAATCTTGAACCGCAGCTACCTTAGCAAGGTCCACTGCTATCCTATCCTTAGACACTACATGTCCCAGGAACTTGACTTCCTCCTGCCAGAAGTCGCACTTCTTGTATTGTGCGAACAACTGGTTCTTCTCCAGTGTACCCAACACCGCTCTCAAGTGCTCCTCGTGCTCCTCCCGACTCGTAGAGTATATCAAAATGTCATCAATAAAGACGATGACGAATCGGTAAAGGAAGGGCGAAATACCCGGTTCATCAGATCCCATGAACACGGGATGCGTTCGTAAGGCCGAACGACATCACTAGGAACTCATAGTGCCCAAAGCACGTCCTGAAGGCTGTCTTCTGCACGTCCTCCTCTCTCACGCGCAACTGGTGATACCCCGACTGAAGATCAATCTTCGAGAAATACTTCGCCCCCCTCAACTGATCAAACAGATCATCAATCCTGGGTAAAGGGTACTTGTTCTTCACCGTGACCTGGTTTAACCTACGGTAATCAATACATAACCGTAGTGACCCGTCCTTCTTCTTCACAAATAGCACAGGTGCTCCCCAAGGAGACACATTAGGCCGTATAAAACCCTTCTCTACAAGCTCGTCAATCTGTCTCCGCAACTCCTCCATCTCACATGGAGGCATACGATAAGTCGGCAACGAGATGGGCGTCGCACTAGGCGTAAGATCAATCGTAAAATCAATCTCGCGCCGAGGAGGTAAACCAGGAATAGTCTTAAACACACCCACAAATTCCCGAACCACCGGCGTACTCTCCAATGTCAGACCATTAACCGGCACAAGTAAAGCAGCATAACAATCAACACGGCAGGGCCAACTGACCTGCACTGGAAACGTGAAAGCTGTGCCGTCAGATCCATAGGCAGTCACGATCCGAGTATCGCAATCTATCTCCGCCCTCATCTTAGCGAGCCAATCCATACCAAGGATAACGTCGTAGTGCCATAGTGGAGCAACAATGAGGTCGACGAGCACTGTGCTGCTACCCAAAACTACAGAGCAACCCTCGCATAATCGTGTGACATCCGAAAAGGTCCCAGTGGCCGTAGTGAGTCTCGTTCCCTTAGTGGGAATAGTATGCAAAGATAGACGTTTAACCGCCCCACAAGAAATAATAGACGTAGTGGACCCAGTGTCCACCAATAAGGAAACGGAAGTACCCTGAATGTAAGCCGTACCCTCAAAAGCCGTCGGGGCTGAAATCGACGTCTCAGGTGCCTCGGCAACAAGCGTGTGTACGCGAGCCTGCTGCTGCCGGTTCGGCTGAGGAGCCAAGGGTCACTGTGGTGGCCTGAAGCGCGACACAGGAGGTCGGAAGGAAGGATGCGCATGAGCAGTCTGTAGCGGTGGAGCTGATATGGCCTGTGGGTAAGGGCGATCCAACCTCTGCGGTGGTGCAAATCCGCTAGCCCTCATACGCGAGAAGCAACTCTCAGCAGGATGTCCCGGTTTCCCGCAATACGTGCAGGTCACAATCGGGCGTCTCACAGGAACAACTGGTGCCACGGCCCTGGGAGGCGAATCAGCACGAGGCCTCTTGCCTAAGATAGGCATGCTCTGTAAATCCTGACGTGGCCTCGTAACCATAGCACCACGCGATCGGGCCAACCGGTCCACATCCTGCTCGGTCGTCATAGACATGTGGACCAGTGCCGCGTAGGTGGGTATACTGAGACAGCATAGCTTCGACCGTATGTTAGGTCGCAAGCCTCCAGTGAAGCGACGCATCCTCATCTGCTCATTGACGAAGATAGTTGGGACAAAACGGCCCAACTCAGTAAAGCGGTGCTCATACTTCGTAACCGTCATGCCTCCCTGCCTGAGGCGTAGGAACTCATCCTCCCGCTCGTGTCGATAAGTCTGCGGGTAGTATTTCTCGTGGAACCGGAACTTAAAAGCCTCCCAGGTCCACACGTAATCCACTGCGACCGTCCACAGCACACTATCCCACCATAGACTGGCCTCCCACTCAAACATGAAGGAGGCCAACTCGACCTGATCTGCCTCTGAACAGTGCAGCATCCGTAGCATCTTGGAGATGCGGTCAAGCCAGAACTCTGCCTCCTCGGGTCTGTGAGAACCCATAAATGAGGGAGGCCTCAAGCGCTGAAATCGCTCGAGTAAACCGCGTGTACCTACATCTCCAGTAGGAGGTGCGACGGATGTGGGCAGAGGCACATCCTCAAACCGAGCAGGAGGCTGAATGCTCATCAGGATGTGCGGATGTCGTAGGTGGAGTCGCACTGTACCATGGGATAAGGCCTCAGCGATAGTGGCCATAAGCTGCTGGTGCTGCGTGATCTGCTGTGCATCTACTGCTGATGCATCATCATCATCAGCTGCTCGATCCTATCAGTCGGTGGAGCAGCCTGGGAGTCATGCTGCGCAGAAGAAGACGGTCGGTACTGCTCACGGACCGGGGGCGTATATGGGGGCAGTCCACCGGTAAGACCAGCAGGAGGCTGATCAGAACCTAGCCCTCGGTCCGCAGGACCGCCACTACCAGAAGGAGTCTGGTCTATAGAGCCAGTCAGAAGGAGATGTGCCGTGCTCCGTGTGTACTGTCGCGGCATGCCCTATACAACATAGGGTACAACATTTGTGAGATAAAGCACAACACACATCATAAAGCACTTTAAGCATTCCACACATCATCAAAACAAAAGAGACTACATGCCTTCCATTTGCCCAAAATTGTCATAATACATGGAATACAAAGTTACATGAATCATGACAGAAATCACATGATAGGCAATACATCCACAACATCAAACACTTAAAACATGCTACTATCTACTACATCATCTACATGAAAACATAAACCGCCTATCGCAGTAATCAAAACAAAAACTACACACAACAACGTGGATGCCTAGGCATCCGAGTCAGCGATGGAGGAGGAGCATTCTTGTCCTGCACAAAGCACAGAATGGCCTTCAACGTCGAGACACCTTCTTAAAGCTCCTCTTCATGTAGGCTTCGGTCTCTTCAAGCTTGGCTCGGGTCTCACCAAGCTCAGCCCAAACTTGTCCAATCTCTTGCCGCAGGGCGGCCTGGTTCTCCTCAATGCGATCCATACGAGCCTCTCTTGCCGCATGAGCAGCGTCCGACTCAGGTGCACCAGGAGGAGAGCTCTCCTCAGTATCTTGAGCCTCATCTTCCTCTTCTTGTATGTCATCACCGCCCTCCTCATCACTTTCTGCCTCAGGGTCAACACTCTCCTCGCCGGCGCTATCCGACTCATCTCCAGACTCGTCGAGTCATGCTTGCCACTGTTGAGGGCCGATCTTCATATTCTTAAGTGTCGCCTCGCTTATGACTTGGACTGGTGCAAGGTCCTTCATGTTCAACCTATAGCCGACATCACGAGCCATCCTGCAGATCAGACGGCCAAATGGGAGCGAAAGATCGTTCCTGGCAGATCGAACAACCTGAACTATCTGAGATAGGATGAATGTGGGCAGGCATATGTTGTCCCCGTGTCCCATCTTGTACAAAAAGTCCACCATCAACCGAGTACAATCCGTGCGGTTACCCGACCGTGGGTACACATTGTAGGTGAAAATGTGATAGAGCAAACGGAAGTCCTCGACCATCTTTGTCGCCGCAATACAATTTCCTCGCTTCCAAGCAACGCGGTGACCGCAAAGGTATCGCGTGCGGCGATCCCTTTCCCGCGCACTTCTGGAGAAGTCGTCACTAGGAAGCACTTGACCAAGTGGGAGCTTCGTGATCCGAGCCACCTCATCCACCGTAATTGTACGCCTTATGCCCCTCACAGAGACAGTGAACTGAGGAGGCTCTAATATGAGTCCACGATGTGGGCGTAGAAAGCACGAACCGTGTTCTCACATGCAGGGGACTCACCGTCAAACATAGAGTTCCATCCGATATCCACCAGGTGATCCATCATTGGGTGTAGCCCGAACATCCTCTCATCCACGTGAGCTTCAAACACGAATTTTCGGCCAGCAAAACCGCCATATTCAACGCCTATCGGATAGGCATTTCTGACGGGATGGTGAGGATCCAGGTCTCGCTTCGACCTAAACTCCGGTACGGTGCTAGTGCCGGCCCCATCATCAGATCTTCTTCGGGAATGGGCTGGCCTACTTGGGCCAGCGTCATCAGCCGCGGTCTTCCTCTTTCCCATGAGAGATAGGATGGAGGAAATGGAGAAGATAGCCGCCACGACACCAAAGAGGGCCATGGAAAAATGACAAAATAGGGGAAAAAGGGCTGATTGCTTTGATCCTCCACAAGCAACGGTTCCAATAGGTGTAGAAGAGACACTAGGGGCAGGAAATGGAGAAGGATCAAAAGGAAAATGGAATGGGTTAGGAGATTACCCGATTTTGAGCTCCAAATGGGGCTATGAGAGCTCCAACGTGAAGAAAGGGGAAAGGAGTAGGCTAGGGCTGTTGTGGACGGTTGGAGTGTGTGGGTTATGAAAGAAAATGGAGGATTACAAGGTTTAGGGGAGTGGGTTTGAGGAAAAAATCGAAAATGGGGGTTTGGGAAGTTTAGAAGGGGTGATGTGAGAGAGAGGGGTGCTCCAGCCCCTAAAATCCCAAACCCCAGCCAAAACCGCACGTGCCACGTGGTAGGGGAGGTCGGGCCGACCAATCCCAGGCCCGACCCCACTTCAGATGGGCCACTGGACAGCGGTCCGCCTTGGTTGGCATCGCACCGCCGCGGTGGGACCCTGTTCACCATGCTCCCAAGGTGCTAAGTGCACCCTGGTTCGACCCTGGGTCCCATCGAATTTGAGTGGGGAGGCCCCCGACTCGTTTCAGTTCCAGAACGGGTGGTATAGAGAAATTTCTGATCTGGACTGATCATTCCTGATTTTTAACGACTGGTTTTGGGTGGATAGTGATCTGGACACGTCAATAGACGGTCTAGAAGTGATTTGGACTAGACGCGTGCGATTAGGATCGAGCACGGACTCGATCAAAACGCGCGTTTTCGACGAACTTCACCAAATGGCGAAATCGGACATCCTAGGACTGTTTCTAAAATTTTCTCGCACCCTCCTAAGTTGTAATGCGTCAGTGGACATCGTGGGAACATAACTCAGGTCCGGTTTAATCAAAATCATGCTTTGATACCAACTTGTAACGCCCTGAAATTCGGGGGTCGAGTATGAACTCAACTCCCGAGTTTCAACGCATCACTTATGCAACATACATAATGATATTTAAATGTTGTCTGAGTTAGAGCAATAAACATGAATGAGATTATACCAAAACAGTAATTCATACTCCAGTTCAATTGTGAAAAGGCAAGCGGAAGACTGAAATTGTATATTTAAGGTATGTAAAGAAACAAAATTTCTATGAACACCAGAGTGTGAACTCTAACTGAGTACCAATATACATGTACTGTTTCTGAGTCAAAAATCAAAATACAATCTAAAAGATAAGTCCTGAATCCCCGCAATGCAGTCGGCCTAAGCAAAGCCGTCAGAGTATTGCATAAATGAGAACTCATCCTGGTCCTCGTCGAAATCGAGCTCCAGCTCCTGAACCGACGCGCCGTCTATACCTGCGACAGAGTCTGGTTGGTGTTGCAAACACCATCCCGTAACGTGGGAGTGAGTAGCTAACTCAGTGGAACATTAAAGCATAGGTTAACATGTTATCAACTCAATCAAACAGTAATGATAAAGTGGTGCAATCAAACAAGTTTAACTACTCTTATTAAATGCAAGTATGAAATGTCATGATAAATTATGCCCTTGCCAAACCACCCTCAAGCGACATCATCTTACGTTCTCGAATGCATAACTCCCTCAGTGCTCCACATCTACTAGGCACATGCGGTGCAATGATGAGCATGATTACCGAGTTGTTATTAGTCCGTTTCAAACAGCAGTATTGGGAAATTAAGGTACCTCTCTTATATCATTCCCAAACATGATCCATTCTAGGGTCGTCAATCCTAGTTAATCTCATACGATACTATGGTCAGAGAGGCATAGCGAACGCATCACAAAGGGCTCGTCACCCATCAGCACGGATACAGATCTCACCGTATGCGGCTCAATTGTTGACCGTCAGCTCAAGTACAGGTCTCACCGTACTCGGCTCAATCACTAGCCGTCAGCTCGAATAAAGGTCTCACCGTACTCGGCTCAACTCATACTCTAGTTGCTGTGAAAGACTCGTCGCCAATCACAGACCTTGGAGTATACTCGAAGATACTACAGAGGACTCGTCGCCCGTCAGCACGAGTACAGGTCTCACCGTACTCGGCTCTCGCCGTAAGTATCGACAGCTCGAATACAGTGTCCCATACCACCGTATTCGGCTCACGAGTTTAGGTTGCTCAATGGTCACTACGGGGAGGCACGTGGCCCCAGCATAGGCCGACAGCTCGGCCACGGTGTCCCATACCACCATGTCCGGCTCATGAGTCTTAGCGGATCGAGGTACCATGGTTAACGGGATTGTCACTGGTAAGTTTGGTACCCTAGGTTCAAACAGTAATGACCAAACATGGTGAACACACATTCGACAATCGGGTTACTTGACGAGCCTGACTAGCTCGAGCGCACAACAAGTTGGGCAATATGAAGCGCAAAAGCACTCCGTGTGGCCAACTACTATCGCTAACCGAAGTACGACTCGGGTTCGTCAGACACATCCCTTGTGGCGACATGAATCTCAGCCACAATTTTCAGTCTGGTACCGAATGTCTGGACTATAGACATAGTCTCAACCTCAATCAATCTTCATCCATAGCATGTGGAGTAAAGCATGATAAATAAAGTAATACAAGCATGTTAGCAGGCATGTTATAAAGCATGAAGTAAAGCATGTTGTAAAACATGTTATAGAGTATTATACAAATAGGGATACAATCACATATACATCACAAGTGAGTGGTTAGAGTAAACCACCACATGGAGGGTATCCTACATGTCTCTAAGGTAGTCGAGAATTCCATATCAGCACCTGTCTAAGGCACTAACACTTAAGCATTTACACTCACAAGCATTTACACAAACACTTAGAGTACACTATTCCAACATACATGACGTATGTTAGCAAAATACGTATTAGGGCTATCCTTTCGCCAAGCGAGTATTTTATCCATGTATACCATAATCATACAACAATAAATCATGACAATTGCATTTTCAAAATTTATACATATACGGCATTTCTAGAATACACAATTTCAACATACTTAGTGTTTACAAGCAAACATGTATTACGGCGATTCCTTTCGCCAAACAAGTATTTTATCCATATATTGTATAATCATACATTAAATAAACATGTCAAACACTTTTCCAAAAAAAAATACGTATACGGTATTTCTACGTATACCTAGAGTATGTGAAATTCCATATTCTACAACGTTAATCGAAACAGGAAACGGAAAGCACTTTGTACATGTGCAATTGCATGCAGATCACGAATCTATCATTATCTAACATTGAAAGTGTTGAAAACCGTAACCTATACACCTAAAGTCCTCACCTTGCTCCTTGGAATCTCAACGGATCAGCAAGGGTTGATGAGCTTCCGTATTCGAGAGTTTTCTAGCCTAAAGAGTGAAATCGGTTAGTTATTTCACAACCTATAGCCTATACACCTCAAATCAGATCTAGGGTTAGGGTTTCTCACCTTAAAACGGAGTTGATATCGCCGGAAAAGCGTCTGAAAAGAGGCGGTACAGGCCGTGCGATGATTGAAAGTAGGAGGAGGAAGGTGCTCCCACAAATCCCAAGTCTTCTCTCTCTTTTCTCTCTCTCTCACTAGGGTTTTATCCCAAATTCGTATGGCTGTGAGAGGGGCTGTTCTAAGGCCCTTTTATAGCCTAAAACCTCACCAGAATAGACTCAGGTTCAAGGGTTACTGCTATTATAAGCATTTCGGCATTGTTCCTGCTCAAAAGAGGGGTTCTGGTGGCCCTCTTTGAGCCAAACGTCAGACTTAAGCTCACAACTCATGGATCTACGTGGGATTACGTTTTCGACTCCATCGGATTCCCAGATCACACGTGGCGGACCATTTTCAGTTCAACGGTCGGTGGGCCACGATCCGAAATTCCAAGTACATGTAAATGTTCTTGAAATTTTTCCTGATCTGAGGGTGTAATTTGGTCTGATTCTGACAGTCAGGTTGCTTAATACTGATCCGCAAGCGAATGGTGCCAGTTCACTATTCCAGATATTTATTTTGTAAAGAAAAGAGTGATTTTCACACTCCCTCGCTCCGGACTCAAGCGAATGGCTATGGGACATCGACTGGACCTGATTTCCGAGGTGGTTGTCAAGCCCAGTGAGGCGATCCTAGTTCCTTAACTTCGTGTATATCGGACTTTCAATGTGCGGTCTAGACCTAATATGAAGTTTCAAGTCATTCCCGAGAGTAGCCGGGAAATGTGTTTGGTTCTAAACTTTAGGGTAACCTAGAGTTAATGATTTTGCAAGTTTTGGGTCTTACAAATCGTATTTAAAGCGATCCCAACGGATTTCATGGCTAATCGAGTTTTGCACTTAGTTAACTTTGTTAAATTTCTAAAGGATTTAATCCTAATTGATTTCTGGTCGAGGTGGTACTCGAGCCAAAGTACGGAAAGTTACGGATCGTTACAACCTCGTTGCGCGCGATGGGGCGACAATCTGGTTTGGAGTGTACTACACCCCGGTGATGATCCTAGAGATGTACGGTACTGATATGTGGACTTATTGAGTAGGAGTTGTATACTTATTCATTCGTTCATTATCCACTCGGGCTAGTAATGCGCAACTATTTGTTACGTGTACCTTCGCAATGGTCAGGATTTCGGTTGGGGTACACGACTAACCTGAGATTAGGAGTCTATCACGTTGAGTCTGGCTATCCAAATTTAGGTATGGGACTGGTTTGGATAGAAGTCCCTTGTGGTGGACCCCGTAGCATGCGATATTACGTACTATCATCTCGACTTCACACTCCAGCTTGATCATTTCATTCGCATCACATATTGCATTGCATCCGCGACATATTGTACTTTGGGAATACTTGCGGTTATGCTTCTTACGAGACAAATGTATGTTGGAAAATCCTCCTCGTAGGATCCTAGGATCGGAATCTGGCGTATGGGCATTGGGAGCTAAGAATGGGGTACTATGGAGGCTGTCGGCACCGAATTCTGCAATTGGAATTTTTGTGAGCCCGATTTCTGGGTTTGGGGCGTGACAATCTTGCTCTCCAATTTGGGAATGACTATAGTCGTAGATGCCATAAGTATTTTTAGTGACTTTTGGTCATCATCATTTTCAGACTCATTGTTTTCAGAGTTTGAGTCATCTGTGTCATCCCATGTGGATGTCATGGCTTTTCCTTTTGATTTTCTTATCAGACATTCAGTTGATATATGTCCATACTTTTGGCAATTAAAACACTAGGGTTCTTTGGACTTTCTAAAAGGTTTGCCTATTTGGCGCTTGTTGTCCGGTTGTTTCCCCTTCAAGGATTTTTCGTGGTTCTTGTTGAAAAATCTTTTAAACCGTTTAGCCAAGAGAGTCACTTCTTCATCATCGTCTTCATTTTCAATTTCTTCTTCCTCCATTATGGGTTTAGAAACTTTAAGAACATTTTGTTTTGACTTTGTAGGTGGTTTGAAATGCAACTCAAATGTTTGTAAAGAACCCACAAGGTCTTCAACTTTCATTTTGTTAATCTTCTTACATTCTTCTATTATGGTGACTTTAGAGTTAAATCATTCCAATGGGGATCTTAGGATTTTCCTACAAATTTTAGGTACCAAAATTTTCTCCCTTAATCCCCCCATGGAGTTACATATAATATTCAGCTTTGTGAAAAATTCCATGAATGTCTCATATTCTTTCATCCTTATATTTTCGAATTGAGATGTCAATAGTTGTAGCTTTGATATTTTTACTGTGTTGGTTCCTTCATGGGTTGTTTGCAATAAATCACATGCTTCTTTTGAAGTTTCACACATGTAGATTTTATTGAAAGCATCTTGTGAGACTCCACAGTAAATAACATTCATGGCTTTAGCTTCATATGATTTCATTTCTTTATCATATTGAGTCCATTTCTCTTTTGGTTTTAGTTTGGAAATAGTTGTATTGTTTTCTAGCACCACTTGTTCAGTTGGTGATACATATCCATTTTCAACAATTTCCCAAACTTCATGATCCAAAGCTGGTAGAAAATAAGACATCATGGACTTCCAATAAGAATAATTTGAACCATAAAAAAGAGGAGGTCGAGAGACGGCTGGTCCTCCTTTCATCATTGTTCCAATTTCTTGTTAGGATCTCCCTCTAGGTTGTTAGACCCTTCAAGAGGGACCTCGCTTTGATACCAATTGAAATTGCAGTTTAGACCGCTGTAGTAGAAGTATAGAATAGTCCAAGAGTCCTAGAGGGAGGTGAATAGGACTTTTCGCCGATTATGCCTATTTAAAACTTTTAATTGCCTAACTTAAACAATCCTTCAGTTTAAAGCAAGTAAGGCAATATAACTCTAAAGGCTTCCAAGCCAATAGAGGTTCCAATCATATAGACTACTTAAGATATGCAAATTAAGCGACTAGCCTATAACATAGTGAACATGTGTGTGTGGAAAATGTTACCGATCAAACTTAAGCATTCATTTAATCATGTATATATAATTAAGCATTTAAATCATACACATAATTTAAACAGAAGCGTAAATGATAATTCCAAACACAAGCATTTATAATGGTTCGGCTACATGCCTACTCCACTCCCGGCAGAAGCACTCTCTCCTAGAGTGTACCGGATTTCACTATGAATGGTTTTAAATCAGGTTCACCATTAACCTTTACAGTCCTACACAAAGGACTCTCCAATTTAGGCTCTACACATGAGCAAAGGTCCTACATTAAGAACCTATGTTTAGGCCCACCGGCCAAGGTCCTACATAAGGAACTTACGTTTAGGCCCACCAGCTAAGGTCCCACACTAGGCACTTACGTTTAGGCCCACCAGCCAAGGTCCCACACTAGGAACCTAATCGAGTTTGAGGATAACAAACTCTTAGCCTCAATCCTACACGAGGATAGAGACTAATTTCTGGACTCTTAACAATGACACTTACTTGTTGGAATGAGTCCTTTTTATAGCTTATGTTGGGTTGCTTGATCTTCGCTCTTCCGTGCTTGGATCAGCTCCCCGATGCTCCCCCGATCACGATGCTGTGATTTTCCTGTTGTATCAACTTCATGATCAAGTACCTTGCATTTGATGTTCCTATAAAGGTAACCAAGGTAATGGGAGTTGGTTGAATCTCCTATCAAATGGTATAAGTGGATTTCCTAAGAGATTCAATTGATGGATGCACTAAAGTATGATTGAGACTAAGGATATACCTATAGGTTTGGTCTCAATACTCTAGTGAAGGCTTGAGATCATGTTTTTCATTAATAAGAGCTTTGAATGCTCATTAAGATGATGAATCACAATGAAAAGAACATGAATGTCATATGGATAGAGTTTAGAAAGGATACAGTAAGCTTGGGTTGCACTAGGGAGTCTAAAATTCCTTAATCCTTGCTTTCCATAAATTTTTGGGTCCTATATTTATAGAGAAAAAGTCCCAACGGATCTATAATGGTTAGTTTTCGGTTCTACCGAGTGGACCTTAGGTGGCACTGAACTGCGGTCGATGGCACCGAAATATCACTCGATGGTACCAAATTAAATCCTGAAGTTGCTAGATGAAATTTGTTACTTTCGGTGGCACCGAACATTATACTTCGATAAGAGTCGGTGGTATCGAATGGATTATCTTTGATATGTTGCTGAATTTTTTTGGGCACTTTCGATGGCACTGAAGGTGTCTTCGGTGGTACCGAATGGCACTTCAGTGGTACTGAAGGTGCTATTTGGTGGCACATTTTCCAACCAAATTAGAACAGATTTTCCTGTTTGAACTTTTGTCAAGCAATTCATTCAGTAACTTTAAACCTATTAAAACCTACATTAGAATGATGAAAATATAAACTTAAAATGGCTTGAATAGATAATCTAAGTGGGTTTTCCTATTTGGATTAGGATAATCTATATGTAAGATAAGATCATAGAAGCTTCTTAGTTTGAACTTGTAGCTTGGGCTTCTGCTCCAGTTGTATCGTCGGTCTTCTTTTGCCAAGGACTCATCCGACTACTTGACACAACTAATCACGTGATTGACAAACATCTATGCATGGTGAGTGCACTAACAATCTCCTCCTTTGTCAATTACGTGACAAAAACAACCTAACCTAAGACATTGTCATGGTCCATACCAATGATATACCAAAACAATGAAAGATTATATATCAAAATTACATATGAATATACCAATTTACAACTCAAGATAATTTGAACATGTAACACAATAATATTGCTCCCCCATAGTTTCTGTCATGATCAACCTGTAGCGAGAAGGAACAAACTCCGTAGAAAACAACGGATTGTTTTGGTGGGTTGGTTTCTTCTCCCCCTTTTTGTCAGTTATTGGCAAAGGATGTATCAAGAAGCATGCCAATAGCAGATAGATGATAAGATTCAGTGTAGAGAAGAGAAGACATTCAAGGCACATAATGTTCAGAATAGAATAACAGGAAATATAAAAAACATAATGTGATAAGCTCATTTCAAAACAAATATAACCAGGAAGCAGATTAAATGATATGAGCAGAAAGAATATCATTGTGAATTCATCAAAATTACTACCCCAAGTTTGGGTGGAATCATCCATCATCCAAAAAGAAACCAAACCCTTAAGGGCATCCAACATCCCGAATATCAATGAGACAGAGCCTAAATAAGAACAAAATCTCAGGCTGTAGGGGTCAGTTTAAATCAGTCTATGAAAACAATTATCCACGCAATAAGTCATCATTACGCATTCACAGAATCAGTAGATTAAGAAGGGTTGGGCTCCCTAGCCTCCATGGAATCATCCCGACGACAGCATAGATGAGTTGCAATGCGTTGCACAGTTGTAACACCCCATACTTTCAATGCTCGGATGTTACCATAAAACCTGGTATGAACACTTTTGATCAAATGAGATTGGCATAAGTTGAGCACCTTCGCCCGTTCATCGAACTGTAAATCAGATTAGTATTCTAGGTATCACATCGCAACATCAGAGATGTTGACTATAGATCAACTTACATCATAACAACCCACTCCGCATTGTGCTATTAAAACCACACATCGCACTACGGGGACCCGACTTAGGGTCCAGTGGACCTATCATATTAATGAATTTACCATCTGAAATGACCTTCGGGCCACCATTGGGATCCAGCTAGGCACAACCTAAGGCCTTTATAGCCACTGATTACTAGGCTAAACTTGAATTGACCTGTAGGTCAGTAGATTTCCCAAATGGTTCCCCCAAGTTGAAGTATGCGGCCCACAAGACCCTTAAATTGACCGATCAACGGTCAGAAATCCCTGGTGACGGCCCCCAGAGGAATGAACGGAGCAGATCATATAGATGTACCTTGTGGACCCCAGAACAGGTTGCATGTGCACCGCGTGAGCGTTCACCCGACATGCACTGAATAAGGGATCGGGTCAAACAACATTTGACCCAAAATCTTTTAAAAAAAGAGAGAAATCCTCTCTACACATGTTCTTTCCCACCAATGGGCGGTTTGAATGAGCGGTGCAAGTGGCCCACCACCGTACCACATCACCCAGATTGGGACCGTTCATCTGGATTGCCTTCCCTGGATGACCAAAACCATGTCCCATTCCCACAGCCATGCATACTGACGTACCCACGAGTGCGGGCCCAAGCGGTAGAGAGTCGCGTGAAGTTCGTGCAAAGGGCGGGATTTTTCTCCCTGTCACACTAGAGATTCGCGTGTGGCCTCTCCTACGAATCTCGGCCCTTCATCTGGAATGAATCCCAGCCTTTCTTTCAGCGCCGGGAAAGGACAGACACCCCTGTTGATATTAAAAGGAGGTTGGCTTCTTTCCCTTTGGGGAAATCGTGCTGGCTCCATCTAAGCCTTCATCCCAAGATCTAGGGAGAATCTCGAATGTTCGCGTTAGGGCAGCCACGGCTTCCTAGAGAAAATCGCCAGCTGACGCGAGAAGAGGGCCGCGGTGGAGAAAATCTCATGAGACGACTGCACCTCAAACATGGATAGGATTAGTGGGCCCCACAATGATCATAAGGCCCATCCAGACCCTCCAAATGGTTCGGATCGACGAGATCCACCATCAATAAAAAACTGCCATTATCGAGCAGCCATCTTCCCCGTTTAATCGAGAAACCCACCATGATGCAGTGGGCCCCATTTCCAGATCTAAGGCACTCTTTCGATGGACCAGGGAGATGTGAGGTCCATCTCACCGACGAATCACTTCCATGCAAAACGAGAGAGAGAGAGAGAGAGAGAGAGAGAGAGAGAGAGAGAGTATGTCCAAAGCAGAGTTGTGGATCTGGATCGTCCGCTGGGAGGTTGAGTGCGGCTGTAGGGTAGCCCTAGCTCTATAAATAGAGCCCTATCTCCTCAGGATTCCCACCAAGAAACTCGGAGAGAGTGGGAGAGAGAGATATATATAAGAAAGGTCGAGCATTGGTGTAAGCCAGGTGCCGCACTGCCCTGAGTCAGGTTAGTGCAGCCCGTAGACACCATTGAGAGAGAGAGAGAGACAGAGAGAAACACACGCACAGAGTGAGAGGAAAGAGAAAGGATAGCAGTGGAGTGCGGGCAGACAGTTGTCGGACTCGGTGTTGCACTGCACCAAGACGATCGTTTAAAATGGAACGTGTTGGGTCAGTGTAGGCCAGAGGCAGCATTGTAGGAAAGAGAGAAAGGAACGGGAGAGAGAATAGGAGAGAAAGAATGAGATTTGGTGCGGGCCGTGTGCGCGACCTCCTCTCTAGCAGCGTCAACCCCAGACCGAGTCCAGTCCTAACCCAAATGAGTCCTGACTCATTCTGGTCGGGCTCAGCTCCATTCTAGCACTGCTGAGTTCGAGCAGCTCCTCCCCGCCACACCGGAAGGACCTCTATTTTCGGTTGAGTTCCAGCAGTAAGGTAAGAAGAACATATGGGAACCGAGTCACGCCACTTCCAGCTCAAATGGACTAAGTCAAGCCGTCAGAAATCTGCTGAGTTAACTGAGCCTAAGACACACCACTCCTCTAACTTGGGTGGGTTGAGTCATGCCATTGGAACCGGCTAAGTTAACTCAGTCACATGAGTTGACTCACCTTGAGCCACGGGACTGACTCAGGTGTGTGCTTGCTGATGGCCTACTTCAACCGATAGCCCGATGCTAAGTGGGCCCTCTAATCAGGTCCTTGTTGGCTAAGCTGACTCGGTGAGTTAAGTCACCTCTTGTCCAACCATTCCAAATATGGGGAGGCCTTAGTATCACCTATAATAAGCTAGTGAGGATTTCTCCTTAAGAATGTTAGCTTGTTCCTCTCATGCTTAGATGTACTTAGTGGCACTAAGCTGATTCACCAAGGCTAACAGGTTAGGTGTTGTTTAAGCTCACAGCTAGCAAAGGGTAGTCGGTACATAAGGTGAGGATTCTACCCTTGAACTTTCGTCTTCCATGTTAACTCATGTGTTAGTTCAACTCTAATTTTACCTAATAAATTAATGACTCTACTTTCATGGTTATTTATGGTAGTTATAAAAATTAATTGCGCACTAAATATCTATTTGAGGAAACCTATATGTATGGTATGCCAAATTTTGCTTAAGGGATAATTACGTAATACATGCTTATAACCTTTAAACTACGACACTCATTGTGGAAACCTATATATATTTTCTTGTAATACATGCTTATAACCCTTGAACTATGATACTTATTTATGGGAATCTACATATATTTTTATGAAATACATGCTTATAAACCTTGAACTATGACACTTATTTGAATGTCTTCCTACACTGGTTGCTTGCAAATTCAGATTATAATGGCTGGAATTAACCATGCATACATGACACTTCTATTTTTGGATGGACTGACTGTTTGAAAGGCCCATCTCCTAGCATGAATAAGCCGACTATTTGAAAGGCCAATTCAT
Organism: Magnolia officinalis; assembly: GCA_021015155.1. Taxonomy (NCBI): domain Eukaryota; kingdom Viridiplantae; phylum Streptophyta; class Magnoliopsida; order Magnoliales; family Magnoliaceae; genus Magnolia; species Magnolia officinalis. The sequence continues at coordinate 22,069,648 of JAJHSJ010000014.1, forward strand.
TGCTTAAGTAAGCCAACTGTTTGAAAGGCCCACTATCTTACTTGGACTGGTCGACTGTTTGAAAGAATCGTTCCCTTGCAAGTTAAATGGGCCGACTATTTGAAAGGCCCATTCTCTTGCTTAATGGACCAACTGTTTGAAAGGTCCATTTCCTTATTGGAATGAGCCGACTGTTCGAAAGACCCATCCCTAGGCATGGATGAGCTGACTGTTTGAAAGGCCCATTTATGTCTAAGTGAGCCGACAATTTGAAAGGCCCACAACTTTGTATTGAACGAGCCGACTGTTTAAAAGGCCCATTCTCTTGCATGAAAGGACTGACTGTTTGAAAGGTCCATTCATTTAGCCAACTGGATGTACACCCCTAGTTGACGTCAGTCATGCATCTATGCACTTAAACAAACTCGCATTATAAACTGTTTTACATGTTTTATTATTTGGAACAATGCTTAGTTAATGTGGTGGTGTGTAATCTTGAGGGGAGTTCCCACTGAGGTGGCCAGTCATCCTAACCGTACAGATGATGCAGGTGTAAATGAGGGTGGATATGGGGCGGATGCAGATCCCACAGGATTGGGAGAATACTTTTATGAAGAGGAGCCCCGCCAGGAAGCACCAGAGTTTTATGGGCTTAATCAATTGTTGCATTTGTTTCCTTCCTAGTTATTGACTCTTGAACATTTGAATCTTATGGTTTATACTAAATAGTCCCCAAATGAGCGGACTAGAATTTGGATATGAATTGCTATGAAATGGTTCACCATGATTGCTTCTAGATTCATCGCACTCTGATTACTATTCCCTTTGCTAACACCCGGGTTTTCGAGGTTGGAAAAGTCAGGGCGTTACAACAGTCCTTTGAATAGAATGAACTATTCTTTCCAATCTGGACTGGCGTTCGATTATCTCATTTTGCTACTCTCTAAGAGAGGTGAGAGTTTCGTCGAAGGAGGTAGAAGGAGCAAGATATGCAGCTGCATCATCTTCAATAGGTGCAGGAACATCTTCTGGAAGTGCATCATCCTTAGCTTGAGGTCTCGTCCCATGCCTAGCTGGAAGTTTCATTCTTGTAATGCTGAGAGTTGTGTGTAACGCCCTGAAAATCGGGGTCGAGTAGCAACTCAACACCCGAGTTCCAAAACATCACTTATGCAACATAAATGCTTATGATTGAATGTTGTCTGTGTTAGTGCATTAATCATGAGTGGGATTTTACCAAAACAGTAATTCATACTCCAGATCAAGTTATAAAACGCAAGTGGAAGACTGAAAGGTGTATGTAAATGTATATAAAGCCAGAAACGGTCACAATCGGTCTCCAGAGTATGAATACCTTACTGATTCATCATATACATGTATTAGTTTCAAAATCAAAATGCCAAAAAAAGTGGTACAACTATAATGGTAAACCCTGTATCCCCATCATCTTAATGGCCTAAGCGAAGCCTCCAGAGAACTGCATGTAGGAGAACTCATCTTGATCATCGTAGTAGTCAGGCTCAGCCTCCTGCGTCTCATCAACACCTACATCTAAGACAGGGTCTGTTTGGTATGTACAACATCGTCCCGTAACGTGAGAGTGAGTAGCTAACTCAGTGGAACAATAAAGCATAGGTTAACATGTTATCAATTTAGTCAAGCAATAATGATAAAGCAGTACAGTCAAACACTCCTAAATACTTTTATTAATACAAGTATGAAATGTTGTCATGATGTATGCCCTCGCCAATGCTCCCTCGTGTGACACCATCTTACGTCCGCGGCATGCGTTCATCCCTCAGTGCTCCACATCTTCCAGGCACATGCAGTGCTATGTTATGAGCGTGATTACCGAGTTATTATTAGTCCTTTTCATACAACAGTATTGGGAAACTAAGGTACCTCCCTTATATCATTTCCAGGCAATGATCCATTCTAGGGTCATCAGTCCTAGATAATTTCATACGATGATGTGGTTCTAGGTCGCTATAAAGGGTTGTCAGGACTGTTACACGCACTCGTTGCATCGCTCCCCCATCACCTTATCAATACAGGCCTAGTTTATACTCTGTTTACTACGGGAAGGCTCGTCGCCTCTCCGCAATTCAGAGTATGCTTGAGGTCACTACAAAGGGCTGCTAGGGCTGTTACACCCAATCGTTACACCACTCCCCCATCACCTTATCAGTGTAGCTGAGAGCTCGAATACAGTATCCCATACCACAATATTCAGCTCACGAGTCTGGGTTGCTCACTGGTCACTACGGGGAGGCTCGTGGCCCCATCGTAGGCTGACAACTTGACCACGGTGTCCCATATCATCATGCCCGGCTTATGAGTCTTAGCGAATCGAGGTACCAAGGTTAACGGGGTTACACTGGTAAGTTTGGTACCTTAGGTTCAAGCAGTAGCGTCCAAACATGGTGAACATACATTAGACAGATAGGGTTACTTGACGAGCTCGACTAGCACAAGCGCACGACAAGTTGAACGACATAAAGTGCATAAGCCCTTCGCGTGGCCTAACCACTGTCGCCAACCGAAGTACGTCTCGGGTTCGTCAAACACGTCTTACGTGGTGAATGAATCTCAGCCACGAATTCAATCCGTTACCGACTGCCTGGACTAAATCATAGTCCCCACTTCATTTTATTTCATCAAGAATCATATGAGATAGTTAAAGCAGAGATAAACAAGTAATTCAATTCTTACAATCAAAGAAGCATGTTATGAAATACAACACAAACAAGATTTCACACACATTCACTTCATGAAATAAAACAGACATTACAATGTAACGTACATGTAGAAAATCATACACATAATGGAGGTAACCAAGATTTGTATCTCGATCCTCCTACAAAGTATTCTAGGTGATCACTAGCACATTTAGACATTTTCACAAACACATAGACTACATACATCACCTTACATGATGTATGAGGATTACACATGTGTTAGGCCAAATCCTTTCACTAGGGAGTTGCCCCGCATACCATGTGCATATACCCACGACGGATAACCATGGCGTGCATGAATCTGAGCTCCATGTTCATTCAAACATTTCTACAAACACTTGGGCTACACACTTAGTCACATATAACGTATATTTGCCGTGACGTGATTTTAGGCAAGTCCTTTCGTTAGGGAGTTGCCGCACATGTATTAGGCATATATTCACGACAAATAAACATGTTAAGCACAAATCCAAATTCCAAACATATTCAAACATTCCAACATATGCATAGAATACACTATATTCTACATAGTTCATGTAAACTCGTATAATGAAACAGACGACGCATTTTGCATGTGTAATAGCACCCTTGTTAGTTATAAATCATTAACCGACATTGAAAGCCTTGAAAACCATAACCTATACGTCTAAAGTCCGCACCTTACATCGTAGAAGCGTAAAGAACTCGATAGAATCGATAAGCCTTTGTCTACGGTGATTTGGCAACCTACAACATGACTCAGATTAGTTATTTCACAACTCACACTACCTTGAACTCTTAAATAGGTTAGGGTTAGGTTTTCTTACCTAAGAACGAAGCCGGAATCGCTGGAAAAGCGATTGGAAAGTGATGGTTAAACGCGTAGATCGGCAGGGTAGAATAGCAGGAAGATTCTCCCACTTCTCTCACACTTTCTCTCTCTTTTCTCTCTCTCTCACCTAGGGTTTTCTCAAATTCGTATGGGCTGAATGAGAGAGGGTTTAAGGTCTTTATATAGGCTTAAAACTCACTAAATTAGACCCAGGGTCATGGTATACCTAGGTTATAGCCAAAGTGAGGTTGTTTCATCTCAACGGAGCACTTCTGGAGCCCCCCCCCCCCTTGAGCCAAAGGTCGGACTTAAGCTCATTGACCTTGGATCTAAGTCGAGTTAAGTTTTCGTTCCAGTCGGGTTCCCAGATCACACGTGGCGGACCAGTTTTAGTTCAACGGTCACTGAAACTCGATCAGGGTTATAAGTACACAGACATGTATGAGAAATGTTCCCTGATCCGAGGGTGTATTTGGGTCAGATTCCGACGGTCTGATTGCTTATATTTGGCCTGCAAGCGACAAGTCTCAGATTACTTAAATTAGATTTAATTTCTAAAGAAAACCATGTTTTCTCACACTCCTCGCTCCGGGCTCAAGCGAATATCCCTGTGACACTATCTGGTTTTAACTTTCGAGATGGTTGTCAAGCCCAACAAGGCGGTCCTAATTCTATAACCTTGTATTATTCGGTCTTTCGATGTGCGGTCCAGACCTGATACAAAGTTTCGTGATGCTCTCGAGAGCAACCGGGTAATGAGATTAATCCTAGATTATAGGGTAACGTAGCGTCAACGATTCCACAAGTTTTGGGTCTTGCAGATCATGTTTAAAGTGATTCAAGCTAATTCTATTGATTGTTTAGTTCAGTACTTAACCAAATTTCGCCCTAATTATGACAGAATATGGTCCTAGGGAAGCTCTACGCCCCTTTTGGCATTTATAGTTAGTATACTATTTTAATTATTTTTTTAGTAGTTCATCATCAAGTCTACTTCACCTCCACCAAATTTCATTAGGTTTCGTGTTGTAGAAAAATTCTAAAAATTCAAGAAACAACAGTTGTCCAAACAAATGATTTTCAGATAGTTGTCACAACGACCTATATTTAATTATATTAAATATTTTATTATATTTTTTACTTATTTTTATATGAAACTAGGTTTATCAAGCTTCAATCTGACTTTTGAATCACCTAAATCGGAGTTATAACGAAGGAGATATGACTTTTCGAAGTTAGACGAAAAGTGTAGGAAATGGGACAGAAAATGGGCCGCCCGATGCACTGCGGCCCACCTAGGCATGCATTTTGGCGAGGCCTCGCCAACTCGACGAGGCCCTCACAGGTTGCTGACCTGTTTGGGGGTGATTTCGCCGTCCGATATTCGAAACGGATGTATTTTACAAACCGGGATGAGTTATTCGACGTGCTATATATGTTTTTGGGGTAGGAGAAGCTGATCTATCCAAATAGCCTACTTATTTCGTGATATTCCAAAAGGTTAATGGTTGAAAACCTTTTTATTTATTTATTTACTATTTATAGTAATTTTTAGGTTAAGTATTGATCAACATCACCTAAACTTTAAGATTTGTGTCTAATATGAAAGAACTTAGAAAATTTTGAAGGATGAGGTAGTGAAAGGTGAGATTTTGAAGAAAATGGTTTGAAAAGGGATTTGAGACTTTTGAATTGAGTGTTTGAAAAGTTAATCAGGTGTTAGGATCGACCCATCGCCTAAGGACGTCTAACTCCAGGTTGGAAAAAATTCGGGGTGTTACATTGTGACTCTGGGGGCGGTGAGTACTTCGCCCTTGTTTCCCTTTATCGCGAACTGGTTAGCCAACCGACATAGCAACCGTCCGAATGGTATTCCACAGGTATTTGACTCAAAGGAAGACACAATTTGATGGAATATCATTGTGGGAAGACACATTAATTCCCCCGTTCCAAATTTATATAGAGTGCCAACCATTAATGGGGTAAGTTCTGTGTAATCACCCGACCGAGGATATACATTGAACACAAATATATGATGCAGGATGCGATAATCATTTGACATTGCAGTAGCTCGGAGAGCATTGCCTTTGTTACACTCAATATTTTGACTGTTGCAATGGAATTTAGTCCAAACAATGCGTTTTGCACCAGCAGATATATTGAGCTCAAATGATTGTTCCAAGCAGATAGACATTTTGATTAAGGAAGCTATCCTGGCAGGGTAATGTGAAAAATTCTCTCGCGATAGTTGACCATAATGGCAAGGGAGTCCTGGTCTTCAGGCTGGGTGCAATGAGACAAAAGGGTTTTGACCAGGTTTACATCCACTTCCCCTCTGAGAGACAAAATGGGATCCCAACCACAGTTGTGAAGGATATCATAGACATTATAGTCTGTGAGACATGTAGTATCGATATTCCGTTCACAGATGATTTTCCTAGAAGCAAATCGGGCTGCAATGGGACACAGAGGATGAGAAGGATCTTCTTGGGAGCCGGAATGTCAAGTATTTCGATGAATATTGCGACCTCATTTTGGGGCACATTGTTTAGATTTGGTGCCTGAAGATTCACCCCTATCATGTTTCTTTTTAGTGCATCCCTCCCTTAGAAGAGTGTATTCTTGACCTTCCATAAATAAAATGTGGTAGAGACGACAAGGGCGGAGCAAAGGACCTATTAGGAAATGAATAGATGGAGGAAAAATACCTGAGGAATGCCTAGGAAACGGTTGAGTTCGGTAGGGAAACCTCCAGCCAAATGTTAAGGGAAACCGACAAAAAGTTAGGTAAGAAAAGGGGGTTGTTTAGAGAACCGACTTATATAGTCACGCCCGCGTGATTTCGGTACCACTAATAGTCACTTCAGTGCTACCGAAGGTACTTAAAGGAGATATTTGCAAGTATTTCCAGGATGATGTACAAGTATATATCTTTCATAAGTATTTCATACATCAAAAAGACACCAAAGTATAAAAAAAATCGCAGTACACACAAAAGTATATTGATCCTGACACTCAGTTAATCTAAGAAGAACCACCAATAGCATCATCTTGTGGGCATGACAGATATGCCGCAATTTATTCCATTGACTGTTGGGGTGAGTGGAGCTTTTCTTCCATTGACTTCACCATCACATAAAGTCTTGATTGCTCCTCCAAATTTTGCATGAGAGTATCATTCTGAGGAGTAGACGTTGTATGGGCAGAGGTTGGTGGATGAGTATCTTCCTCAACTAGTTCGTCCTCCTTGTCCAGAAATTCTTCTTGTATCGATGTTGGATTACCAGATTCAGGTACAAAAGAGAGATTCATTTTTCTGATTCTTTGCATATTGATTTCTAGGGCTGATAGGGATTCACCTTTAGGCATACTGAACCCACATTGACGGTCCAACTTGCACAACAAATGTCCGAAAGGTATTGCCGTGGAGTTAGACTCGAACCCTAAAACTATTTGATCGTATATTAGAGTGGGTAGACATAATGGTTCCCCTTTACCAATGTGATATAGGGTCTCCACCATGAATGATGTGAGCTCAGTGTGATTACCGTATCTAGGATGGATGTTGGAAATGCATATTAGATAAAGTATACGGTAATCATGGGACATATTTGTGGCTCACAGTGCATTCCCATAATGTCAAGGTACATTGTTCCCATTACACAAGAATTTAGTCCAAACAACCCTTTTTTTGCTTCTATGGGTAAGTGTAATTCAGTGGGATTTTGGAGCTTAATGGTATCCCTATAAGAGTTGAAAAGCGATATCGAGTGATTTTAACTATTTGGCCATCGCAATCAACTTCAAGGCCCATGGATACTGTGCAATGAGATAAGAATGATCGGACCAAGGTTTCGTTTACTGGCCCCCTAAAAGATAGAACTGGCAGCCATCCTTGATGGGAAAGAATTTCCTGAACTTTAAATTTTTCAAGACAACTCACATCTACTGTTCTTTCACATACAATCCTTCTCTTTAAAAATCTGACAACAATGGGTCTGGGAGAGTTACGATTTGAAGAAGGTGAGAGTCTAGACGATTGGCTTGAAGATCGTCCATGCTTTGGAACACATAGTTTTTGCCTAGTTCTGGTTGAATCTTCTCTGTCATGCTTCATCTTGGATCTGCCTTCTCTAGGTGAAGATGACTCCATTTTATGGAAATGAAGTGGAATGATAAGGGCCTATCAAGAGAAAATAAAGCTAAGGCTAATGATCCTAGTTTTTTGAGATGTAAAGAGAAAGCACTAGGAGGTACCTTAAATTTTGCTAATTTTGGTTCCCCAGCCTTTCTGCAGAACTTGGGAAGAGACAAGAGAAGTGACAGTCTACAGAGAACTGAGCAGTGAGGGATTTAAATAACTAGATGCAGTTCGATTTTGGTAGTACCGAAGATAGGTTCGGTGCCACCGAAATATCCTTGGAACACAAAGATTTGCTATTTTAGATTTTCCTATTATGTATATGAATATGTTGTGTTCAAAGGTAAAATTCCATGATATGTGAAATAGTGAAAATCTCGCATGGAATTTCCAAAATGGCTAGAGGATAAATAAATCCTTAGATCTAACATTTCGACCAATCATAAGGCTCAATCTTTGATTTACTTGTGTTTAGATATTAGGGAAAAATCCTCTAATTTACCAAGAAAGCTTATATAGGAGGCATGATCCTCAGATATACCAATTCAGCTCAAGTGGACCCTTGGGGTCCCTTCTCAAAATTCTTGAGGGGATGATGTGGTGTGAGCCAATAGACTACACATTTAGCTCACATCCTACATTCCAGTATGCTCATCCTCTATCTTGTTCTCCAATTTGGAAATGACAGTAGTCGTAGATGCCATAAGTATTTTTAGTGACTTTTGGTCATCATCATTTTCGGATTCATTGTTTTCAGAGTTTGAATCATCTGTGTCATCCCATGTGGTTGTCATGGCTTTTCCTTTTGATTTTCTTGCCGAACATTCCGTTGATATATGTCCATACTTTTGGCAATTAAAGCACTAGGATTCTTTGGACTTTCTAAAAGGTTTGCCTATTTGGAGTTTGTTGTCCGATTGTTTCCCCTTAAAGGATTTTTTGCAGTTCTTGTTGAAAAGTCTTTTGAACCATTTAGCCAAGAGAGTCACTTCTTCATCATCATCTTCATTTTCAATTTCTTGTTCCTCCATTATGGTTTTAGAAACTTTAAGAACATTGTGTTTTGACTTTGTGGGTGGTTTGAAATGCAACTCAAATGTTTGTAAAGAACCCACAAGGTCTTCAACTTTCATTTCGTTAATGTTCTTACATTCTTCTATTGTGGTGACTTTAGAGTTAAATCATTTCGGTAGGGATCTTAGGATTTTCTTACAAATTTTAGGTATCGAAATTTTCTCCCTAGTCCCCCAATGGAGTTACATATAATATTCAGCTTTGTGAAAAATTCCATGAATGTCTCATATTCTTCCATCCTTATATCTTCGAATTGAGATGTCAATAGCTATAGCTTTGATATTTTTACTATGTTGGTTCCTTCATGGATTGTTTGTAATAAATCCCATGCTTCTTTTGAAGTTCCACACATGCAAATTTGATTGAACAAATCTTGTGAGACTCCACAGTAAATAACATTCATGGCTTTAGCTTCATATGATTTCATTTCTTTATCATATTGAGTTCATTTCTCTTTTGGTTTCGGTTTGAAAGTAGTTGTATTGTTTTCTAGTACCACTTGTTCAGTTGGTGGTACATATCCATTTTCAACAATTTCCCAAACTTCATGATCCAAAGCTTGTAGAAAATAAGACATCCTAGACTTCCAATAAGGATAATTTGAACAATTAAAAAGAGGAGGTCGAGAGACGGCTAGTCCTTCTCCTTTCATCATTGTTCCAACTACTTGTTAGGATCTCCCTCTAGGTTGTAAAACCCTTCAAGAGGGACCTCACTTTGATACTAATTGAAATTGCGGTTTAGACTGTTGTAGTAGAAGTATAGAATAGTCCAAGAGTCCTAGAGGGGGTGAATGGGACTTTTCGCCGATTATGCCTATTTAAAACTTTTAATTGCCTAACTTAAACAATCCTTCAGTTTAAAGCAAGGCAATATAACTCTAAAGGCTTCCAAGCCAATAGAAGTTCCAACCACATGCTACTTAAGATATACAAATTAAGGGACTAGCTTATAGCATAGTGAACATGTGTGTGTGGAAAATGTTACCTATCAAACTTAGGCATTCATTTAATCATGTATATATAATTAAGCATTTAAATCATACACATAATTTAAATAGATGCGCAAATGACAATTCCAAACATAAGCATGTATAGTGGTTCGGCTACTTGTCTACTCCACTCCCAGTGGACGCACTCTCTCCTAGAGTGTACGGATTTCACTATGAATGGTATTAAATCGGGTTCACTATTAACTTTTACAGTCCTACACAAAGGACTCTCCAATTTATACTTTACACACAACAAAAAGTCCTACACTAAGAACCTACGTTTAGGCCCACCAGTCAAGGTCCCACACTAGGCACTTACGTTTAGGCCCACCGGCTAAGGTCCCACATTAGGAACCTAATCGAGTTTGAGGATAGTAAACTCGTAGCCTCAATCCTACATGAGGATAGAGACTAACTTGTGGACTCTTAACAATGACACTTACTTGTCAGAATGAGTCCTCTTTTGTAACTTATGTTGGGTTGATTGATCTTCGCTCTTCCGTACTTGGATCAGCTCCCCGATGCTCTCCTGATCATGATGTTATGATTTTCCTATTGTATCAACTTCACGACTAAGTACCTTTCATATGATGTTCCTATAGAGGTAACCAAGGTAATGGGAGTGTGTTGAATCTCCTATCAAATGGTATAAGTAGATTTCTTAAGAGATTCAACTGATGGATGCACTAGAGTATGATTGAGACTAAGGATATACCTATAGGTTTGGTCTCAATAATCTAATGAAGGCTTGAGATCATGTTATTCATTAATAAGAGTTTTGAATGCTCATTGATATGATGAATCACAATGAAAAGAACATGAATCTCATGTGGATAGAGTCTATAAAAGCTAGGGTCAGCTTGAGTTGCATTAAGGACTCTGAAATGCCTTAATCTATGCTTTTTATAAAGTTCTGGGTCTTATATTTATAGAGAAAAAGTTCCAACGGTTTTATAACGATTAGTTTTTGGTTCCATCGAGTGGACCTTCAGTGGCACCGAAATATAGTTGATGACACTAAAATATCACACGGTGGTACCGAATTATATCCAGAAGCTGCTGGATAAAATTTGTTACTTTTAGTGGCACCAAACATTGTACTTCAATAGGAGTCGATGGTACCAAATTAATTATCTTTGAGGGCCTATTTGGAAGGACGGATTAGGTGGTTGTAGGTGGGACGGGATCACGCGATCTCATCGAGCAATCCCACGCATAGCGTTTGGATGGAGGATATAGGCGAAACGTCGAAACCCATGGATTAAAGAGGATTTCAATGCTGATAGACTCGGACGAGAACTTCGTCCCATCCCAAACCTCGAACCCATCCCAGCAATCCAGCCGAGGGATTTGAGGCGATTCTCATATCCCGTCGTTCAGGTCCCGCAGTCGGCGCCATCGGTACCTGATGAAGACGCAGTTCGTCCGGTCCTATCGTCTATAGGCACTGCATCGTCTCCAGGTATGTGTGATTGCTCGCCTATATAGAGCTAGGGTACATTTCCTTCTTGCGGGTCTGTCTGTGTACCAGAGTAGGTAAGGGGTTCAACTGCTAGTGAAGTTTCTATTCTATTTGGCTAGTCCATGTATGTGCGTCCTTCTGTGTTGATTCATTGAGTTTTGCCAAACTGCATGTAGAGCTTGGGAGATGATTTGCCTTGTTGGGATCCTTTTCTTACCACCGGATTAACAGACTGCTGTATTTTCGATGGTTAAAATGGGATGGCGAAAGTGCCCTCTCTGGATAAGATTTGGGGTTTTGAATCCAACACACCTCAGGTGAGAAGTGGCTGTAGCAGTGGCATGCTATGATGGGTTTTGGCATCATCGTAATCCCTAAATCAGTGGCATGCGATGATGGGAATTTAGAAATGGACCTTTTCTACTATTCTATTTTTTTAAGAACTCAGTCTCCGTTCTTTTGGATCCATATGTGGCTGGGATTTCATGAAGCTTTTTGTTACTACTGTCGGTTGTTATTTTGTACATTCATTGAGATTATGTTGATGATCATGGCTAGAAGGGCCTTTTAATTGAACGTCCTGATTTGCATCAAGATATGTGATTGATTTGAATTATAAATATTTAGAATTTAATGGAATGTCCTGATTTTCATGGTTACCAGAAGCATTGTTAATAGGACGATGAATGCTCTATTTACAGTGGGCATGACAATGAGCAACAGGTAACGAAAGGTAAATGAGAAGATTGAAAAGTAGTAAATAACTAACCGCTGGTAAAGAGAATGAAAACTAGTTCTGTTGGTATTAGAAATCTGTCCAAGCTCATTGTTTTAAGCACCTCTCGCCCAATGGGCTTCTTGGGGTCTCCTTGTTTCCAACAATGAGACTCAAAATGATACACAACTGTTGCTCTTGCTGCTTGTTCGTTTGGGGTTTAGTGTTATGTTCCTGGGCATTCTCAAGAACATGGAGATTGCTATTGCAACCACATAGGAAGTAGGAGATGATAGATGTGCTCTTGGTGGGAGATGAAGCAGGGTTTTTGTATGTTATAACCTTTAGGTGGTCTACTACCATTTTTTTGTGGCAGATTGTCGAGTAAGCCTTAAAACAAGGCTTATATGTGAAAATTTTTCTAATGGATATTTGTATTACAGCTGTTGGAAATGTGTGTATGTGTGTGTGTGTGTGTGTGTGTATATATATATACATACTATTCTGTAATGGTTATTTGTATTACTAACCAACTGTGAGCCCTATAGATGTTTGGTTCTGTTGCTTTCTACACTATCTAATTCATATATGGTTATGTCCAGCAGCTGAAAAACTGAGGTCATGTCTAACTATCCTACTCTACATTGGTAGGGAATATGGGTGCATGTTGTTACAAATAAGATCTTATGCAGGTAATTAGATCGAATGATCAAGATGTCCTATTCTCTCTTTTTTATATTTTGATTTTTGTGGTTATGCAGATTCAACATAGACAATCGCCATCGAAATTCTGGTCTTCCATATATTTGCAGGTCCTTTCCAGGTATGTACTAAATATGCCATTTCACTTAGAGGAACCACGTCAAGCACAATTATGTATGGAAGTTGGAATATCTAGTTCCTTGTTGGAAGAAATCTTCTCTATGTTACATTTTAGATGTCGATTTGATTGATTGTGCCACATAATCTAATGTGGTAACATCCTACCACAGATAGATGTTGAGATCATAAGACATTATGTTTAGTCCTAGCTGTTGCTATGTTGTATGTGAAGCCTAATCAAATACTAGTAATGTTGTTTGATGGTGACAACACCAGGGCTGGATTTCTTCAGTCATTAGATGGAGGGCTAACAGACCCTTCATGGAACCATAGCTATCTAAGACAGCAGGCGTTGAAAATGAAAATGGGGAGTACTGAGACTTGGAGTTGATAAGGTAAGAAGTAGTGTTGAGAGGGGCATTAGGTGGGGCATGGATGTTGTATTGGAATTTCTTCTTCAATTGTCTTTTTGCTTTGAAGAAAAAGTGGAGTGATGCCTCTTATGATGAGAATGGAAATGTTATGAAGAAAGAGGATAATTATATGTTGTTGCCCATCTCTTACAGTAATTACAACCCCTGAGCTTTGATCTGAGCTTCCCATAACACCCTCCTCCTTCCCTCATCTTCTTCTTTTCTTCTTTATTTCTCTTTATGTACCCTGAAAAAATAACTAAATAACTAATTAGTAATACTCATCATTCATCAAGAAACAACATAGAATCCATCTATTCTGCTAGTGTTGTTGTCACTTGTCATATAACCCATTAATAGCATTTAAAACCAAACAGTTTTCATTCTTCCATGAACTTTGCTGAGACTTGGCCCTAGTCCAGCCCTGCTCCCTCACTCTTGGCCCTACCCCTCATAAGGCTGAAAAGGCTTTGGCCTTGGCCTGCCCTTTTAAGGATCAATTGAGTTTCAAATCAGACCAATCCACACGTTAGGTGGGCTTGAGCGTGCATTATTTGAGACTTTTCCATTGTCCATTGATTTCAGTAGTGTAGCTTGCTTAATGAATGGTCCATCCTAATTTTTGGATGATGAACTACATTAGGTTCTAACAGTTTGGCCTCTCAAATCATGGAGTGTGTTTTCAGCCATGAAAATCAGACCAATCCACTCGTTGCTGAGATTTGATCAGCTAAAAGTGCTCTGCACAGCATAGAGTGTGTTTTCGGCCATGAAAATCAAACCAATCCACTTGTTGCTGAGATTTGATGAGCTACATCTGCTTTGCACAGCATGGAGTGTGTTTTCGGCCATGAAAATCCGACCAATCCACTCGTTGCTGAGATTTGATCAGCTACAGGTGCTCTGCACAGCATGGAGTGTGTTTTCGGCCATGAAAATCAGACCAATCCACTCGTTGCTAAGATTTGATGAGCTACATGTGCTCTGCACAACATGGAGTGTGTTTTCGGCCATGAAAATCATATCAATCCACTCATTGCTGAGATTTGATGAGCTACAAGTGCTCTGCACAACATGGAGTGTGTTTTTGGCCATGAAAATCATACAAATCCACTCGTTGCTGAGATTTGATCAGCTACAAGTGCTCTGCACAGCATGGAGTGTGTTTTCGGCCATGAAAATCAGACCAAACCACTCGTTACTAAGATTTGATGAGCTACATGTGCTCTGCATAGCATGGAGTGTTTTTGGCCATGAAAATTAGACAAATCCACTCGTTGCTGAGATTTGATTAGCTACATGTGCTCTGCACAGCATGGAGTGTGTTTTTGACCATGAAAATCAGACCAATCCACTCGTTGTTGAGATTTGATGAGCTACATGTGCTCTGCACAGCATGGAGTGTGTTTTCGGCCATGAAAATCAAACCAATCCACTCGTTGCTGAGATTTGATCAGCTACAAGTGCTCTGCACAGGATGGAGTGTGTTTTCGGCCATGAAAATCAGACCAATCCACTCGTTGCTAAGATTTGATGAGCTACATGTGCTTTGCACAGCTTGGAGTGTGTTTTCGGCCATGAAAATCAGACCAATCCACTCGTTGCTGAGATTTGATCAGCTACAAGTGTTCTGCACAGCATGGAGTGTGTTTTCGGCATTGAAAATCAGACCAATCCACTCGTTGCTGAGATTTGATCAGCTACAAGTGCTCTGCACAGCATGGAGTGTGTTTTCGAATTTGTTAACTCTTTTTTTTTTTTGTTAACTCTTTTTTTAGGATTTGTCAGCTCTTAATATTTAGGATTTGTTAACTCTTATTTTTTTGCTGATTTGACATGCTCATGTAGGACAGTAAGTGATAATCACTAATCAAAATAGCTCTTTGGATATGCTTCCTTACATTTTCTGTTAGAATGAACTTCTAGACCCCATCGAACTACAAGAGCATGTGTAATATGTAGTAAAACCAAAACGGTTTCAACGACGGTAATGTAGCCATAATGGCCTGCCTTATGGCAATTACAATGCGGGCCATTACGGTCCTCTAATAGTAAAAAGAAAATTAAATACAGAAAATGTACCGGCCCTATACAGGCCTTTTACAGCTATTACAAGCCTCTTTTTTCTTTTTCTGTTTTTTTTTTTTTCAGAACAGGCTTTACATCCTCTATTATTCCATAACGGGTCCCACCGTTATGGTTACACAATGACCCTTACATAACTGTTTTTAAATACCAAGGTAAAACTCATAGGAGGTCCATTTCTATCCAAGTACGATTGACCAGTTGGCTAGGGTAGATTATTTGCGTTTAACAAAGGAATACTTTATTGAATGCACTGCATGCGCTAGTTGGGCATAAATATTCCTTCATAAGCATAGAAGCAGCTTTAAAGTCTTCTACTTCCACTTGTATACATAGGTGATATATAGATGATGGAAGACCAGGATGAGGAAGAGATGGTCAAGTCCATTGTTGTTCTTACAATGGTAGCATGCATTGCAGCTGTTGGGGAATACTGTCGGCACTACATGTTGAGAGAGCCGGCTTGTCAAGGGGATGATGCGCGGGCCATATTTATCAACTCTAGTATTAGCACGGGTGACAGGGACTGTATTACTCAACTCAGGATGAAGCCGGATGCATTTTTCCATCTATGTCAAGTAGTGCGTGAACAGGTGACCCTACACGATACACGAAATGTTAGTCTGGAGGAACAACTAGTCGTGTTTTTACATACACTCGGACATAATGTGCGTAATCGCGTGATAGGACACAGGTTCTATCGTTCAGGTGAAACTATAAGCCATCACTTTCACCAAGTTTTGGACGCAATAGTCTCCCTATACCCTGACTATGTTAAGCAGGCCGGCGTAGAAACCCCAAATGAGATTCAATCAAATCCACATTGGGCGACATACTTCATGGTACCATTATCGACCAAGGGTTCCTTCGTCAAGTTAAAAGTTAAATTTTGCATCATTCATACTAATCTTATAGGCTTGAAAACTCCCCTCATATAGGATTGTGTTGGTGCAATTGACGGGACACATATTCCTGCACATATACAAGCAGTACAACATACAAGCTCCCCTCAGAATGTACTTGCTGTTTGTTTGTTTGATATGTCAATATTATACGTGTTAGCCAGATGGGAAGGTTCAGCGTCGGATGCAAGGGTCTTACATAATGCCCTGACTCGAAATGATGATCCTTTAATTGTGCCACCTGGTAATGAATCTTCACCATCATTCGTTCATCATTTGCTTCGTAAAATCGTGTTGCTGAAAGACTGAAAGAATAATTCCTGCAATTATGTAGGAAAGTATTTCGTTGTCGACGTAGGTTACGCTCATTCACTGTGCTTCATGACCCCTTAACATGGACTTCGATACCATCTACAAGAGTACCATACCAGGAAAGCACCCATGAATATGAATGAATTATTCAACTATCAACATGCGCAATTACGAAATGCAATTGAGCGATGTTTCGGTGTGATGAAGGGCAGATTTTTAATTTTGAAGACGGTTGTGCAATATTCTTTTAATTCACAAGTCAAAATTGTTGTTGTTTGTTCTGTGCTTCATAATTTCATACGAAAAGAAGATGAATCGGATGAAGATTTACATGATGTTGGTATACCTGTGGGTGATGTTGAGACTAATCCTACCCCAAATGAGGTATCAACAATTGATGAGAGGCAATGACTAGTCCAAGTCACTCAACTAGAGAAAGATGAATGGATCATAACTCGTGACCGGATTACAGAGTGCATGTGGGCTGACGCCCAAAACAACAGTAGGATATGATAGGCCTACTCAATTGCTTATGTACATTGACTATTAACGTAGACATAATGGATACTCCTTTTTTGTATAAGTTCTACATGTTACTATTTGGTATTTATATTCGAATTTGATAATTTACTATGAAACATTAGTTAGCCTTTATTTCATTCTCATTAACACATTTTCTGATTGAATGATACACAACTCGCCTCCATTTTCTTTTGTAACTGCCTTCCCATGTATACATAGGAGAGATGTCGGACATTTGGAGAGATTCTACATAGACTCTGACGTAGTCACCGGTGAGAACCCCGGTCCTCCCGACGCGCTGTTCTCCACGTGAGAAGTCCGTCAAATCCCTTGCAGAGCCTTCCTCTCGTGCCACCAAAATCAAATGGACCAGAGCTATGGATCAAGTATGGTTTGACACCTTGATTGACCAAATTGCGTTAGGCCAAAAGGCTGATAATGGCTTCATAAGAGAAGCCTATCAAGCGGCCGCCAACGAGGCGTTTAAATGTACTCAAATCCTTGTCAACTGTCAAAATGTCTAGAACAAATTGAGGTACCACAAGAGAGAGTACAACGATGTAAGGGACATGCTGGCTGCGAGCGACTTTGGTTGAGACAATAAGTGCATGGTTGTCACGGCACCAGACAAAGGTTGGGAGGAGTATCTGAAGGTAAGGATCCCTCAAACTATTGTTTAATAACATTCAAGGTCAAATAATACACCTTCGAGATTTTCCTTTTATTAATAACGTGTCCAATCTAATTGCCAAACTCCCTTCATTGTTTGTAGTCTCATTCGAGAGCTGAAAGGTTGTGTGGCAAGCGAATCGAACGGATGAATGATTTAGTGGTGATTGTAGGTTCTGACCAGGCTACAGGACGCTACACTCAAGGAAGTAGGAACCTTACCGCGTCTTCGTCGCGTGTTCATAGAGATTTGAATGAAGCATGGACAGAGCTGGACGATGATGCTGATGCTACTGTGGACTTCTCCGAAGAAAATCTCGGGGAATCGGCTAGAAATTATGGCCATTCAACTGAAAGTCAGTCAAGGGAAAATAGACCGTTCCAAAATACTCCCACCCATGGAACTGATTCCGATAGTACTCGTGGTGGGAGTCCGACAACAAAACAGATGAGACCTACTCATCATTGAGACGTCCTAGGCATATCTCTCACGACTGTAGCATAGGCAATGCATAACTTTGGACTTGGGAAGGAGGTCAACCGAACAAGTACGATGTTAGACATCCTTGAAGAGGTTTAGGGGCTAACCAACTTCGAGTTAATTGAGGTTGGTCAGCTCCTGAGTAGGGATGACAAGCTTGCATCTTTTTTTATTAGTCTAGGACAAGAATGTCGTGTTGAGTGGCTGAAAAAAACTCTGTCTGATTTCAAGGGTGATGTTGGTGGTGAAATTGCGGCAATGACCGCTTTAGTTGAAGTGGGAATACGCCAATATGTCCTAGAGGGGGGTGAATAGGACTTTTTAGTATTTTATGATATTTTAAAATCCTATATATCTTATCCTAAGAGAATATGCATGCATCAGGATTACTTCAAAGTAACTCTAATGACTTCCAAGTCAAGTAGAGGATCCAGTCATAACACTATTTGAAAGATAAACAAAATGCAGAGCATAGTTTATGATGGACGTGACTGTGTGTGAGGTGTGATCTCAGATAATCAAATATAAAAGCATGTAGGGAAATCATACAAGCAATAGAAGAAACTAACAATATAAAAAACAATTATTTTTATAGTGGTTCAACTACTTGTCTACTCCACTTCCGGCGGACGCACTCAACCCTTAAGTGTATCGGATCTCACTAAAGGAGGTTTCACAATAGGTTCACCTCAAACCGGAGGTTTTAATTCAGGTTCACCTCTAACCAGTATAACCTACACTTAGGCTGACACAATGTGTCTACACGACACAATTTATGTCCCATGAGCAAGGGTCAACACACAACACCCGACTTTTAGGCCACACAGGCCAAGGATCCACACAAGGAACCTCACCAGTTTATGCTCCCCATAGAGCAAGGGTCAACACAAAGCACCCACTACGTACACTCCCGCCGGAGGCCTCCTATGAGGACTTGCAAGGGGTGAGAAACACCTTAGACCCAATCCTACAGAAGGAATGATCACAAGGGTCCTCTGGACTCTAACGACTTACAGATAAGTAGATGAGCCTCATTCAGTGCGTTGTCGAAGATCTCTTCCTTTGATGACGAAGAATCTTCAGCTTCCTTTAACCGCAACTCAGAAGATGTACCAATACATGGCGACGGGTTGGTTTAAGGTTATGATGGAATCATACTCTATTAAATGTTTTCCTATAAGGGAGATAGAGCGATTTCAATCATCTATGCATTCATGGCATCCCCGCTTAATGATTTTCCATTAAGATGGTAGCTGCAGTATCCTTGAATGCGAAAGTTCATTCCCCAATCCACTCTATTGATTGTCAATGATGAGGGTGGATTGGAGGATGAACTCCCATGAGAGAAAAGGCTTAGGGTATATGATCTAGGGTTAAACACTCAAAAGCATTCTCTATTTTCTCTACGAACAACCAAGGGCAAGTTCTCATTAAATAGGTAAAAGGTTCTAACGGATATAAAATGGTCACATTTATGACAGAGTTTGATATCATCGAGCAGGGTCGATATCATCGAGCTTATACTCTCGATAACATCGATTGGCCACTCGATGACATGAACATAACTGTCAAACGCTTTTGAAATCTTTTGCCAACTGGTCGAGGAGATCGAACGTGCATCGATGTCATCGGATTTTGAACTCTGATTTCATCGACACGAGGTTCGATTCCTCGACATTTGAAAATGAGAGAACACTTGCCTTTGAAATATTCCAGGTATATGATATGATCGATCATAACTCGATATCATCAGAATTTGAATATCGATGATATCGAGGGTAGTGTCGATTCATCAATAATTCCAAGGAATTTTCCTGTAAGCTTGCTGGACAGTTTATGTCCACTTTTGATGACATCGACCATGTTTCGATATGATCAATATTTAAATATCGATTTTATCGAGTGACCCTCAAAAAAAAAAAAAAACCTGAAAACTTGCTGGATAGATTTGTGTCCCAATCCGATATTATCGAAGGTCTTCCGATATCATCGAAATTTGAATTCTGAGGATATTGAGGAGCTCTTCGATATATCGAGGATTACATGATTTGCCTTAGCAGTACTTTGGACACAACAGACCTGATGTCGATTTTATCAAGTCTACTCAATGGACTCGAGATTCAAATTTCGATGATATCGAACCGTCTATTGATACATCGATAATTTAGTCCAGAGATCTTTGTGGTTGCTGGACATGTTATGTCCTCATTTCGATAATATCGAGTGAGCTTCGAGGACATCGATAACAAGGTTCGATTTCATCGAACCACTTGTCGATAAATCGACAAAGGTAGAAAACTTAAAGATTTTCCTGAAGTTTGAAAAAGTTTTCTACCTAAGAACCTTAGAGTGTTCTATTTAATTTTAAGGGTTTTAATTACCTGGAGTTTTGGGACATGGGATGTGAGGCTAAGATATACTTGTGATGAGTTCGGGCACACATCCAATTGAGGCAGATGCTTGATCAGTCTTCCTATGGGGCTTCTTTGTCAAGCTGACTCAACATTCACGCTAATTGACAAACCAGGGCATTTTCGATCTCCCCCTTTGTCAATTATGTGACAAAACACCAAAACACCCTAGAACAACGACTAACACCCTAAATTGTGTGTACATGAACTTTACACAATTTTACAAAGTTATCCAGTGAACACACACACACACACACATTCAGTAGCTGCTCACCCTAACAACAATCTCCCCCTGTCTTCTTGCAGCTGCTCCCCCTAACACCTGCACCACCATCCATAAGTAGATACACACTTTTCCTTCGGGGTGTGGATTTGTTCTCCCCCTTTTTGTCAGTCATTAGCAAAGGATATCATAATAATGGATATTGACTAAAGTTGAAGCATATGGGAGAATCAAAAGGCAGATATGATAATCATAATAGTAGATGTAACAAAACATCTCTTGGAAGCATACCTGTTCAAAGAAAAGTTACGATGACTAATAGTATGAGAATAAAGATCAAGCATCACAAACTACAATCGATATGAACCAGATAGAATAGAAAAGCAGGGATAAACATCATTTGAAGCAACCCATAGAAGTATAGAAGTATAGATGAAGTATAAACAGCCATAAAATAAAATATCGAAAATATGTACTGCCCAAGATTGGCAATAGTATAACCTCCATCCCAAACCAAAATAGAAATCAAGCCCATTCATGGGCACCCAAAAACAGACACAAGTATCCAACCCATCTATGGGCATATACATATCCCAAAAAAAAAAAAATGTCAGACTATGCAGGCTAGTAATCTATCACATACACTCATGTGAGCATAGGGCATTCAAAAATATACCAATGCCCATACGCGGAGATGAGAGTAGGGTGTATGTGACAGCTCCCGGATGACAGCACTAATGCGGAGGAGCGGAGGAAGATAGTGTTGTGTTGTCGCGACGGCAGGTGATCAGATCTACCAATTGTTGTATGGACTGCTGCACCCCGTTCACCAGACGTTCCAGGACATTGAACCGTGCATTCGTTGACTCCTTCAGCTGAATGACTTCTTGCTGTATCGCTCCAATCCGATCCTGATGTAGCTTGAACCTTTTTGCATGCCCAGGGTCGGACGGGGGCGGAGCTGTTGGGATGCGAGAGGTCACCTTCAGCTATTTCAACGCCTTCGGCTTGAGCAGCGCCTTCACCACGTTCTCCTTCTTCGTGAATCCCTTCCTCGGGTAGGTCTTCGGGAAATTTGTGGAACTTTAAATCTATTCTTCTAATGTTGTTCTTATTGAAGTGTTGAAGAGGAAGTTCCGGATCGTTTGTTGTTGGAAGACCGATCGCATTGCACACAGTGTGAATGATCCAAGGATAGGGCAAATGAACATCCTGAGAAGTATGAATCGCATATACTAACTGATGAACAATTAGAGTAGGAAGACAGATTTTGACCCCAGTTGCTACAGAATATACCACCATGGCCATGAAGCCGGTAAGGTCGGCACGATTGGTACTCCGAGGATATATGTTGGAGGCAAAGATGCCATGTAAGATACGATACCTCGGTTCCATGAATTTTTCTTTCAGTGCATTGCCTTGGTACCAGGGAATATCACGACCATGATAGAGAAATTTTGTAACCATGGACCGGGTTTCAACATTCTCAAGGTCCATTTCAGGGAGACCGATGGGTGATAGAGTAAGGCCAAGGATGTTTGCAATGGATGCAGGAGTAATTTCGACATCATCACCATCAACAGAAACAGTGATGGACGGAGGTTCAGCCACCGAAGAGTGACTGGAAGCAAAGAAGTTGTAGGTCTGTTCATAGTGACACGGACCGCCAAAATCAAGGAGAGGTAGTCAGCCAATTTCGGCTAACACGAGTTCCAGATTATAGGGTTTTAAACATTCCCTATCTACCCTCCTTTAAAGAACTAGCTTCCTTCTAGTGTATTTGGCTAGCGCCGGATTCACCCTAGCAGGAGGAGGGGCCGGTGCTTTAGATTGGGATCCGCCGCGTGATGTCTGCCTTGTTCGCTGACGAGTAGGAGTCCCATGTTCGGGAGCCCTCGCCCTTTCCCTTGGGGCAAGAACCTTTTGCCTAGAGGATCTCGAAGATTCTCCAGGACCGAACATTTTCCCTTTGTCCTTTCCCATTTTCTGATACTCACTGAGAGAGGGAGAGAGAGTTGAGGAATTTGGGGATAAATGGACAGAACTTCTCTTGAAAATCTGGAAATACCCAATAAGTACAAGATGGAATCTTGATGAAAAGAGAGAATCGAAAGGGTATTACCGGATTTGAAGGACATCAATGGCTCTCTGATGAAGCTTCGTGTGAACCGGCTGAAGGGGACGAGCAAGGAGAAAGAAAATGATTTTTAGAAGAAAAATGTGATTTTTCCCGCTCGACCGCCTTTTATCGGGCGCCACACTTCGATATCATCGAACATTGTTTCGATGATATCGATAGACCCCATCCGATGTTATCGAAGCTGTCTTCGATAACATTCTCGATCATGTGACTCTTCCTATTCCAAAGAGGCGTCGATGATATCGACTCTTGGTCGATTTAATCGAGAGTCCACATGACTTATCGACAGACATATCGAAGGTTTATATTTTTCATTTTTTAGCATTTCGACAAACTTTCATGTATAATATAGTATATCTTTGTATCAACTAGTATACACAACAAAATTTTGTACAAGCATTGTAGGATCCAAAATTATAAACATCAGGATGTTTATATACAAAAAAAAAAATTGAGGAGATGGACCTCATGATGGGTTTTTTTGACCTGTCGTCCTTTCGCAACTGGGATGCGCAAAGTCCTTTCGTAACTGGGATGTGCAAGTCCTTTCGCAACTAGGATGCGGAAAGGAGTTTCTTAAAACTATAAAAAAGGGTCCCTAGGTTTTTCTAGGGTATGTTGTGGTGATGAGAAAAACACAAGAGGGCTATCAAAGGTGAGAGAGAGGGGGAGAAAGAGAGAGAGGAAGCTTGTAGAAAGGAGGTTATGCTCGTGGAGGTGATCTACGGTGCAGTCTATATCTCAGCGCTCCTACGTCCTCGTAATCGGTGAGATCTCTCTGGTTTTCTTTATTCTTTCATTGTTCATCCACTCCTGCGTGAGTGAAGAAGGTTGTAAACATTTTACTTCATAGTGGATTGTTGATCTGGACGAGGTCCCGTGGTTTTTACCTCTTTGAGGGTTTTCCACGTAAAATTCTTTTGTGTGGTGTGTGATTGATGCATTGATTATTTTCATTGCTTTATTATCCATAATTCTGGTTTGTTCTGGAGGGCTAGATCCTAAGGTTTTGTGCAAGGCCCCCAACAAAGTGGTATCAGAGCTAAGTTCATTGAACGGGTAGGATCGGTTTTGAATTATGGAAGGTGGCTCAAGGATGATCAGCCTCAATAGTTCTAACTGGACCATATGGAAGGCTAAGATGGAGGACTTGCTTTATTACAAGGACCTATATTCTCCAATTTTAGGCATATCAACAAAATCCAAGGATATGACTGATGATGATTGGAAGAAGACGGACCGAAAGGCGGTGGGGTTTATTAGACAATGGTTGGATGATTCTGTGTTCCACCATGTGTCTACAGAAACCTCAGCCGCTAGCCTATGGCTGAAATTATAAGGGCTGTATGAGATGAAGACAGCCGGTAATAAGATTTTTGTGATAAAGCGACTTTGTGAATCTCAAATTCAAAGATGGTGGTTCTGTGGCCGAGCACATGAATGAGGTAAGCAATATAGTGAACCAACTCACCTCTATGAAGATGGTCCTGGATGATGAATTGCAGGCTTTACTATTGCTTAGTTCATTGCCTGACAGTTGGGAGACATTGGTGGTGTCTCTAAGTAACTCCGCGCCAGATGGAAAGATATCCATGGAACAGGTGACTAACTGTCTCTTCAATGAAGAGACAAGGAGGAAGTCTCAGGGGTCTACTCAGCAAGAGGCTTTTATGACACATGAACGGGGGAGATGAAAGAACAGGAAGGGTAGGAAGGCCCGAGATAAATCAAGAGGCAAGTCGAGTAACAAAAAAGATGTTGAATGCTGGAATTGTGGCAAGAAGGGCCGCTACAAGCATGAATGTCGTGGTAAGAAAAACGACAAGAAAGGAAAAGGGAAGGAAGATGAATCAGATTCCACTGCAGTCGCTTCAGATAGCGACGTTGTAGTTATTCTTTCTGCAGATCATGACGTATGTCTCACGGCTACGAGTCAAGACACCGACTAGGTGATAGACTCGGGAGCTTCTTTTCATGCAACTCCACACAAGGACTTCTTCACAAGCTACAAGTCAGGTGACTGTGGGACTGTGAGGATGAGAAATTCTGGTGTATCGAAGATCGTGGGAGTTGGTGATATTTGTATGAAGACCGATGTGGGCTGCACATTGGTTCTCAGGAATGTGAGGCATATCCCAGACCTTCGCCTCAACTTGATGTCGACGGGAAGGTTGGATGATGATGGCTATGAAAGTCGGTTTGTTGGTGGGCAATGGAAGCTCATCAAGGGTTCATTGATCGTGGCAAGAGGAAAGAAGTGTTGCACCCTTTACAAGGCAAGTGTCAGTATGTGCAAGGGTGGGTTGAACGCAGCTGAAGATTCAGTTATTGGCATGTGGCACAGGCGTCTAGGCCACATGGGTGAAAAAAGGCTTCAGGTACTAGCAAAGAAGCGACTCCTTCCAGACGTGACAGGTACACCTCTCAAAACCTGTCTTGATTGTTTATCAGGGAAACAACATAGAGTTTCATTTGTTAAAACTGCTTCTCATGTTAATAAAGTGCATGCATTAGATTTGGTTTATTCTGATGTTTGTGGTCCTATGAGGATAAAAACCTTGGGTGGGGCATTGTATTTTGTTACTTTTATAGATGATGCATCTAGGAGGGTTTGGGCTTATGCTTTGAAATCCAAGGACGAGGTCTTTGGTGTGTTTAAATTGTTTCATGCTATGGTCGAGAGAGAGACAGGTAGACCATTGAAGTGCATCCGCACCGACAATGGTGGTGAATATATTGCGACTTTCACGAGTACTGCAAGTCCCTGGGTATACGACATGAACAGACGGTTCCCAAGACCCCCCAGCATAATGGTGTAGCTGAGCGAATGAATCGCACCATTGTTGAGAGAATCAGATGCATGTTATCCCATGCGAAATTGCCCAAGACGTTTTGGGGGGAAGCAATGCACACGACGGTGTATTTGATAAACAGGTCTCCATCAGCCCCGTTGAATGGAGGAGTACTTGAGAAGGTGTGGACTGGACAGGATCCATCGTACAGTCATCTCAGGGTGTTTGGATGCAGGGCATCCGTTCATGCACCAAAGGACGAGAGGTCCAAGCTCGATATGAAGATCAGACAGTGTGTGTTCTTGGGGTACGGTGATGAAAAGTTCAGTTATAGATTGTGGGATCCGACCGAGAGGAAGCTCGTCAGGAGCAGAGATGTGGTTTTCTTTGAAGATCAGTGTATAGAAGACATTGGTAAGTCAGAGAAGAATCAACCTAGTTCAGGTGAGCTAGAGGACACGGATCTGATTATTCCTCCCGTGGTGCCTGATGACGGGGGAGTACAACAAGGTGCAGAGGACGAGGGAGTTCATTCAGAAGATAGACCAGGGGAGCAGCCTTCACTTGATCCACTTGTTGAGCCACAGGTGAGGAGGTCATCTAGGGACAGACAGCCGTTCTAGAGGTACTCGCCACATGAGTACATTATGCTGACTGATGGGGGAGAGCCAGAAGATTATTCTGAGGCCCTAACCGACGAGCATAAGGGGGAGTGGTTGAAAGCTATGCAAGAGGAGATGAAATCCTTGCATAAGAACCACACCTATGACATGGTGAAACTGCCTAAGGGCAAGAAAGCTTTAAGCAACAAGTGGATGTTCAGAAAGAAGGTTGAGCAGAAGAATTCACAGACAAGGTTCAAGGCCAGATTTGTGGTGAAAGGTTTTGGTCAGAGGAAGGCATAGACTTCGAGGAGATATTCTCACCAGTGATGAAGATGACATCCATACGGGTGTTGCTTGGGTTGGCGGCTAGCATGGATCTGGAGATAGAGCAGTTAGATGTTAAAACTGCCTTTCTCCATGGTGACCTGGAAGAAGAGATCTACATGCACCAACCAGAGGGGTTCAAAGTCAAGGGCATGTTGAGAAGTGGAGCCACATTTGGGGCCGCCCACGACCAGTCGAGGTTGCGCGGATTTTGTGTCGCAAGTCCTTTCGCAACTGGGATGCGAAAGGAGTTTCGCGGATTTCGTGTCGCAAGTCCTTTCGCAACTGGGATGCGGAAAGGGAAGTTGTCAAAACTATAAATTGGGGTCCCTAGGGCTATTCTAGGTTAAGGTGAATTCTAGGAAATTATTCTAAGGTGTGGGCAAGGGATTTTCTCTGTACTTCCAAGAGAGAGGTTAGTATATTGCCTTGTAATCTTCGTTTCTCTTCATAGTGGAATTTTGCATTCGTGGTTTTTAACCCTAGTTTGGGGTTTTTCCACGTATATCTTGTCTTGTGGTTTGTTTTGGATTGCTTTGATCTATTTCTAGTTTATATTTCTTCCTGTCTATCTTTTGTGGGTGAGGCCTTAGATTGGATCTAGGCTCACTGCGTTGTTGGCGTGCTGCGTAACAACTGGTATCAAAGACAGGTTTAGTTCTATTGGGAGCGATGGCGGAAGATGGAAAAACTAGAATTGAGAAGTTTGATGGTTCAAACTTTGCCTTCTGGAAGATGCAGATGGAGGATTATCTGTATCAGAAGGACCTCTATATTCCTCTAGGAGGAAAAGAGAAGAAACCAGAAAAGATGACAGATGATGAATGGTTTTTACTGGATAGGAAGGCTTTAGGAACGATCCAACTCTCTTTGTCTAAGAGCGTCACCTTCAATATATCCAAGGTAAAAACGACAAAAGAATTAATGGAAGCCCTAGCCACCATGTATGAAAAGCCCTCAGCATCCAACAAGGTTCATCTTATGAAACAGCTATTCAATATGAAGATGTCAGATGGTGGGAGCGTGGCTGAACATCTAAACGAGTTCAATACAGTCACGAGCCAGTTGGAATCTGTTGGCATTGCTCTTGAGGATGAGGTCAGGGCATTATTGATCTTATCTAGTTTGCCAGACAGTTGGGATGGTTTGGTGATTGTTGTGAGCAATTCTTCAGGATCGACAAAGCTGAAATTTGATGATGTGGCCGGTCTAATTCTCAGCGAAGAATCTAGAAGGAAGGCATCAAGAGTTTCAGAGGATTCACGGAATGCTCTAAACGTTGAAGGAAGAGGAAGATCGCTGAACAAAGGAGGCAATAAACACGGGCGTTCTAAGTCGAGGAAGAAGTCTAATGGACCAAAAGACAAAGACGGGTGTTTGGCATTGCGGGCAAGAAGGGGCACATGAAACGTGATTGCAGGTCGCTCAAGAAACAAGAAGGAAGCTCTCAAGGCGGGAAGGATTCAGTGAATCTGTCTGAGGAGAGCGACACAGAGGCGTTGATCTTGTCTCTTGATGCGAGGAATGAGTCTTGGGTTATAGACTCGGGTGATTCGTTTCATGCTACTTCGTGTAAGGAAGTTCTGCGTGATTATGTGTCAGGTGACTTTGGGAGAGTCTACCTGGGTGATGATGAGTCGTGCAATATTGTTGGAAAGGGGGATGTTCATGTAAATCAGAAAGACGGAACGGTCTTGAAATTGAAGGATGTCAGACATGTACCGAGTTTGAAACGTAATCTGATCTCAGTGGGACAGTTGGCCGATACCGATTATGTGACGACATTCACCAGTAACTCCTGGAAGATCACAAAAGGTGCCTTGGTAATATCTCGATGCAAAAAGGAAGATACTTTGTACATGACTTCCGGATCGTATAGTTCACTCGCAGTCGCATCAACTGGAGTGAATGGGCAGTTATGACATCAGAGGTTGGGACATATGAGTGAGAAAGGGATGAGAGTGCTATTGTCAAAAGGGAAGCTACCAGGGCCGAAGTCTATTGACTTGAAATTCTACGAGGACTGCGTGTATGGCAAGCAGAAGAGGGTAAGCTTCAAGAAAACGGGACGCGCTCCAAAGACACATCTGTTGGAGCTTGTACACACTGATGTATGGGGACCGGCACAGGTATTATCTCTTGGTGGCTCACGTTATTTGTTACCTTTATTGATGATGCTAGTAGAAAACTGTGGGTCTACTTCTTAAAACATAAATCTGATGTATTTGATGTATTTAAGAAATGAAAGTTATGGTAGAAATGAGATAGGTAAAACAGTAAAGTGTCTCAGATCTGACAATGGGGGAGAGTATTGTGATAAGAG
This sequence comes from Magnolia officinalis, assembly GCA_021015155.1. NCBI lineage: Eukaryota > Viridiplantae > Streptophyta > Magnoliopsida > Magnoliales > Magnoliaceae > Magnolia > Magnolia officinalis. The sequence continues at coordinate 22,098,583 of JAJHSJ010000014.1, forward strand.
GTTTTGAGGAGTATTGTGCAGCAAATGGAATCAAACATTAGAAAACGATTCCAGGGACACACACAGCAGAATGGTGTGGCTGAGCGTATTAACAGGACCATCCTTAAGCGCGCCAGGAGCATGAGGTTTCATGCAGGGTTGCCCAAGACCTTTTGGGCAGATGCTGTGAATATGCCCGCATATCTCATCAATAGAAGTCCCTCAGCACCATTGAATGGTGGGCTACCAGAAGAAACGTGGACTGGGAAAGAAGTGAACCTTGCACATCTCAGAGTGTTCGGTTTGCACTTCATATGTTCACATTGATGCAGAGCAACAGAAACAAGCTGAATGCGAAGTCCAGGAGGTGCACGTTTATAGGCTATGGGCAGCATGATTTTGGCTACAGGTTCTGGATGCAGAAAACAGGAATCATCAGAAGCAGGACGTAGTCTTTAATGAAAAAGTGATGCATAAGGACAGTGTTGCAAGAAAATAAGGCCGAGAAAAAGGAATTGTAGAGTTAGAAAGTTACCGGACATGAGTGTTATAGCGCCACAAGGTGAGCAGAGCCGCATCCACCGGTTGTGAGAGGTCTACTCGGGAGAGGAGACCCACGGTCCGATACTCATCCTCCTTACATTATCTACTACTGACGGATA
>JAJHSJ010000014.1:22099323-22162321 GCA_021015155.1 Magnolia officinalis
TTTGCTTGATCCAAAACTTTTATGCCCCCCAAAATGTTTTTAATGGTCGACCTTATTCAACACTGTTTCCGGTAATGTGGCCACTTGAGATTATACCTCATTTTTGGAATCATACCATAGAATGATCTATGAAAATAGATGGACAGCATGGATGAAACACATACATCATGGTGGGGGCCACATAGCACCTACCACCAGCCATTGGCTGATGTCAGGGGAGTAGCCAATCCGTTTCCCTCGAGAGGTGGGTCCCACGATGAATAGACCATGACTGAAGTATGAATTGCTACAAACCATCGCATCCGTTCAATCTACAGTCAACGGATTTTGTATTTCAAGTCCATGTTACGAGTTGTAGGGATCATTTTTATACGAAGAGAGAACCATCCAGACTACAGGACCAGTTTTATGGACCGTCGGAGCCTTCAATAGGTGGGTCCCACCAAGAATAGGGATTGTGTAAGGATGGATAGAATCATAATACCGCTTAACGTTTCTGCATTTAAGTACATTCTACGGATGGCTAAGATCATTTTTATAAAAATACACCATCATAGACTATCCTTTGTCGGGCCCACCTCATGAACTGGATTGTACAATGATCACATGGCCCAACTGGCCGAAGAGGATTTGCTTCTGTTAGTCCACGATTGCACGTTACTCATCCAAACTTTCCAACCATGGATCGTAATCTGAGATGAGAGGGTACGTATACCTCCGAAAGCTCGTTCATTGGACTGTCACAACTATCAGAGCAACGGATGTATCTTGCAGGCTTTGACCGTCTAGATTGAGATATATGCGCGGCGCGTGTACTATCGATATGTGCGTTCGTAGGAAATGCTGCATTTGTAACAGTTGGCGCTGGCTTTACAGGCGAGAGCAGATTCCTTGCCTCGATAGGCACGGGATTAGGTGAGACCCTGGACACAACCTATACGGTGCGACGCTTACTTTGTGATCTAACTTGATGTACATATTTTGTATCCACACAGTCCATCCGATTTTTCAGATTATTCTAGGGTATTATCAAAAAAATGAAGTAGATCTAATTATCAGGATGACCACATCATTGGAAACAATATTGATTTACCATTAATAGGCCACTGATGTTTTTTTTTATTTTTTATCAAGATGATATTTTCTTTTTCCTTTCATCCAGGCTCATGGCATTATCAACAGATTGGATGGAGAATAAACACTACGGAAACATTAAGGTGCGCCCTAAAAAGTTTTTAATGGTAGGCTTTCAATCACCACTGTTACTTATGGTATGGTCTAATTGATAATTGGATCTGCTTCATTTTTTGGGATAATATCCTAAAATTACCAGATGAAATGGATGGACGGTGTGGATTTAGAATACATACATCGAGGTGTTAGGGTCGCACCGTTTTGGGGAGGCCCCGGATCTTACTTAATCCGTTTCCCGGGATTTTTCGAGCGCGACTGGCTGCAAACCCGGAACCAGCAATCTGAGTGAGGCCCTGAAGGGGCCACCTTAACTATTAATTGTATATCTACGCGTTATGCTATTTTAGCTTATTTTAGCCCATAATTCCAAAGCTGAAGTACAAGGAAATTTCATATGGACTACACCACAGGTAACAGGGTGAATGAACGCTCACCATTAAAAGGTTCCTAGCATCTACGTAAATTTTATTTAACATTCACCTTTTTTTTTTTTTTTAATTTTCTTTTTTTTCTCCTTTTACACACGCACACACACTCGGGTGGTAGTGGGATTTCACCACCTATGGATACTTGAACCCTTGACCGGGTGTTGAAACTCCTAAGAGTCTACCACCAGAGCAAGACTAAGGATCCTATTTAACATTCACCTTGATGATAGGTTCACACATACATGTATAAAAAAGGAAAAACAAAAAACAAAAAAACAAATATCAATTTGATAGGAAACTTTTGTAGCTTAAAAGGTTTTTTAATAGCAAATAACCAAACTTTGGTAACCAAAAAAGGTTTTTTAATAGCCACTAACTACGGTCTCCCGTGGTCTTATTGGTCTAGAATTTTTTTTCTGCCCAAGATTTTGGATCATGGGGTAAAATAAGCTGAAAAACGCATTAATGACATGGATATACAATACATCAAGGTGAATCCTACGTCGGGTCTTCTCACCCACATTGCTAGTTCTGAGGTAACAACCAAGTTGCTCTTGGATTTTTACTACGAATCACAATGTTTAGACAGCTTCAACACTTTATTTGGTGACACACAAAATTAACACTATTAATTAAATAAACACTATAAAATATCATAAAACAGTTGTAATGTCTCAAAATTTGAGTAGATAGTGTGTACCCTTGAACTCAGGTTTCGGTTTGTAACTCGTACATAAAGTGCACTAGCATCATCTATTAATCAATTTAATTAGGTAAGAGAATACGTTTATTCTCAGTTTTACCTAAGTTCATCGAATTCCAATCACGCATACATAACACTTAGCATCAATTAATCATGCATGTATAAATCTTCATAACCATTCAAATAACATAAGTTTCAAACATCATTCATTTATTATAGCATCTTAATATAAATATATTTATTATAGGCTCAATATCTCAAATAAATTTAATTTTTGCTTAAAATCTCATAATCAATGCCAATATGCATTATATGCCAATCAAACTATCTTAACAAATAAATCAGATATTCGTGAATGGTCTCATGCTATCAATTCATCTCCAGATAAGTATGGTCAAGTTTCACGTGGGTCATATTCAGATTCAGTTATTCCTTTCAGTTTTTGTGCTACATCTTCAGCTAACGACTTATCTGTATGATTTTTTTTTATTAATAAAAAGGTAAGCTAGACAAGCTTAGTGAAATAACTAAGCATGTTTCATAAACATAGTAATTAAAATAATACAAAATACTGAATACAAAAATGTATGCATATGATGTATGAATGCACCATATGGGTTGATCGTCCATTTGCTTAGATTAGATATCGTCAACTCGCATTCACCCGTTGGTTAGGCTTCCACCTTTCGGTAGGCATGGGCGTAGCCCGCATCTAATAACGCTATACCAGGATTGACATTTCTTCCATATAAGGCCCTCAGAATCAATCACGTATTATGTGAATGCAATGAATGATATATAAATTTATCATTTTCGTAGTTATTCATATGCACTTGTTTAAATCAAAATGTAAGTATGTGATTTCAAATCATATTTACAAAACTTAAATATGAAAATATAAACTAGCATGTAATAGAGTTTCATACATATCAATATTAGTCATAATAATACTTAAATATAGTAATACATCACTTAAACTACACATAAATAAATCAACACATCAACTAATCTCATTTTAATTTTTATGAACATGAGACATGTTGGATTACTCACCTAAGTCTAGTAATGAAAACATTTACAAGATGATATAATGGATTTGAATTTAGAAATCATAACAATCACACAACCATATTATTGTTTAATCTAATTACATCACATATTGGGTCTTACTTTTGATTCAACACCCTAAGTGGTCAACCACATCTTCAACAATCACTTAATTAAAGTTTACGTGCATGATATATTCATTTGATTTGATTATTAAAGCTTAGATTTTGTCCACACACCTGTCAATCGATCAAACTTCGAATTGACGTAATTCAGTTTAAGGTGAATACATCGCTGGACAAAATTCGACACATTCAATCAAGCAATTGATCGATGATACGCAAATAAGCCCAAAATTTTGGAAATTTACTTTAATTAAGAGTTTATGGTCCATTTAACCACAATGGACATATCTACCCTCATTTTTAAGCCTCCTTGGTTAATAATTAGAGAGGCTTATAGATTGTTAATCTGAATCATTCATATACTTATTTATATTTAGATTTCGAAATTGAAAGACAAATGATTGATCGGGGTGACTCATCGGATGATTGAATCATCCATCTTTTTGTGGTCTTCTTATATTTTGTCTCTACACATTAGATGAATGTTGTGGATCTAACCACACATATACCGTAGCCCCATCTCGACCTTCTATACCAAGTAATATTAACATTTGCGTAAAAAATCTAAGTTTTTCTTATTAAACACCTTCAGATCTAACAACACAATAATCGTATAGCCGATCTGGCTCATTCATTGCGTTGTCTAAATAATTAAATTTCAAATTACTAAAATTAATAATAAATAATTTATCTTAAAAATATAAATCTATCATCATTCTTAAAGAGAAATTCCTGGTGCCGAAACTTGACTATTTGCATAAAGTGTTGGGGGCCTTGCACAAAACCTTAGGATCTAGCCCTCCAGAACAAACCAGAATTATGGATAATAAAGCAATGAAAACAATCAATGCATCAATCACACACCACACAAGAGATTTTTACGTGGAAAACCCTTAAAGAGGTAAAAACCACGAGACCTCGTCCAGATCAACAATCCACTATGAAGTAGAACGTTACAACCTTCTTCACTCACGCAGGAGTTGATAAACAATAAGAGAAATAAAGAAAATGGAGAGATCTAACCGATTACGAGAACATAGAAGCGCTGAGATATAGATTGCACAGTAGATAACCTCCGAAAGCAGAACCTCCCTTCTATAAGCTTCCTCTCTCTCTTTCCTCTCTCTCTCTCACCTTTGATAACCCTAAACCCTTTAGCAAATCCCTTGTAAAGCTTTAGGGAACTCTCTTGTTTGCTTAGAAAGCCCTAAGAACTCCTATTTAAAGTTTTAGGAAACTCCTTTCCGCATCCCAGTTGCAAAAGGACTTGCGACACGAAATCCGTGCAAAATTGCGGAACGAATCTGCGTAACCTTGACTGGTCGAACCGAGTCCACGACCGGTCGAGAGCCACCTTCGACCGGTCGAGCACCTCCTTTGACTGGTCGAGCACCCCGGAGAAAACAGTCCACAGTCGCTGGACTTTGATCGTCTTCCACGACTGGTCGACCACAGCCTTCAACCAGTCGAGCGAGGCCCACGACCGGTCGACGACGGGTCAAAAAACCCATCAAATCTCCCCCTTTTTGACCCAGGAGGGATCCACCTTCTTCAAGCTAGCTAGGTTTTTACAAACCTCAAACTTGCCCTTGAGCAAAGCCTTGGTCATCATGTCTGACCCATTATCGTCCGTGTGGACCTTCTCAACCTGTAACACCTTCTGTTCCAAAGTATCCCTGATCTAGTGATACCGAATCTCTATGTGCTTTGACTTGGAATGCTAACTTGGATTCTTGCTCAAGTGTATAGTACTCTGACTATCGCAATAGACCACGTGCTCCTCCTGCTTCAGGTTAAGTTCCTGTTGGAACCTCTTCATCCAAAGCATCTCTTTACATGCCTCTGTGACTACAATGTAATCAGCCTCTGTCGTCGACAATGCTACGACCTTCTGTAGCTTGCTCTGCCAGGAGATCGCTCCCCCTGCAAACGTGAACATGAACCCCGATGTAGACTTCTTGGAGTCTATGTCACCTACCATATTGCATCTATGTAGCCCTCTAACACAGGTTTACCGTCACCATAGCATAGGCTCAACCTGGATGAGCCTCTTAGATATCGCAGTATCCGCTTCACCACTGTCCAATGTTCTTTGCCAGGATTGACAAGATACCGGCTGATAACACCAACCGCATATGCTATGTCTGGGCGTGTACACACCATAGCATACAGCTGACGCATAAGGTATCTTCTGCATCTCTTCCACCTCTGTCTTCGTCTTGAGACACTGCCTGTCACTCAATCTGAAGTAACCATCCAGTGGAGTACTGACCGGCTTCGCTGCATTCATATTGAACAACTCTAGGACTTTCTCAATATACCGCTCTTGTGACAGCCAAAGCTTCCTGCTGCTTCTATCACCGGTTATCTTTATTCCTAGGATCTGTCTGGTCGGGCCCAAGTCTTTCATCGCAAAAGACTTGCCCTACTCCTGTTTCAGCCTGTCGATCTTCTTGATATCTTTTCCCATGATGAGCATGTCATCAACGTATAATAGTAGAACTAAGAAATCACCATCTGAGAACTTGCGCGTGAACACACAGTGGTCCGACTCCGTTCTGTCATACCCATGTTTCAACATAAACGAGTCGAACTTCTTGTACCATTTCCATGGAGCTTGTTTCAGCCCATACAAGCTCTTCCTCAGCCTACACACCATATGCTCTTTACCCTTGACTTCGAACCCCTCTGGTTGGTGCATGTAGATCTCTTCTTCCAGGTCACCATGGAGAAAGACAGTTTTAACATCTAACTGCTCTATCTCCAGATCCATGCTAGCTGTCAACCCAAGCAACACCCATATAGATGTTATCTTCACCACTGGTGAGAATATCTCTTCGAAGTCTATGCCTTTTCTCTGACCAAACCCTTTCACCACAAGTTTGGCCTTGAACCTCGTCTATGAATTCTTCTGCTCGATCTTCTTTCTGAACACCCACTTGTTGCTTAAAGCTTTCTTGCCCTTAGGCAATTTCACCATATCATAGGTGTAGTTTTTATGTAAGGATTTCATCTCCTCTTGCATAGTTTTCAACCACTCCCCCTTATGCTCGTCGGCCAGGGCCTCAGAATAATCTTCTAGCTCTCCCCCATTAGTCAGCATAATGTACTCACGCGACGAGTACCTCTTGGACGACTGTCTGTTCCTAGATGACCTCCTCACCTGTGGCTCAACAGGTGGATTAAGTGGGGTTTGCTCCCCTGGTCCATCTTCTGAAAGAACTCCCTCATCCTTTACACCTTGATGTACTCCCCTGTCATCAGGCACCACGGGAGAAATAACCGGATCCATGTCCTCTAGCTCACTTGAACTAGGTTGGTTCTTCTCTAGCTTACCAATGTCTTCTATACACTGATCTTCAAAGAAAACCACATCTCTGCTCCTGACGAGCTTCCTCTCGGTAGGATCCCACAATCTGTAACTGAACTTTTCATCACCGTACCCTAAGAACACACACTGCCTGATCTTCATATCGAGCTTGGACCTCTCGTCCTTTGGTACGTGAACGGATGCCCCGCATCCAAACACCCTGAGATGACTGTACGATGGATCCTGTCCAGTCCACACCTTCTCAGGTACTTCTCAATTCAACGGGGGTGATGAAGACCTGTTTATCAAATACACTGCCGTGTGCATTGCTTCTCCCCAGAACGTCTTGGGCAATTTTGCATGGGATAACATGCATCTGATTCTCTCAACAATGGTGCAATTCATTCGCTCAGCTACACCATTATGTTGGGGGATCTTGGGAACTGTCTATTCATGCCGTATACTCAGGGACTTGCAGTACTCATGAAAGTCGTCAATGTATTCACCACCATTGTCAGTGCAGATACACTTCAATGATATACCTGTCTCTCTCTCGACTATAGCATGAAACAATTTAAACACACCAAAGACCTCATCTTGGATATCAAAGCATAAACCCAAACCCTCCTAGATGCATCATCTATAAAAGTAACAAAATACAATGCCCCACCCAAGGTTTTTGTCCTCATAGGACCACAAACATCAGAATAAACCAAATCTAATGCATGCACTTTATTAACATGAGAAGCAGATTTAACAAATGAAACTCTATATTGTTTCCCTGATAAACAATCAAGACAGGTTTTGAGAGGTGTACCTGTCACGTCTGGAAAGAGCCGCTTCTTTGCTAGTACCTGAAGCCCTTTTTCACTCATGTGGCTTAGACGCCTGTGCCACATGTCAATAGCTGAATCTTCCACTACGTTCAACCCTTGCACATACTGACACTTGCCTTGTAAAGGGTACAATACTTCTTTCCTCTGGCCACGATCAATGAACCCTTGATGAGCTTCCATCGCCCACCAGCAAACCGACTTTCATAGCCATTATCATCCAACCTTCCCGTCGACATCAAGTTGAGGCGAAGGTCTGGGATATGTCTCACATCCCTGAGAACCAATGTGCAGCCCACATCGATCTTCACACAAATATCACCGACTCCCACGATTTTTGATACGCCATAATTTTTCATCTTCACAGTCCCATAGTCACCTGACTTGTAGCTTGTAAAGAAGTCCCTGTGTGGAGTCGCATGAAAATAAGCTCTCTAGTCTATCACTCAGTCGGTGTCTTGACTCGTAGCCGTGAGACATACATCATGATCTGCAGAAAGATTAACTACAACGTCGCCATCTGAAGCAACCGCAGTAGAATCTGATTCATCTTCCTTCCCTTTTCCTTTCTTGTCGTTCTTCTTACCACGACATTCATGCTTATAGTGGTCCTTCTTTCCACAATTCCAACAATCAACATCTTTCTTGTTACTCGACTTGCCTTTTGATTTATCTCAGGCCTTCCCGCCCTTTCTGCTTTTTCCTCTCCCCCGTTCCTATGTTACAAGGGCCTCTTGCTGAGTAGATCCCTGAGACTTTCTCCTTGTCTCCTCATTGAAGAGACAACTGGTTACCTGTTCCATGGATATCTTTCCGTCTGGTGCGGAGTTATTTAGAGACGCTACCAATGTCTCCCAACTGTCAGGCAATGAACTAAGCAATAGTAAAGCCTGCAATTCATCATCCAGGACCATCTTCATAGAGGTGAGTTGGTTCACTATATTGTTGACCTCATTCATGTGCTCGGCCACAGAACCACCATCCTTGAACTTGAGATTCACAAGTCGCCTTATCAAAAATTTTTTATTACCGGCTATCTTCCTCTCATACAGCCCTTATAATTTCACCCATAGGCTAGCAGCTGAGGTTTCCATAGACACATGATGGAATACTGAATCATCCAACCATTGTCTAACAAACCCCACCGCCTTTCGGTCTATTTTCTTCCAATTATCATTAGTCGTATCCTTGAATTTTGCTGATACGCCTAAAATTGGAGAATATAGGTCCTTGCAGTAAAGCAAGTCCTCCATCTTAGCCTTCCATATGTTCCAGTTAGAACCATTGAGGCTGATCATCCTTGATGAGCCACCTTCCATAATTCAAAACCGATCCTACTCGTTCAATGAACTTAGCTTTGATATCACTTTGTTGGGGGTCTTGCACAAAACCTTAGGATCTAACCCTCCAGAACAAACCAGAATTATGGATAATAAAGCAATGAAAATAATCAATGCATCAATCACACATCACACAAGAGATTTTTACATGGAAAACCCTCAAAGAGGTAAAAACCACGAGACCTCGTCCAGATCAACAATCCACTATGAAGTAGAACGTTACAACCTTCTTCACTCACGCAGGAGTGGATAAACAATAAGAGAAATAGAGAAAATGGAGAGATCTAACCGATTATGAGGACATAGAAGCGCTGATATATAGATTGCACAGTAGATAACCTCCACGAGCATAATCTCCCTTCTATAAGCTTCCTCTTTCTCTCTTTTTTTTTTTTTTTTTTTTCTCTCTCACCTTTGATAGACCTAAACTCTTTAGCAAATCCCTTGTAAAGCTTTAAGGAACCCTCTTGTTGTACCTAGAAAGCCCTAGGAACTCCTATTTAATGTTTTAGGAAACTCCTTTCCGTATCCCAGTTGCGAAAGGACTTGTGACACGAAATCTGCGCAAAATTGCGGAACGAATCTGCGTAACCTCGACTGGTTGAATCAAGTCCACGACCGGTTGAGAGCCACCTTCGACCGGTTGAGCACCTCCTTTGACTGGTCGAGCACCCTGGAGAAAACAGTCCACAGTCGCTGGACTTTGAGTCGTGCCACGACTCGTCTTCCACGACTGGTTGACCACAGCCTCCGACCGGTCAAGCGAGGCTCACGACCGGTCGACAATGGGTCAAAAAACCCATTATAAAGAATTGATCATCTCCATTCAAGTGTATACGATGGCCGGATGATTAATCCAAACCATTCATTATACTCTGTTTGGCCACATATTACATTAATATTATTGAAATTATAAAAGTACAACATGAAGTCACTTTCTCACTAACCTTGTCTTTCTGTCTTTCTGGATTGTACACATGGTGTCTTTTGTTAATATTTGAATTGGAATAGAATTATCTTTGGATACCTTCTTTAAAATAAAAGGGTAATTAAAAGATTAAGAGATACAAAGAGAGATTTAAAGAGATAAAATAGATATGAATTAGGAACAGATATAAGAAATGAGATTTAGATTAGATTTGAATAAGATAGAGATATGAGATCTAAAACCTCTGTCAAATTTAAATAAAAAATAAATTAATTAAAGAGTTACAACAGCAACGGTTATTATTAATTAATAAAAGGCACATTTATTAGATGGTTGGCATAGTATAATAACATAAAATTTTTGGTTGACGTCAATCAACACTTGATTCCACATAATTTATGGTTCAGATCATCGTACACATGTGCCGCCACGTGTGTGTTTTTATCTGAAACTCGACCTGAGGGTATGTTCAGAATACTCGGGTTGCAACTGCATTTTAAGTGAAGCCCATCGTTCAGTGATCCAGATTATCTATATGTTCCACCACAGATGGACCATGCCATCAGAACATCCTTGATCATAGCCTTTTGAATCTGTGTCCTGAAAATAGATGGTGAAGCATAGAAATACTCCAATGGTCCAGATTCAATGGTGGGATCTTCGGACTTGAAGATATCCTGGTAATAGTCCACCCACGATACGTCTCAAAAGACCAATGGTCTCGATCAATGAATCATAAACCCAGGTGCGTATCCTCCGGTCTAGAAAAATACACAACGGTCTGCGTCCGCTGTCCGTAGCAGGTCAAGTCCAAACATATAACCCTTCTTCAATGAGATCGCATCTGAACCGTCCATTTTAGCCAAAAGTCCGCCTCGAGAAAATCTGCGGAATCGCACTGCAGGATAGGCGTACGTTAACGTATGGGCATTGGGCACGCGTGGCAGATCCCAGATGGCGGTGAAGCCAGGTCCGACCTTAAATGCTCGCGTGACTCGAATTCGAGCGTACATACACGTGTCTCGAGGAACCAAGATACATTGTCACGTTATAATCGAACCTCACCCCATGCGCGCGTGGATCGACGGTCGCAACTGACGTGATTCACGTCAGAAAGAACGGGTCCGTACCTCCGAGCCGCGCGGTTCATGATGTTGATCTTGTCCCTCGTAGAGAAAAAGAAAGGGCTCGCGTCATGCACATGTAATAAAAACCATTCATGACATATACATGAGGAACGCTCGTAGGCTACCCTTCCACCATACACGTGGCAAAAGGATGTGTGAATCGGTATCTTCCATATAGTGGACCCCACCAAGGATGGCTCATGCATTGGAAAGTGGGGGCGGCTTTGGTGGAACACCGCATCCACCGTGGTTCGGACCCCTGATTCTGGGGCCCACCGTGATGTATGTGACTACATCCACGCCGTCCATCCGTATTGATAGCTCGTTTTAGCATGGCCCAAAAAAACGAAACAGATCCAAATCTCTGCTGGACCATAGTACAGGAAACAGGGGTAATTGATCGTTAAAAATTTTTGGTGCGGGCCACCAAAACTTTGGATGAAGATTATTTGTGTGGTCTCTTCTTCTAGGTCCTTGGGACCTCTTTTTTTATTTTATTTTAATCTCTCTGTTAGCTTGTTAGTACACCCCACTGTCAATTCACACTTCACTTTTAGCCACCCTATTAGGGATCGATACCAAGAGGTCCTTGTGACCTTATCAGCAGGTTGGATGGCAAATTAACATTCCGGTGGAGTACATTATGTTTTTATGGGTAAGGATTCAACAATGACCGACTGTTTCCTGTGGTGTGGTCCAACTAAGATTTGAGTCAGCTTCATTTTTTGGATCATGCCCTAAAATGAGCTGTCATAATGGTTGGACGTTGTGGATTTAAGGCACATTCATCACCGTCAGCCCCACAGGGGTCCCACCTATGCCCAGCGTCCACAATGGTTGGACGAAATCAAGCATCACCAACAGAGACAAACCTGGAGATCTGACGGCTAGAACGTTCTGTAATGACGGGGCCTACAGCTGGGATCCAGCTGTATATTATTTGGGGGGATGCGGCGATCCACCGAGGATGGTGGAACCCTGTTTGTGGGGCCTACCTTGATATATATGACTTACATCCACACGGTTCATCCGTTTAGAAAGCTCATTTCAGGGCATAGTCTCAAAAAGCAGATCCAAATCTCAGGCAGAATACAACACATACCACAGTGGTAATTAACCATTAAAAACTTTTCTAGGCTACAAAAGTTTTTGGATCAAGCTGATATTCGTACAGTCCCTTCATCCATGTCTTTGTTACCTTATGAATAGGTCGGATGGCAAATAAACATTCGAGTGGCCCCAGGAAGCTTTTAATGGTAAGTATTCAATCACCGTTGTTTCCTGTTGTGTGGTCAAGGCACATACATCGCGGTGGACTCCACAGTCTGTGGATGTGGGCATCCGGCGAAGCCGCGCCCTATTTTCAGACGTGGATTGGGTACTACTACTACCCCGTCCGTCCATAGCTAGGAACGGAGAAGGGCTATGAGGTGACACCGTGATGTGTGAGCTTTATCCACCCGGTCCATCTACTTTTCCATATTATCTTAGGCTATAATCCTAAAAATATGCAGATCCAATGTTCAAGTGGACCAGACGGTAGGAAGCACCACTAATAATGACACCCACCGTTGAAACCTTCCTAGGGCCCACCGAGATGGTTAATTTCCATCCAACTTGTTCATCGTAAGGTAACATAGGCCTGGATGAAGGGAAGAAACAAATATCAACATAATCCAAAACTTCTGTGGGCTCAAAAGGTTTTCAATGGGCGATGCTTAATCCCCAAAAAGTGGTCCACTTGAGCCTTCGAAGTACTCATTTTTGGGCTTGTACCATAGAATGGTATGGAAAAATGGATGGACCCATACATCCCGCTTACCCCTCAGAGTCCCTGTCGATTCCTAGCTAGGGACGGGCGATACCCGATCCGCGTCCATTATTTTCTTAGAAAAAAAAAAAAAAAACCTCTAATACTCTGGCAAAGTGAGATGATGATGCGCGGGCACGTAGAAATTGCACACATGACGTACAATTACAAATAATCAAATTAAACCGTCCAAATTCTGGTACCCAGTGCAGATGTATCGTGAACTGAAACTTTAAGCTCATTTAATTATCTGAATACTGGATTGGAGGACATTCGACTGCTAAAAAGATGAAAAATATCCAAGGGTCCTATTTCCTCGAATAAGAAGAGGTTACCCGCGTAAATCCCTTCCGCCTGCATCCGGATTTGCAAAAAAGTCAACAAAACCTGACAGCTTTGCGAGGAGGAAAATTGAATCCCAGCTCTCCAATCACTGATTTTGAATATGGTAACTAGGGTGAGTGAAAAGTCTGACAACACCTCCCCTCAACAGGTGAGGATTAAAAAATGGTCTCATGGAAAATTGGGTTTATCCAGTCTTTCGCAAAAAAAAAAAAAAAGTGATAGTTGCAACTTCCATCAAATAATTTATTAGCACACTAATAATAGATCACATCACAATAAAGTTATAGATGAATCTTCCATCAAACAATTTATTAGTAGAATAATAGATCACATAAAAAAAACATTCATTTCTATAGGGATTGACGATTACCTTTGTTGCTGACAAAATTTGGACCACCCTCCGCTCGGAGATGAACCGCTTCTGAGTCCTGAACCTGCACAACAATGGTGAACAAAGGAGACCCTAGCTCAAACAGGGGACCCTTCGATGCCTAAGTCAGGTCAAGGGAATCTGGGTCTAAGTCGAGTTGTAGAGGGAGAGTGTGAGATATTGTGTACCTGTTTTCTCCCTGCAAGATGCTATTTATACCCTCTCGCCTAGGATGGGCATGTCCGCATAACTCGACGCATCTTGGGGAATTTGCCACATCCCGTGGGTGATTCAGCCACCCAGTCGTTCCGTAGTCGTGCAGACGTGGGCGGTTGAGTAACCGTCGCCAATCGTGCAGTAGTGGGACACCTTATGGTCCCCCTCATCAATGGATTCCAATCTGAGTCCTGAGCTTACTGCCTCGGCCTCAGATCATTTCGGGATCCTGCTCTGAATCCCGAGTCGACAGCCCCGACCCCAGATCATTCCGCCTAGGGCCTCGAAGCGAAGGCGTAGCCGATGTCGAATTGGAAGTCCACCCTCGCTTATTCTCATAACTCTGAGCTTAATCTTGCGCCTCAAGTCGGCTTTGAACAGCTTCGGGCCTCGGAGTTGAAACGTCTCTGATCTTCCCATAACAGAAGCCCCCTACTCTCTGAGTTCGAATACGGACTTAGAGAGTAAACACATGCGGAAAATCAATAGCATCCACCGTTGCGCCCCTAACGCGTGTAGCCACAATCATGATTTCCATATCTGAGAAGATACGTACTCGGGGTTTTCCATCCGCGGGTCATCCTCAGGCGGACGCGTGACAACGGCTAGGATTTCGAATCGCCAGAGTAATTATGAGGGATCACCACGTGAGCCAAGAGGGATAGTTAGGTGACGCTTCCACTACTTGGAGCTCGTCGCCCGATGCCAGGGGTACGTGACTCGACAGTTCTTAAGCCAGTGACGCTCAGCCACGTGTCTCCTAAAGTCGGCTCGCGATGGTTTGGCTGTAGCCATCATGTCTCGCCATAAATGCGAGAATCACTCATGGGTTATATAAACCCTAGCGCTCGGAGACGCCCTCATTTTTATGTTCTAAGTTCTCGTTGTTGTGAGCTGCCTGAGGAGGCGATTTCCGACGAGTGAGGCCTTTGGGAGAGGCGATTCCGACCGATCTCTAGTTTTCGGTAGAGGCGATTTCCGGTGACCTTTCTGGACAGCTTCCGGTGAGTGTCCCCCCTCCCTCGCCCCCCTTCTTCCGGGTTACTCTTATTTCTTCTATTTTCTCTCGGAATGTCAAACGACTCGAAGATGGTCCAAGGAGACTATGCCTTCGAAAATGATTCCGGGCCAGAAAGCTTAGATGATAGGTGGGAGGCCTCCGAGGGCCCTCTTAATGCAGTACCCCTCTACCCTCTGCCCATGAGGGGTAAAGAGGCAGGGACTCGGACGCGCCGCGAGGGCGGTAAAAAGGCCCCCCGAAATACAACAGGAGAGATTACAGAGATGCCCGCGAGTGGGTAAACTGCGGAGACCATCCGAGGAGACTCACTGCTGGTCGAGTCCCAGATGGAATGAGTTCGATCAGAATTTCAGATCCCGGACTCCGTCCAGATACGAGCTCCTGAGCCCCTTAACATCTCTAGAGATCCTTCTGAAAGGGAAGTAGCGATTTTCCTCTGCGCATTACAATGTGGGCTCCGCTTTCCGATGCATCCCTTCATCAGAGCCCTGACAGCTTACTTGGGGCTGGCCCCCGGCCAGTTTACTCCTAATGCCTGGAGGGTTTTAATATCCTCATACATCATCTGATGCCAAGCCAAGAACCCGGAGCTGACACCGGAAGAGCTGATGAGTCTGTACTTGATCAAGCACGATAGTCAGGAGCCGTGGTACTACTTCGCAACCCGTGACAACAAGGGCTCAGGGTTGGACCTACAACTTCTATCCCCTAACAAGGATTGGAAGAATACGTGGTTCTGCGCTTCGGGCGAATGGGAAGCACCAGCGGCGGAGCTCAGGAACCTAAGGACTCGAGTTCCTACCCGATTTACCCTTCCAGGTCAAATCTCGAACAATTTCTTTACAACACTCATCTGCTTACTATACTCTGACCAGCGTTTATCTTCATTTCTGCAGACTTCCCGAGGGGCCAGCCTCTCATCACCTCGAATTAGAAGAATCAGATCGCCAAGGCCAGGGTGCGTTTGGAAGATCTACGCTCCTGGTTGGTCCTGATCACCGCGGACAACCTTCATCGGTCTAGGCTCTGCAAGTCTAAGCCACTCCCCACTTCATTCAGTAAGTGCCCCTTTGCCTTTTACTTTGATGAAACTGAAGATCTCACACCTCGGACATTGATTTATTGCCCCGTGTGCAGGCATGGCCGAGGCCTCTGGATCTCAGAAGAGGAAGCCTCCCCCATCCGTCGAGGAGATGTTGAGGTCCGAACCGCGAACAATGACTACAAGTCAGAAGAGGCAGGCGACTCCTCGCGGTAAGGGCCCCTCAGCCCCAATTTCTGTTGCACAGCTCCACCTCCCGCTGTTGTGGCTTCAATTTATGTTGCGGCTTCAATTTCTGTTGCTAAAGCTCAAATTTCAATTGTTACAGCTCCAACTAACACTGCGGTCGGGGCCGCAGTCAATAATGCTTCAGCTCCGATTCCCCCTCCTGTCATTGCCTCTCGTATCTCTGAAGTGCCCCCACCAGCCCCGAACCCTGCATAGCCATCCCGTCTTCTTTTGAACGGGAGGAGGCCATTCGGATGGCCGACACAATGCTCTCTCCTCCGGAAGTCGGAGATGATCCTAGAGCCGAGGCCCAAGCTTCGGCGGGCAGTGAGACGGGGGCAGGAGGAGTGACGGGGTATGCTCGGGTCAGAACCAGTGGGGGCAGACTTCCGCCAAGCTATCATATGTCGAGCTTAGTTCGCTGGGCTGAGAGGCATGCTCCAGAGGAGGAGATTTCAGCCCTCCTCAACAAGTCGGACGAGGCCTTTAGAAACGACATAGCCTCTGTCTTCTACAAGGTATTTTTATTAATATTTCTTGTCTTGATTTCTTTCTCGTCGTGTTTATATACTTATATTTTTCTCTTGATTTAGTTCGTCCCGAGGCTCCTGATGACTCGGGAGAGGTTGAGGGAGATCTCGCAAAAGGACAGGGAGATAGCGGCTCTCCAGGGCGAGGTTAGGACTTTCCAGGATGAGGTCGTGATCCTCCAAATAGAGCAGGCGGAACTGCACCGACTGCTTGATGATGGAAAGGCGCGAGAGTCGTAGCTCCAGGGGATTGTTAATGACCTTCAGGCGCGTTGCACTGCTACTACTACAGCCGAGCTGACGGGGGCCAGGGCTCACGCCGACTCGCTCGCAAAGGACAATGCCTGATTGGGGGACGAGTTAGAGCAAGCCAAGGCTGAAGCGACGAAAGAGCTGAGCCGAGCGGTATCACAGGCAAAGGAAGCTCAACAGGTTGAAGATGAAGCCTCCTTGGCGTTGGCGGTGGCCGCTACGGTGGAAGCGTTCAAGACCTCGAAGAAGAGGACCGCCGAAGCTAACAAGTTCTATAACTGTGGCTTTGACGCCTGCATAGACGCGGTCCAGGAGCTCTACCCGGATCTCAACCTTGAGTCCCTTACCTCCGAGGACGCAGGGGAGAGATCGGTTGAGGACGTCTCCCCGAGCTCGGCTCCTGCCTCTCAGCCTCCTCCGACTGAATAGTTTTTTTATATTCTCTCTCTTTTAACTCTTTTAAACAATAGTTTCTTGATGAATGATTTTGTGGATAATCTTTTTGACCCTCTGGACATGGCATGATATAACATAGTCGATTTTTTGAATGATGATTGTTAGATTAAGTTGTTGATTGACGAGCCGACTCCTTAGTAGGTCTGCTCATCCTAGGGTCGTCTTCCTATACTTAGGAGACCCCTTAGTTATTTCGTAAAATCTTGTGATATTGAAATTATAAGGACCGACCCCTTGAGGGGTCAACCCCCCCACGAATGGAGAGAGACAATCTTTTTTGTAGATCCGTTGGTCGTACGACGAGTCGACCCCTTTATCAAGGGATCGGGTCGTCCATGGGTTTTCCCCCTAAATATGAGGGGATTCCTTGACGAATTTTCATGGGTTAATGTACTAACCCCTTCTTTAAGGGATCAGTCCGTTGAGTCAGCCCCTGCTTGTGAGAGGTAACTTTTTCCGTTTGTCGACAAGTCGTTTAAGTGGATATGTAGAAACATATATTTTATTAAAAGCCTTAAGAGGCTAGCCGCTTCGAGGTGTACACTAATTGGGGGCCTTCAGCGGCCAGTACATCAAGGGTAGTAGATTTTCAAGTGCTCAACGTTCGAGGGGTGGGGGAGCTAACGCCCTTCGAGATCCTCCAAGTGGTAGGAGCCAGGCTGGTCGATCGGACCACAAGGTAGGGCCCCTCCCAATTGGGTCTGAGTACCCCAGCCCCCGGCTCTATAGTGTTCTGGAAAACTCGGCGAAGGACCAAGTCACCTAGATGGAATCGCCGAGTCTTGATCTTGGAGTTGTAAAACTGTGCCACCTGCTTATGTCGATCAGTAACTCGGAGTCTGGAGACATCTCTAGCTTCCTCGAGTAGGTCCAGATTGGCTGCAATCTACTCGGTGTTCTGATCTTCCTAATAGTTCCTGACCCAAGCTGTAGGGATACCAATCTTGACTGGCACCATCGCCTTCGAACCGTAAGATAGCGAAAATGGGATTTCCCCAATAGATGACTAACTCGTAGTCCTATAGGCCCAGACGACGAATGAGAGCTTCTCGACCCAGTTGCCTTTCGCTTTCTCTAACTTTGTTTTGAGATGATGCTTGATGACTTTGTTGACTTCCTCCACTTATCCAATTGCATTGCGGGTGCCGAGGCGAGGAATACGCATTTGAAATGTCAAGCCCCCGACACATGCTTCGGAACTTGTCGTTGTCAAACTGTTTGTCGTTATCGGAAATGATGGTGCGCGGAATTCCGAACCAACAGATGATGTTTTTCCAAACAAAGTCAACCACCTTCTGCTCCGTGATTTTTACGACAGGCTTGGCTTCAACCCACTTGATAAAGTAGTCGACTGCGATAATAACGAACTTGACCTGTCCTTTCTCAATGGGCAGAGGTCCGATTATGTCAATTCCCCATTGGGCGAACGGCCACGACCCACTCATAGGAGTCATCTCTTCTGCAGGTTGCCTTTGTACGATCGCATATCGCTGGCACTTACCACACCTCTGGACGTGGTTCTTCGAGTCCTCCCTGATGGTCGGCCAGAAATATCCTTGACGGAGTATCTTCGGAGCCAGGGCCCGACCACCGGAGTGATTTCCGCATATGCCTTCATGAATCTCCCGAATCACATAGTCTACTTCATCGGGTCGGAGACACCTGAGATAGGGCTGTAAATGCCTCTTCTTGTATAAGATCCCGTCCAAGACTATGTATCGTGGGACTCTAACCCTCAGACGTTTTGCCTCCAATCTTTCCGCGGAGACCTCACCAGATGTGAGGTAATTATAAATCGGGTCTATCTAGCTCGGCATGACATCCACTGGGTTGACTGTTTTCTGCTCCATCTGGTCAATGCTCGGATGCTCTATGAACTCCACAGAGATGATCCGAGGAATCTTTCCCTCCGTGGCCGAGGCTAGCCTTACGAGGGCGTCGGCCCAGAAATTCTCTGTTCTCAGTATTTGATCGATAGTGCAGCTCTAAAACTTTTCTATCAACTTTCTGGCCTCGGCTAGATAAGCCACCATCCTGTTTTCTTTGGCCTCGTATTCGATGGAGATATGATTTACCACCAACTGAGAGTCGCACCGCACCTTGAGCGACTGGACCCCTAGGCTGGCAGCCAGTCGGAGTCCTGCCAACAGGGCCTCAAACTCCGCTTCATTGTTAGAGGCTTTGAAACCGAGTCCAATCGCATACTGGATAGATGTGGAGTCAGGCACGACTAGGACAATCCCTGCTCCAGCACGCTTGACATTGGACGACCCGTCCATGAAGAGGACACACTTCAGTTCTGACTCTATACTCTGATTAGTTGGAGGAGCGGGCGAAGGAGCTGCTTCTACTTCGATGCTCGTCCCCTCTGTGTTTGGAGCAGTGAACTCTGCAATGAAATCAGCCACAGCTTGGCCCTTAATCGCGGTCCTTGGTCGGAACTGAATATCAAACTCCCCGAGTTCGATCGCCCACTTAGTTAGTTGAGCTGACACCTCGGGCTTCTGGAGGACTTGCTTGAGGGGAGAATCGGTCAAGACAATGATGGAATGGGCCTGAAAGTATGGGCGTAATCTCTGAGCTGAGACAATCATGCAGAGTGCCAACTTCTCCAGAGGTGGGTACCTCGTCTCGGCAGGCACCATCGCTTTGCTCACATAATACACAGGGTGCTGCTTGTCCCCCACCTCCCTGATCAGCGCGGAGCTGACGGCTGAGGTTGAAACTATCAGGTATAGGAACAAGGACTCTACTTCTTCAGGCTTGGACAGTAGGGGCGGCGAACCCAAATAATGCTTCAACTGATGGAAGGCTTGCTCACATTCCGATGTCCACTTAGCCTTCTTATGACCCTTCAACCGCTGAAAGAAGGGGAGACATTTGTCAGTGGCTCTGGATATGAATTGTCCGAGCGCTGCTACTCGTCCGGTGAGACATTGTATCTTTTTTGTCGTCTGAGACGAGCTCATATCGAGGAGCGCCTTGATCTTGTCAGGGTTTGCTTCAATGCCCCGCTGACTGACCTGAAACCTGAGGAATTTGTCGGAGCCGACTCCGAAGGCACACTTCGCGGGATTCAACTTCATATGGTATTCTAAGAGGATGGAGAAGGTCTCTTCGAGATCTGCTAGATGATCAAACGCCTTGATGTTCTTGACGAGCATGTCGTCAACATAAACCTCCATGGTGCGTCCTATCTGCTTGGCGAACATCTGATTCACCAATCTCTGATACGTGGCCCTAGCATTTTTCAGGCCGAACGACATAACCTAGTAACAGTAGAGTCCCTTGTCGGTGACGAAGGTAGTTTTCTGCCAGTCTGGGGGATATATCGCGATTTGGTTGTACCCAGAATAGGCGTCCAAGAAGGAGAGCAGTTCGTGCCCCGCTGTACTGTCTACCAGCTGGTCGATCCGAGGCAAGGGGAAACTATCCTTGGGACATGCCTTGTTCAAATTCGAGTAGTCTACACAGACCCGCCACTTCCCGTTTGCTTTCTTAATGAGGACCACATTTGCGATCCAATTTGGATAGTGCACCTCCTCGATGAAGCCAACACTGAGGAGTTTGGACACCTTGTCGGCTATGGCTGCATATCGCTCGGAGTCGAACGGTCTCCTCTTTTGTTTCAGTGGCATGTGATCTGAGTCCACATTCATCCTGTGAACCATGACATCGAGAGAAATTCCTGGTATGTCCTTGTGTGATCATGCGAAGACGTCTCAGTGTTGCTGTAGGAAGGCCAACATCTCAGACCGTTGCTCAAACTTCAATAACATACCAAGCTGAATGGTTTTGCTCGGATCCGCTTCATCAAGTGGCACGACCTCCAAGTGCTCCACGAATGAGTCCTCTGTGGGTCCCCTAAGATCAAGGACATTGATGGTGAGGGCTTACTTAACCGACCATTTCCTCACTGCTATTGCATAACATTTCTGAGCCTCGCGTTGATCGTCTCGGAGGTAGCCTATTCCACCCTCGGCGGGGAACTTCATCATTAGATGGTATGTGGACATAACCACCCTCATTGCATTGAGGGAGGGTCTGCCCAAGATGACGTTGTGCACTGACGACACATTAACGGTAAGGAAGTCCACTAGAAGGGTGACTTGATGCCGTCCTTCTCCCGTGGTCACAGGGAGGGAGATGGCTCCTTCGGAGATCACCCTTTCTCCGGCAAAGCCGTGCAGAGGGGTCTTCATAGGTCTGAGGTGTGACCTTGAAATCCCTATTCTTTCGAAGGCCTCCGAGTATATGACATCAGCCGAGTTCCCAATGTCGACCAGTATGCGGTACACCTTGTGGTTGGCTATGGTCATTGTCACTACTAGGGCATCGTCGTGCGGATGCTGAATTCCGTGCGCATCGTCTTCCGTGAAGGTAAGCTGCAAGGGCTGACTCGGAGCTCTATCCTCGGCTTCTCGGTCATATGGACGTAGTGCTCCAGATCAGACCTTCGAGAGTGGGCCTTACGGGCCCTGTTTGAGTCTCCTCCACTGGACGAACCACCAAAGATGGTACGGATTTCGACCGGTTCTTCTGCAGCTTCGCTCAACTGCTCTTCTCTCTGAGTTGTTCTCTCCTTCTTGGTGTATCAGCGCAGATGACCTTTACGAGTGAGGGTCTCGATCTCGTCTTCGAGATCCACGCAATCACTCGTGTTGTGGCCATGGTCGCGATGGAACCGGTAATACTTATGCTTGTCCCGGTGTTCTGCGTCGGCCTTCATACAAACGGGTCAATTCAGAAGCTTCTGACCCTTGATGTCCAGCAGTATTTGCTCTGTAGATGTGTTGAGGGGAGTATAGGAACGAAACTTGCCCTCAGGCTTCCTACTTGGCCAACGATCACGAGGGGCACGGTCGTCCGATTTTTTTGCTGGATGATTAGGGTTCTTCATTCCTCAGTCTCTTCCCTTTGGTTGGCAGCTCTGTTACTCGGACATTTTTGTGGGAGTTAGAGAACTCCTCGGCATTAGTGTATTTTTTAGCTCTGGTGACGAGCTCAGCCAATGTCTTCGGCGGGTTCTTTCCAATGGAGAAGGTAAATTTTCTCTCTTTCAAACCGCTGAATATGGCAGAGAGCGCCATTTTATTATCATAATCCTCCACCTATAATGTCTCCTCGTTGAAGCAGGCGATGAAGTCCTTCAATGACTCTTTAGGCCCCTGCTTGATAGTGAACAAATGAGTAGTCGACTTCCTACTCTTCTTACCACTTATGAACTGGGTAAGGAACAATCTACTGAGCTCTGCGAAGGAACCGACCGAATTGGTCTTAAGTTGCTTGTACCAACTCCGAGCGGATCCAGTATGAGTGATCTAAAATCCTCTACACATCATCACGTCAGTGGCCGTCTGAATTTGCATCCATGAGCGATAGGACTCTACGTGTTCAAACGGGTCGCCAGACCTGGAGTACTAGATGACGGGAGGTATTCGGAACCTCTGCGGCATCACCTCGCTCATGATTGCAGAGGTGAAGGAAGGTTCGGTCTCTTTCATCATCACCTGAACGGCAGCAGGAACGGACAAGGGCTGTTGATTATGTTGTATCATAAGAACTTGATTGTTAAGTTCTGCGAACCGTGCCTCCCACGGATCTCTGTTTTCGGCTACCGTTTCCCACGGAGCCTCTACTTCAGGGGTCCTCCCCCCTTCTCCTCTCCAGCTTGTGACGGAGATCCGTCGGTGTCAGAGCCAAAGCGATCGAAGCATTCGTCGGAGCCCGAGTCGTTGTGTTCCGAACTGGAATTTGGTTTTGGGTTGGAGGGGGGTTTTGGACTGAAGCTAGAACCCGGGCGGATTGATGTTGTGACCCTTCGGGTCTTATACTCTGCGACGGGGACTCGACTTCCACCACCGGTCCAACCGTTTCCCGGACAGGATGTGGTTGCTCGTCCTGTCGTTGCTTTATCTGATTGATTTCATCGCGTAAGGCTTGGATCTTGCTTTGCATAGCTTGATACTTGCTCACCCGATTACGAGAACGCTGGGATGGTCCCGGAGCCGACTCGGTGTGGAGTAGAAAGGAAGATCGAGTCTGATCATTCGGCTCCGGCTCTACAGCCATTATAATAGAAAATAGGAAACTGACTTTTCGTATTAGATTCCCATAGACGGCGCCAAAATGTTGCTGACAAAATTTGGACTACCCTCCACTCGGATCTCCAAACTCTAAACCGCTTTTGAGTCCTGAACCTGCACAACAATGGTGAGCAAAGGAGACCCTGGCTCAAACAGGGGACCCTCTGATGCCTAAGTCAAGTCAAGGGAATCTGGGTCTAAGTCGAGTTGTAGAGGGAGAGTGCGAGATATTGCGTACATGTTTCCTTCTCGCAAGATGCTATTTATACCATCTCGTTTAGGATGGACATGTCCGCATAACTCGGCGCATCTTGGGGCATTTGCCACAATCCCGTGGGTGATTCGGCCACCCAGTCGTTCCGTAGTCGTGCAGACGTGGGCGGTTGAGTAACCGTCGCCAATTGTGCAGTAGTGTGACACCTTATAGTCCCTCTCATCAATGGATTCCAATCTGAGTCCCGAGCCGACTACCTCGGCCTCAGATCATTCTGGAATCCCGCTCTGAATCCCCAGTCGACAGCTTCGGCCCCAGATCATTCTGCCAGGGCCTCGGAGCGAAGGCGTAGCCGATGTCGAATTGGAAATCCATCCCTCGCCTATTCTCATAACTCCGAGCTTAATCTTGCGCCTCACGTCGGCTCTGAACAGCTTCAGGCCTCGGAGTTGAAACGTCTCTGATCTTCCTATAACAACCTTCTTAAGGGATGACTAGTCTAGGTTATTTGATTATAGAAAAGCACCACCATGTTGGGATTGTACTTGCAACCCCATTACCACAACTGTATATATAATTATTTTGATAACATGCCTCAACAACTGATTGTTAATGATGGCTCTGATAACCGGTTTCGCTAGAATAGACAATAATGAAATTATTATTTTACTGAACAATGCAGAGAAGGATATTGGCATTGACCACAACCTCAACCAACTCTTTAAATAGCTGAAGGAAGGCAAAAGGCAAGAAATTGAGGTAAATTCAGCCCTCCGACAAACAAGGATACTGAGTAGAGGCTAACAAGCAATGTTATTTCATACCAGTCGTTGCTTCAAAATAATCAGACATTTTGTTTAGCAAGTCCCTTTCTCTTTGGGCAAAGATACTCCAGAGGGCAAACTAACTGCATTCAACACATGGAGAGTCCATCTATTACGACCGTCCATCAGAATAACCCACTGTTCATGGCCCACCGAGCTGAAATCACAATGATCTGATGCACATGACCATTTAACTGATGGGTTGCGACGTGGATACTCCAAATAAGTAAAATCATTTTAAGCCTTATCCCAACAAATTGACGTTGGCTGTATAAATCCTTTTAGGCCATATGACTTTGTCAATCGCCACAACTTCAGCACACTACAACTGGGTTCCGATGCAGTGCATACCTTAACAGGGACAGCCCTAGCATGGGTTTGGAATTTCATCTTATGTGAATGCATGTTCGAAGTTATGGCATAAGTTGGACGCCAGCTGCCAACCTGGCACAACCCTCCTTCACCCAGGCTGGGAGCACCAATGAGCACATAAAACTCCCAAAGGCCAAAAAAAAAAAAAAAAAAGAGGTCGAATCAGCACATCTTGGATTGCTTATGACTCAAAGAATCACTTTGATCCAGACATCGTAACCATGTGATCAGTGTGCTGTGAAAAATGGATGGTGATAACAAAAGGGCCACTGATTATGGTATTGAAGATCATCCTATTAGTGTGATTTTCACAGGTGACCTATGAATAGAGGGCTGCACTGGATCAACCATCCAGACCAATTTTTTTCCATTTCTATGGGTCGAATACAACTCATTTGCAACTTGACGCAGGCTAGTTAGATAGATTAATCTTTTCTTTTTCTTTTTTTACATGAATGTATTCACAAATATTTCTACTTGTGTATTTCTCTTTGAGCATTATCATTTGTGGAAGACGAAAATGGGCCGATCGAATCCCACAACACTTCCCGGTGTCTTGTTGGTAATGGTCTCTCCCGTCCTAAATCCAATCTGCAAATATCACGCCCACATTTACAATCCAAAGAAAAGGAAAATGAATTATGATCACATGGTAAGGGTAGGTGACCACATGGTAATTTACCATGCTGGTGACTCATGTAGGGCCCACCATAGTACGTATGGCATCCAATCAGTCCAACAGATATATCCCGCGTGAAGAACGCCTGGTGCAAAAGTCGGACATATCCAATCATTGGGTGGGCCACACCATGGGAAAAAATGGAGAACCACCAAAACACCTCCAAATTCATGGTGGGACCCACCATGGTGTATGGAATTCAACTGTCCAATAGGGTCCCCACCAAGAAAATGGGACACCCCAGAAAATCAAACCAATCCAACATCCTCAGGTGGGCCATTTTGTGTTTTCCATTCTTTTTATGGTGGAGCTCACCTGATGATTGGATTGACCTTATTTATAATGAAGTCCCCAACGTGGGAAAGTACCATTCAATTGCCTGCATGTGATTATTTCCCAAGGAAAACCTGAAGCCTGTGAGGAGAATCAGCTAGGGGACTGTTCAGTAGACACCTAAAAATGAGTTCATCTCATTTTAGTTAATCATAATTATGTATTAGAGATCATCTTTCTTTAGGGAAATGATTGAATATAATCTTAATAAGCAAAAAATCATTACCTCTAATACATAGTGAGTTCACATCAACAGTAATTAAGTTTAGAGATCAAGGTCTCTAATACATAATGATGATGTTCCTTCAAATTTCACCACTTGAAAAGAGGGAAAGCTGTATTACCTTATCCAATAGTAATTCCTGAAACATCTCTGGCTTGAACAATACATGATTGAAGTTATATTTCACTGTCTGCAAATAACCAAACAGTGATGCTTAAGTCAAACTATTATGATGCAGGACAATCAACCACTTGCTCTAAAAGCTCGAACTGTTAGAGTATGGCGAATTAATCCCTTTATCTCATAGCCCAGGCCCCACATCGCATGGGTTAGGATCTCGGCCGAACCCCCTACGTGGGCCCCAAATCACATGGGCCGCCCACCCCGAGTGTGTCCCCGCATCTCACGGGCTACCCCACTCGAGCCTGGTGTGAAATGCGCATTAATCACCCCCGGTGAGGAGTCTCGAACACGATACCTCCTCCGTAAGCCGCACCCACCCCGAGTGTGCCCCTGCATCCGACAAGCGACCCCACTCGAGCCCGGTGTGAAAATGCCCCTGCATTATATTATCCAATGGAGGTGGGACAAATTATGGAGGCTCAACATAATAGAGAAGGAATGGCATATAAAGAAGGCTGGGAATGGACATCATCGGAGGATATAAATCTACTATTAAGCCAAGCTAATTTACCATTTTACCCCCATGTCAAAGGCAATGTCCTCAACTAGCAGCTCACCTATTGCCAGTGGAACAAGGCTTAACTGACATTTTTTAACAACCTGGCCTATCCATTGCTTGGAAGTTATTTATTTATTTATTTATTTATTTTTACGCACGCACACACACCCCACACACTCACACTTCAGTAGAATTTCACCACCTATGGATACTCGAACCCTTGACCGGGTGTTGAAACTCCCGAGAGTACCACCGGAGCAAGAGTAAGGATTCGTGTTTTAAATGGCCTATCTACGTCGATGTTTGGATCAGTGTTTTAAATGGCGGTAGCATGTTGCGTAGCATTCAGCCCTCTGTAGTGTGTAGCGTAAATAGCATAGCGTATAATGTGAACCACACGATAATTTTATTTTTAATTTAAAAATAAGAAAAAACATGATAAATAGTAAGGAAAAAAAAAAGCCTAAAAGATTATTCATTTTCCAAGTATAAGCATGTTCAAAAAAGTTATTAATTATCACTTATCAAAAGCCAATCCAGATATATAAAGTTATAAACCAAATCAAATAATTCTCAAATTAACAAGTTTCTAAGCAATTTGCTTTAATTAATAGTCTAATCGAAACTACTAGTCACAACTCACAGGTATGAAAAAGATATAAAAATCCCACAGGTTAAAAGCATTAAGCACAATACAGATGTCACCAATACAAAGAGGGGTTTTCAAAAACCCTTTTTCTTTCAAGTTTAGTTTTAAAGGATTTTAATGTGTGAGTTTCGCACCAACTTTAACAAATGATCACCACCATTTTAAGTGAAAGTAAAACAGAAAGGTTTGATTTTAACTTGATATTAGTTTTTCATGATGTGAGTTTTATACCATTTTTAACAAACAAAGATAAAAAAACAAAAAACAAAACAAAAAACAAGAAAAATAATTAAATAAATTTAGCGTACGCTACGTATTTGTAGCGTACTACGACCCTTGTAATGTACGCTACAGGGGATTTACACTATTTAGCTACGCTACGTAGCGTATGCTACGAACACTATTTGAAACATAGGTTTGGATACAAGGAATCCACAGGAAAACAATCAGTTTTCCCATAATGTGATGTTCTCTGCTACTTGTATTGCAAGGAAAACTATGGATTCCACAAACTAATCATTAGCCTCATCCACAATTGTAGTTCTCTAGCACAAGATACGAGGTGGCAAATGTCTAATAAGCTAGGGTTTCCGCTTGCTATTTAAACAACTTTTTTTCAGAACCCGTAGAGCTATGGTGTTGGAAAAGAGAATCATCACAATTATCCATGTGCACACAATGGATTCTTTGTACTCAAACAGGCCTCACAATAGAATCGTAATTCTTACGGAGGACCTTTGACATCATCATCATCATCATCATAGCCTTATCCCACTGTTTGGGATATCGGCTTACAAAGCCTCTTTCTAAGGCCTTTATCCTTGGTTAGGGGATAAGCCGTCATATCCCTACTGGCAATTCATTACGAAATGTAGCATTCCTTGCAATGACAGCATTCGAAATACATTGTAGAAGCAGTTTGCACTTATCTGATAAAAAACTTTTGACCACACAACAAAACCTACTTTGACCATACATGAACAATGAGAAGATCATATGTTCAAGTACCGGAGTTGGTATTTGACACAACTCAACTTCTAATTGGATTCCAGTTTATGGACCTAAGTCAATCTTATTATTAATTTGGCCAGAAATCTAGATCCGAATACAATCAAATTGGGTCAGATACTTAGGGTATCTATCAATTTGGGTGCCCATTGACAATTGTGTGCACACCAAGGTGTTCCGTATCCGTTACAATACGGCCCTAAAGGCCGATATGTATAGGTAACGGCTATGACCATTACTTGATACGGGGGTGAAACGGGGTGATGCGGACACAAGCGCATTCAAGGTGTACCAACAAAGAAAGCACCAACCACAAGTGTCGTCCTTATGGATAAGCGACTATTGAGGAGCTGAAGACCTTTCACATATGATTGGACATATAGAAGACCTCACTCAGGGAAGACACATGTGAAGGAAGATTGGAGAAAGAAGACCGAGCGCTCGAACTTTCCCGTACTTATGTTATTTGCGCGTTTTTGCTTAGTTAGGGATCTTTTAGTAATTTTATGTCTTTATTTGCTTATTCTAGGGGTATTTTAGTAATTTTATGTCTTTATTTGCTTATTTAAGTGGGCTAAAGCCCTAAGCTTGAATTTTTAACTATTGATTAATGAAAAGCAAACCCTTTGGTTGCCTCCTTCCTCTCTTCTCTCTAATGGTGCTTCTTATCTTCCCTTGATCTTCCTCTTCTAATTTCTTCTTGTGCCCCTCCAACTTCTTCAAGGTAATTATTTTCTTCTTTCTATTTTTCAGTTTTGACTAATCTTTCTTCGATCAAAATCTTGAGAATCGATCTAAACCCTAAACCCACAAATTCTCAAATCCCTAATCCGAGAAACTTCTTCGATCAAGATCGAGAGGTCTCATCCCTCGTTGGATCCAACCTAAGTAATAATTGAATGTCATACTCTATGGTTGTGATGATGGCCCGCTCCATTGCATGTTTCCTTTATGATTTTCTCAGTTATGATGATTACTGCTAGAATTTTAGATCATTTATTCCTTTTATTTCCGCTGTTTAATTATGTTCATGAGCATGCATCATAATTAGGGCTGTCCTGCGTCAATTTGGTATCAAAGCATAGGCTTGCATAATTTTTGTCTAGATCGAGTTATCAAATTAGGGTTTTGATTTTTAGGTTTAATTTAGGAAAGTTCCAGATTTAGAAAGTTTTCAATTTTAGAAACTTTTCAATTTTAGAAAGTTCCTAATCTGGAAAATTTTCAGATTTGTTGTTTCCTGTTTCAACTTAATTGTGTCAGTTCATAGTAGTTTTGCATTCATCGCATTCATCTTGAAAGTCATAACACCTAGTAGTCTAGTTGGGTAGAGTTTCGTTCAAGTCTTCATTGTATGCCCACGAGAAGAGGTAGAGGTTTATGACTTCAACCTACCATGAATAACGAGCAGTTATCTGAGCAACTCGCTCAATTGATACAAAAGATAACCGCCTTAGAAGCGGGTCAAAGGCATGAGTTTGCCCGCCTTGAGAACCAAATTACCACTACCATGACTAAGGTCGAGCAACTAGAGGTGTCCCAAAAGGAAAACCCCGCTGTAGGGGATGATGCGCACTCCCAAGTAGGAGGAATCATTGAAGAACGCGCTGCTACACGTGGTGGTAGTGAGGATAGAGATCGTGGTAATGGTCGTGGTGTGGTGCGAGAGACACGAGCCACATGTGATCATCAAGACCGCTGTGATTCAGATGAGCGTGCGATGAAGAGTGTGAGAGTTGAGGCCCTGAGTTTTGATGGGCGCTTGGATCCCAAGGCATTCCTTGACTGGGTTGCTGACATGGACCACTACTTTGAGTGGTATGATATGTCAAAAAATCGTCAAATGCGGTTTGCTAAGATGAAGCTTGTGGGTTAAGCCAAACTCTTCTGGACCAACACCGAGCGTAGGATAGAGAGAGTTGGTAGAACCCCTATCACACATTGGTATGAGATGAAAGAGAAGTTGAAGGAGAAGTACCTTTCTCTCTCATACCGTCAGAAGCTCCTTGACCAATGGCAATCCTTACGCCAAGGGTCAATGTCTGCCGCTGACTACATCGATAAATTTGAAGAATATGTGATGCGATGTGATATCCGAGAAGACTCTCTAGTAACGCTCTCACGTTTCAAGATGGGCCTTCGTGCGGATCTTCAGCGCGAGCTTATGACTCGGCCCTTAACGGAATTGGATGAAGCATATCAAGTAGTGCAGGAGTTAGAGCAATATCTGAAGGCTCCTGTCGTTCGTCGTTTTGAGTCCCGAGACTCCAGTGCTAGATCTAGTTCCCAGGGAACTAGACCTAATATTGGTAGTCAACCTAGGGCACAGGCGACCATTCCGCCTAGTCCTAGGGAGGACAAGGGCAAAGGGGTTCTTGGTGCCGGTCTTAGTAACATGAGCCAAGTGAGTGCTATGAGTGTGACAATCTTGGCCACATGTCTAATCAGTGTCCTACGAAGAGCCGTGGGAGAGCCTTAATTATAGGCGAGTCCCATGAGGGTGGAGATGACCAGGGTGATTATGAAGTTAAAGAGTATCACCCTGAAGGAGGACTTGAAAAGGCCAAGCTATATGTCCTAGAGGGGGGGTGAATAGGACTATGCCAAATTAAATTAAAATCAGCGGAAATAAAATAAACCAATAGCCTTACAATTATAAATCAATTCACAATGCTGAAATCAAATCACTTTGATAAATAAGTATTGAGAGATTGATACAAATTCAGTTCTAAGGACAACCTTACACCATAATAAACAAGGGCTTATGGTAGGACAACCTTATTTCTAGAACATCTTTTGGATCAAGGACTCAATTTTAATAGAAATAAATGAATAGCAAGGAATTGAAATTAAATGCAGAAATATAGATCTAAATTATTACAACAATCCCCACACTTGCTTGAAATGTAAATAATTACAACATTCACATCCACTTGTACATTCCACACAATTGAATGATAAAAGATATGAAAATTAAGCAAGCATTCAATCCACAAGACAAAGAGTTATAGTGGTTCGCCTGTGTGTACACCAACTGTCTTTCAACAGCCACACAGAATGCTACTCCACTCCTAATATCCTCACACAGGGGATATTAGCGTTCACTATCAAATAGGTTTTCACAGGTTCACCCAAACCTTTACAATTGTGTCTTTTTCACTCGGGCTTACACAATTCAAAAACCCCTCTTTTCTGAGTTTTCTGGCTCTCCTCAGATAACCAATACAATGAGATTTTTCTGGCTTAACCTCAAACAAAACCAATACAATGAGATTTTTCTGGCTTAACCTCAAACAAAACCAAAAGTAATGAAATTTTACAGAATTGTAAAATACCTGGATTTCTCCTTTTCGTAGCAGCCTGGTAGAACCAATCGGAGTAGATGATTGAATGTTAAAGTTCAATTTCCAATACTCACTTTAATATGGTTCTAAATTCTAATAGATTTTAGATTTTAACTAGTTGGGCGTAGCTATATTTGATTTTGATTCCAAGAAGAAGGAATAAGATAATTCCTCTTTTCAAATAAGATTGGAATACAGAAACAAAATCAAATTAAATAAGCTAGCAAAAAGGAATATTAAATAAGCACAACTTAGCTTAAAATAAACACAGACTTATCTCAGAGTGATCACTTGAAATTTCTTGAATTGAATCGAGTTGAATTGTAAAAACTCTGAATTTCGTGTTCAATTTATAGAACAAAAATCGCATCTACGACTGGTCTTAGAAACCTTCGACTGGTCGTAGCTCTAACGGATATTTGAAATTTGAGCGCGATCTTTGAAAGTCGTTCCACGACTGGTCGTGGGAAGCCTACGACTGGTCGTGGGTCACCTACGACTGGTCGTAGCTCTCTACGACTGGTCGTAGGACCATAGATTAGCTTGCTAGACTTTGAGTCGTAGCTCTACGACTGGTCGAGAACGAGTCGAAGACACTCCTACGACCAGTCGAAGGACCTCCAGGACTGGTCGTGGGTGTACCAAAAAATTCTGAAAATCTTCAACAACTTAGGACTGGTCGAGGAATTTCTTGGACTAGTCGAACCAATGCTAGGACTGGTCGAACAGGAGCTAGGACTGGTCGTAGAAAGACCAAACTTATGTAAAATAAACATTTGATTTATGTATCCAAAGTGACCTACTTATAAGGTCAACCTAAGGTCAGTCAAACCTGAAACATGTCGTATGGACATTGAACTTCAACCATTCAACGAATGTAGATATTTGAACCATATCAGGCTTGAGATCTTGAACTTGTTGTAGCTTTAATCTTGAGATCTTCATCAGTGTGAAAACTACTTCATGCGTTGCTTATTAGTCTTGAAGTCATTTCTCGAGTTGTTTCTTGAGACTTGAACTTCAACATTGTAGCTTCTTGAACTTCAACATTGTAGCTTCTTGAGACTTGAACTTCAACATTGTAGCTTTAAACATTGATAGGATGATGAAGTACACTTTGTATTTCTTAAAGACATCCAATGTCATGAAGTGTTTATGCAGTGTCTTGAATACATATAAATCACCATACAAGCACAAGACACAGATAGATGTTTTGACACAACAAAATTTGACAACCAAAGGAGCATGAGACCATAGCACTTACAATCTCCCCCTTTGTCAAATTTGTGACAAAACACCCAAATAATACTTCCAATAGAAATAAGAGAAGTACAGGTACAACAGATAGAGAATCATGCACTAGTTATATAGACATCATAAGCAATATCTAGCATAACTCCCCCTGAGAAGCTTAACTCCCCCTGAGTAATAGCAGCACATCCATATTTAAATAGACAGGAATGAGAACCTAATCATAATCATTAAATCCAACCAAAGCCAAAGCCACCCAAAACTTCTCCCCCTTTTTGACACAAAATGACAAAGGAAGAAGGGCAGCAAGGATAAGGAAAATATAGATGTAAGAGAGCAAAGTGCATAAATCAACAAAAAGTCAGTAAGCATGCAAAGTTCAGACCAAAAGCAAAGAAAAATATTAGTTATTACAGACCCAATAAAAATTCAGTCAGAACCAGAAGAGGGAACAGGATTAGATGGATCAATTTTGTGTAAACCCCTAGCAACTCGCCTCATATATTTGCGTAAATAAGAAAATTGAGTGTCTTGGGTAACACGAATTTGAGCCACCTGTTCTTGAAGAGAATTCAACCTCTCATCAAAATCAGAAGGCTGAAAGTCAGGATCATCAGCCGAGTCTGACTCAAGTTCTTCAAATAAATCATCCATATTCACGTCTTCAGGAAGATCACCAGCTTGATCTGCATTTCTTGCTTCAGCACCACTGCTACCAGCATCCACTTGGCCAGGAATCAATTCTAAATTCATCTTGTTATGATTGGAATTATTAAAAGGGAGATGATGGATGGGTTTTTCTCTAATAGGCATAGCCACAAGCATATGATTGGCAAGCATAGTCATCAAATAACCAAAGGGAATATCACTATGACCTGGATGGTGATGAGACAAAATAATGGAGTGACAAATTAACGAAGGTAGACAGATTTTCGCACCAGAGATGACAGAATGCAAAACACGAACCATGAAAGCAGTGAGTTCGGTTTTATTACCAGAACGCGGATATAGATTTGAGATGAAAATCCTGTGAAGCACTCTGTGTCTGGGTAACAAGTACCTTAAGGGAAGTGCATGACCTTTATGAGTCCAGTGAACATCCAAATTACACAAATCTCTAGTAAGCATTTTTCGTTCAGATTCTGAGAGTTTGTCATGTAAAATATGAATCAGAATGCCCTCATCATTGACAGGTATTTCCATAAGGTGAGCAATCAAATGTCGATCCACTGAAAATAAGCCTTCTTGAGTATCAACTTTAAAGGTTAAATTCTCAAGAGAAGAATCACAAATACATGCAAACATGGATTGGGCAATGGACTGGTATGCAGCTCCACCCCAATGTAAGATGTTATCCCATCCCACAGATTCCAACAGAGAAGGATACCAAAGGAAGCAATGTGATTAACATTAACAGGACGCTCAACAATAATATTGCACATACGCAAATCCCGTGCATCTGAAGGATCATTTTCGGGAGAGCAAAGATGACGTTGTGCAATAGATGCTGATCTAGATGAAGAGGGACCACGTGTAGTTTTCTTTTTACCCCTAGCATCCATTTTCAAAGGAGGACTTAAGGAAACTAAAGATGCAAGAAAGAAGAAGAGGGGTTTTGATAGAACAGATTTTTCAAGAGAAAACCAATCTTGCAATGAAAGAGCAAATAGATTCTACAAGAGTGAAATTTGAAACACCAATAACAAGAATCTGTAAAAGAACCACTAACCTTGAAGTATCATGAAGGTGGGTTCGACTGGTCGAGGCTAGGCTCGTTAGAGAAATGAAGAAGAAGAGCCAAATCCCCAAAATAAAGTGAATTCACGAGTTTCACGACCGGTCGTGGATGTGTTCGACCGGTCGTATCACGACCGGTCGTGTAGACTCACGACTGGTCGAGTACCGACTAAAATTTGCAATTTTTCAAATGATTACCAAATTTAAGCAAATAAAACATCAAACATATGTACATTATGATACACCAAAGCATGCAAATTCAATTTAAATTGCACATACCGAGATCAAACTTTAATTTATTAAACCTGCTTTTGTCGAGCGGTTTAGTGAAAATGTCCGCAAGTTGAGTCTCGGTTGGAATGTAATCCAAATATATTAATTTTTCTTCCACTAATTCACGAATGTAATGAAATCTAATGTCAATATGCTTAGTACGTGAATGCTGAACTGGATTTTTTGAGATATTTATTGCACTGAATTATCACAAAACAAAATCATAGAATCCTGTGTAATTCCATAATCGCTTAACATACGTTTCATCCAAACAAGCTGAGTACATGCATTTCCAGCAGCAATGTATTCAGCCTCAGCTGTTGATAGCGATATAGAACTTTGCTTCTTGCTAAACCAAGAAACAAGACAATTTCCAATGTAGAAACAACCACCACTGGTTGATTTCCTATCATCAATGTTTCCAGCCCAGTCAGCATCTGAGTACCCGGCTAATTGAACACTAGTCTCATGTGGATACCAGAGACCCAGTTTAGCAGAACTTGCGACATATCGCATAATCCGCTTAACAGCAGTTAAGTGAGATTCTTTAGGATTTGACTGATAACGAGCACAAATACCAACACTCAAAGCGATATCTGGTCTACTTGCAGTCAAATAAAGCAAACTACCAATCAAACTACGATACAATTTAGGATCCACATCATTACCTGTAGAGTCTTTTGAGAGTCTCAAAGTTGTACTCATAGGAGTATCAAAATTTTTACCATTCTCAAATCCAAATTTCTTAATTAAGTTCAGAGCATATTTGGTTTGAGAGATAAAAATTCCATCAGGTTGTTGTTTTACTTGCAACCCTAGGAAATAATTTAATTCTCCAACCATGCTCATTTCGAATTTAGACTTCATTAAATCTGCAAACTCAACAGTCATGTTAGTACAGGTTGATCCATAAATAATATCGTCAACATATATTTGAACCATTAGAATATCATCGTTATGTTTCTTAACAAAGAGCGTCTTATCAACACATCCCATCTGAAAATTATGACTCAGTAAAAACTTAGTCAGTTTTTCGTACCATGCTCTGGGAGCTTGTTTCAGACCATAGAGAGCCTTCTTAAGACGATACACATGATCAGTAAATTTAGGATCTTCAAACCCTGTAGGTTGTTCAACATATACCTCTTCATGTAAATCACCATTCAAAAAGGCACTTTTTACATCCATTTGGTAAATTTTAATCTTCCTAAAACAAGCAATGGAGATAAAAAGTCTGATTGATTCAAGACGAGCTACAGGGGCAAATGTTTCATTATAGTCAATACCTTCAATTTGTGTATACCCCTGTACAACTAGCCTTGCTTTATTTCGAATAATATTTTCAAGTTCATCAGATTTGTTTTTGAAAATCCATTTTGTTCCAATAATATGTTTATCTTTAGGTCTAGGAACAAGGTACCAGACATCATTTCTGACAAACTGATTAAGTTCTTCCTGCATCGCAACTATCCAGTTTTCATCCGAAAGTGCTTCTTTCACGTTAACCGGTTCTATCTGGGATGTAAAGCATACGTAGTTACATATGTCCTCTAATTGTCTACGAGTGCGCACACCAGTGAGAGGGTTTCCAAGTATTTGAGAAGTTGGATGATCTTTAACAGTCCTTAATTCAGAATTAGTTTCACTTGATGAAGTTTCTTGTTTTTCAAGTATAAGAACTTCATCATTATCTGAACTAGGGACAGGTGTATTCAAATGATCGTCAATCACAACATTTATTGACTCTTGAATCACACCGGTCCTGTTGTTCAGAACACGATATGCACGACTGTTTAAAGAATATCCTAAAAAGATCCCTTCATCACTTTTAGTGTCGAACTTTCCCAAATTTTCACGGTCACGCAAAATATAGCACTTGCTGCCAAAAACTCGAAAGTATTTGACAGAAGGCTTTTTCTCAAACCACATTTCATAAGCCGTTTTATTATTAGATTTGCAAATATAAACACGGTTAATAATGTAGCAGGCAGTATTCACTGCTTCAGCCCAGAGATTCCTAGGGAGCTTCATGCTATTTAACATAACATTTCCCATTTCTTGAAGCACTCTATTTTTCTCTCGACAATTCCATTTTGTTGAGGAGTCTTAGGTGCAGAGAATTCATGCGATATTCCCTGATCGCTACAGAATTTCTCAAAACCGCTATTTTCAAATTCGGATCCATGATCACTACGGATCTTGTTGACTTGAGAACATTTTTCAGTTTGAATCCGTTTTATAATCTTTTTCACTTCATCAAGGGTTTCTGATTTGTCCCTCAAGAATGAAACCCAAGTGTATCTTGTATAATCATCTACGATAACTAAGATGTATTTTTTGCCACCTCGACTTTCCGTTCTTGTTGGTCCTATAAGATCCATGTGGAGAAGCTCGAGTGGTCTTGTGGTGGTATTGGAGTTCACCTTTTTGTGAGAGCTCCTAGTTTGTTTACCATACTGGCATTCACCACAAATCTTGTCTACTTTTTGCATCTTAGGTAGACCTCTAATTAGTTCTCCTTTGCTCAATCTGTATAAATTTCGGTAGTGTACATGTCCAAGGCGTTTATGCCATAATTCTGTCTCATCGGTATGGACCATGTAGCACGTTTGTTTAGATGAGCTACCATCGCTTACTATATAGCAGTTTTCAGAAGTTCTGCGACCAGTTAATATTACAGAACCCTTTTCGTTTATAATTTCACAACCTTGATTAGAAAATTTAACATTATGGTTGTTATCGCATATTTGAGATATGCTCAACAGGTTGTGTTTTAAACCCTCAACATATAAAACATTTTTAAATAAGGGAAGGTTATAGAGTTGGACCGTACCTTTGCCAATTATCTTGCAGTTGCTACCATCACCAAATGTGACTGACCCATCAGTCATATCTTTAAGATCGGTGAATAGCGCCTTGTCGCCTGTCATATGTCTGGAGCATCCACTATCTAGGTACCATTTCGAATGGCTTGTAGCTTTGAAAGCAGTGTGAGCAACCAAACAGGCAACCTTAGGAACCCATTTCAGAACTGTTTTGGGTTTAGGAGAATAGTTGGTCTTCTTTTGTTTACAGTTGTAAGAGTGACCTACTGAGTTAGATTTTAATAGCTCCTTAAGTAAATCAACAATTTTTTCAGCTAGTGGGTTTCGAATCTGATTTTTGAAATTTATATAGCTGCTTTTGGGTTTTTGAAAAGTTTTTGTATTTTTAGAAAAAACTTGACTAGTACCTTTTCCTTTTGAGTTAGAAGTCTCTCCTTTCACAAAATTGGAAGGAGTATTCTTCTGTTTAGGAGACGTGTTTTTATCATAGCCCAACCCGGATCGATCGCCACATTTTCTTGATCCGGATAATAATTTTTCTAATTTTGGATCACCTTGGGCATATCTCCATGTGTCCTTCAAACTCAGAAGAGAAGATACTTCATTTTTAAGTTTCTCATTTTCAGATTTCAAATTTTCAATCAGGGAGGTTTTGAATTCCAGATCACACTTTGATTTTTCAAAACAATCTGAATTATTTGAGTTTAAAAACTTTTCTTTTTGAAGTTTAAGTTTGACAGCAATTTTACAACTTTCCTTATATAAGGCATTGTAAGCATCTTGAAGATCTTCATCATTTTCATGATCACTATCCAAATTTTCTTCACTTGTTGAATCATCGTGATCTGAAAAAGTAAACTTGGCTAGAGTCATAAGGGCCTTAAGTTCACTGCCCGACTCGGTTTCTGAATTTTCTGATTCAGAAGAGGCTTCAGAATCAGACGATTCATCCCAAGTAGCCAACATACCCTTCCTTTTGGATCTGTCCTTTTTAGGACATTTGTTTGCTAAATGCCCATATTCTTGACAGTTGTAACATTGACTATCTTTCAAAGACTTCCAAGTTTTAGACTTAGGTTTAGAACGTTTCTTTTCATTTGCCTTTTGAAAGTCGACTCTTTTCTTACTTTTGAAAATCTTATAAAACTTTTTCGCCAAAAGGGCCATATCATCTTCAGAATTTTCTGAATCTGAATTTTCTTGAGTAATACCTTTAGATGACTTCAAAGCAATAGATTTACCTTTAGGAGCTTTAAAACTTAATTCATAGGTTTGTAAAGAACCAACTAATTCTTCTACCCTCATATTATCCGTATCACGAAGTTCCTGGATTGCGGTTACCTTAGAATTGAACCGTTCAGGAAGAGAGCGTAGTATTTTTGCACACACTTTACTTTCTGGGATCTTATCGCCAAGACCCCACATTGAGTTTACAATGTCATTCAATCTAGTGTAAAAGTCCATAAACATTTCATTTTCCTCCATATGAATTTCTTCAAATTTAGTTGTGAGGAGTTGGACTTTAGATTTCTTGACAATTGATGTACCTTCGTGTGTCATTTCTAATATATCCCAGGCTTGCTTTGCAGTATCACAGGATATGATTCTTTTGAACTCATCCGGTGATAGTGCGCAAGTGATTGCATTTATTGCTTTAGCATTTGCACTACTCTCATTTTTCTGAAGTGTGGTCCATTGAAAATACGGTGTAATTTTCATAGATTTTGAACCATCAACACCAGTTACTTTCCATGATAGGAGGATTCCATTCAGTCACTGTGGCTTGCCACACACTTTCATCCATTGATTTGAGGAAGATCCTCATTCTGGCTTTCCAATAGGCATAGTTGGAGCCATCAAAGGGTGGAGGCCTAGTAACTGAAAGGCTATCAAAATTTGACATCTTTTTATATAGCTTAGATCGTTAGCTCAGGAAATAAATCCAAATAAAAAGCAACAAAAATGAGCTATTAGGCTCTGATACCACTTGAAAAGGCCAAGCTATATGTCCTAGGGGGGGTGAATAGGACTATGCCAAATTAAAATAAAATCAGCGGAAATAAAATAAACCAATAGCCTTACAATTATAAATCAATTCACAATTCTGAAATCAAATCACCTTGATAAATAAGTATTGAGAGATTGATACAAATTCAGTTCTAAGGACAACCTTACACCATAATAAACAAGGGCTTATGGTAGGACAACCTTATTTCTAGAACATCTTTTGGATCAAGGACTCAATTTTAATAGAAATAAATGAATAGCAAGGAATTGAAATTAAATGCAGAAATATAGATCTAAATTATTACAACAATCCCCACACTTGCTTGAAATGTAAATAGTTACAACATTCACATCCACTTGTACATTCCACACAATTGAATGATAAAAGATATGAAAATTAAGCAAGCATTCAATCCACAAGACAAAGAGTTATAGTGGTTCGCCTGTGTGTACACCAACTGTCTTTCAACAGCCACACAGAATGCTACTCCACTCCTAATATCCTCACACAGGGGATATTAGCGTTCACTATCAAATAGGTTTTCACAGGTTCACCCAAGACCTTTACAATTGTGTCTTTTTCACTCGGGCTTACACAATTCAAAAACCCCTCTTTTCTGAGTTTTCTGGCTCTCCTCAGATAACCAATACAATGAAATTTTTCTGAATTAACCTCAAACAAAACCAATACAATGAGATTTTTCTGGCTTAACCTCAAACAAAACCAAAAGTAATGAAATTTTACAGAATTGTAAAATACCTGGATTTCTCCTTTTCGTAGCAGCCCTGTAGAACCAATCGGAGTAGATGATTGAATGTCAAAGTTCAATTTCCAATACTCACTTTAATATGGTTCTAAATTCTAATAGATTTTAGATTTTAACTAGTTGGGCGTAGCTATATTTGATTTTGATTCCAAGAAGAAGGAATAAGATAATTCCTCTTTTCAAATAAGATTGGAATACAGAAACAAAATCAAATTAAATAAGCTAGCAAAAAGGAATATTAAATAAGCACAACTAGCTTAAAATAAACACAGACTTATCTCAGAGTGATCACTTGAAATTTCTTGAATTGAATCGAGTTGAATTGTAAAAACTCTGAATTTCGTGTTCAATTTATAGAAAAAAATCGCATCTACGACTGGTCTTAGAAACCTTCGACTGGTCGTAGCTCTAACGGATATTTGAAATTTGAGCGCGATCTTTGAAAGTCATTCCACGACTGGTCGTGGGAAGCCTACGACTGGTCGTGGGTCACCTACGACTGGTCGTAGGACCATAGATTAGCTTGCTGGACTTTGAGTCGTAGCTCTACGACTGGTCGAGAACGAGTCGAAGACACTCCTACGACCGGTCGAAGGACCTCCAGGACTGGTCGTGGGTGTACCAAAAAATTTCAAAAATCTTCAACAACTTAGGACTGGTCGAGGAATTTCTTGGACTAGTCGAACCAATGCTAGGACTGGTCGAACAGGAGCTAGGACTGGTCGTTGAGAAGACCAAACTTATGTAAAATAAACATTTGATTTATGTATCCAAAGTGACCTACTTATAAGGTCAACCTAAGGTCAGTCAAACCTGAAACATGTCGTATGGACATTGAACTTCAACCATTCAACGAATGTAGATATTTGAACCATATCAGGCTTGAGATCTTGAACTTGTTGTAGCTTTAATCTTGAGATCTTCATCAGTGTGAAAACTACTTCATGCGTTGCTTATTAGTCTTGAAGTCATTTCTCGAGTTGTTTCTTGAGACTTGAACTTCAACATTGTAGCTTCTTGAACTTCAACATTGTAGCTTCTTGAGACTTGAACTTCAAC
The DNA here is from genome assembly GCA_021015155.1 of Magnolia officinalis. Taxonomy (NCBI): domain Eukaryota; kingdom Viridiplantae; phylum Streptophyta; class Magnoliopsida; order Magnoliales; family Magnoliaceae; genus Magnolia; species Magnolia officinalis. Next base: position 22,140,962 of record JAJHSJ010000014.1, read on the forward strand.
ATTGTAGCTTTAAACATTGATAGGATGATGAAGTACACTTTGTATTTCTTAAAGACATCCAATGTCATGAAGTGTTTATGCAGTGTCTTGAATACATATAAATCACCATACAAGCACAAGACACAGATAGATGTTTTGACACAACAAAATTTGACAACCAAAGGAGCATGAGACCATAGCACTTGCAGGACTTACTGATGAAGAAGTGGATGGAGAAGCAACACTTGCGGTAGTCAGGTATGTGCTAGCTCAGTCTAGAAGTAGTGCTGACTAGCGTCGAAGCACTATCTTCTACACTATTGCCAAGTGTGGTGAAAAGAATTGTAAGGTGATAGTGGACAGTGGAAGTTGTCAGAATGTGATTTCCACTAGCACCTTAGATCGCTTAAAACTAAAATCCACACCTCATCCAGACCCGTATAAAGTTTCTTAGGTTGACAAGACATCCCTACCTGTCACCCAGCAATGTCTAGTCCCCATCGAGTTTGGGTCATACAAAGAGTCCCTGTGGTGTGATGTTTTACCTATGGATGTAAGACATGTTATCCTAGGTAGACCGTGGCTATTCGATAATGATGTCACGATCTTTGGCCGTTCGAATGCGCGTACTTCTATGTATAACGGTAGAAAGATCAAACTTAATCCCATTCCACTTGAGAATACACTAGGGAAGAAGAAGGATGAGAAGGCAAGTGAGCCTAGAGGAATGGAGAAATCCAAACCTAAGTCTCTACATATAATCAGTGCAAGAGAGTTTGAAAAAGAGGCTAAGGAGGATTCTATGGTATATGCCCTTATGACTAGAGAGATTACACTGAGGTTCCATCAGAGTTGCCCCGTGAGGTGACCTCGGTTCTGAAGGAATACAGTGATGTATTTCCTGAAGACTTACCAAATGAGTTGCCACCTATGAGGGACATACAACATGTCATTGATCTTGTCCCAGGGTCTACTATACCGAACCTTCCTCACTACAGGATGAACCCTGCAGAGCATGCAGAGTTGAGGAAGCAAGTTGATGAGCTTCTGCAAAAGGGTTTCATCCAATTGAGTATGAGCCCATGTATCGTGCCTGCACTGTTGACGCCAAAGAAAGACGGCACGTGGCGCATGTGTGTGGACAGTCGTGCCATAAACAAAATTACTGTCAAGTATAGGTTCCCTATACCTAGACTTGATGATATGCTTGACATGATGGCCAGGTCCACTATATTCTCTAAGATAGACCTCAAGAGTGGATATCACCAAATCCGTATACGCCCAGGAGATGAGTGGAAGACGGCGTTTAAGACGAAAGATGGGCTGTATGAGTGGTTGGTTATGCCCTTCGGCTTGACTAACGCACCCAGTACTTTCATGCGGGTGATGACACAAGCTTTGAGGCCGTTCATGGAAAAATTCCTAGTGGTATACTTTGACGATATTCTTATTTATAGTACTACTAAGGAATCACACCTTGAACATTTAAAGAAGGTCTGTAGTGTCCTTAGGAAGGAAAAGTTGTACGCTAATCTTAAGAAATTTTCATTCATGTCTAGCCAAGTTGTGTTCTTAGGATTTATAGTATCATCTGAAGGGATGCGCGCAGACCCTGAAAATGTCAGGGCCATAGTTGAGTGGCCAGAACCAAGGAACATTCATGAGGTGCGAAGCTTTCACGGCCTAACAACTTTTTATCGTCGGTTCATTAGAGGTTTTAGCACGATCATGGCTCCTATTACCGAGTGCATGAAAAAGGGAGAGTTCGTATGGTCGAAAGCCGTAGTCAAGGCTTTTAAAGAAATTAAGGGCAAGATGGTGGAAGCTCCTGTCATGCGTCTACCTGACTTTTCTAAAGTCTTTGAAGTAGCATGTGATGCGTCTGGTGTCGGTATACGTGGAGTGTTGAGTCAAGAAGGACACCCAGTGGCCTATTTTAGTGAGAAACTGAATGAGGCAAAACAAAAATACTCCACTTACGACAAAGAATTTTATGCGGTAGTGCAATCCCTGAGACATTAGCGACACTATCTCCTACCGCAAAAATTCGTTTTGTTTCTGACCATGAGGCTTTGAGATATTTGCATTCTCAGAAGAAACTTAACCCAAGACATGCCAAGTGGATAACATTTCTTTAGGAATATTCGTTTGTTTTGAAACACAAGACCGGGGTTGAAAACAAACCAGCGGATGCCCTCAGTAGGAGAGTGGCGTTGCTCAACTCCTTGAGTGTAGAGGTAGTCGGATTTGAGCAACTGAAAGATGAATACCCCATATGTCCTGATTTTGGGGGTACTTACGCGTCGCTCGCTAGTGACCGGCATATTATGGGTGAATATGTTCTTAAAGATGACTTCATTTTTAAGGGAGACAGACTTTGTATTCCCCGTATGTCCCTTCATGAATTCTTCATCTGGGAGCTTCATTCAGGAGGGATAGCTGGCCATTTTGGTCGTGATAAGACCATTGCCCTCGTGGAAGATCATTTCTATTGGCCAAGTCTCAAGCGAGACGTAGCCAAAGTTTTAGGGCAGTGTCGAACATGTCAGCTGGCAAAGCAAAGAAAGTAAAATACCGGGATGTACACGCCATTGCTAGTGTCACATGCTCCATGACAGGACATTAATATGGAATTCGTGCTTGGGCTTCCCAAGACTATAAAAAAGCACGATTCCATTTTTATCGTTGTGGATCGTTTTTCTAGAATGACACATTTCCTCCCATGTTCGAAGACGTCAGATGCGTCTCATGTTGCTCATCTCTTTTTTGATGGTGTGGTGCGTCTCCATGGGTTACCTAAAACCATAGTGTCTGATCGTGATGTTCGATTTACTAGCTATTTTTGGAAGACATTGTGGCACATTATGGGAACTCGTTTGCAATTTTCTACTGCTTACCACCCACAAACAAATGGTCAAACTGAAGTGGTAAACCGCAGGCTTGAAAATCTTCTACGTTGTCTAGTGGGTGAACATGTTAAGACTTGGGACCTAATTTTACCAACTGTTGAACTTGCTTATAATGGGTTAGTTAATAAATCTACAAGGTTGAGTCCTTTTGAAATTGTAAGTGGTTATAAACCTAGAATGCCCATAGATCTCTTACCTATGTCTGTTACCCAAAGGTCTTCTGAGTCAGCCGATGCATTTGCACGCCATATTCATGATTTGCATACACATATTAGACAGCAATTAAATAAGAGCAATGATGATTATAAAGTTTCAGTCGATTCTCATCGTAGAGTGTAAGAATTTCAAAAAGGAGACTATGTAATGGTGCAAATAAGGCCAGAGAGATTCTCTCAAGGATCTGCTAAAAAATTACAAGCGCGTAGTGCTGGACCATTCAAGATATTACAAAAGGTTGGGTCCAACGCGTATCGGATTGACTTTCCACCTGAAATGAGCATTAATCCAACTTTTAATGTGGAAGATCTACTCCGTGCCCATACTCCCATTGTTGATACATCGTCTCTTTCATGGCCTTTTTTTGAGTTTGCTACCCAACCCCTTCGACCCCCTCCTCCACCCATTTCCCATAAAAAAGAAATTGAGAAAATCTTGGATGACGAGATAATATCCACGAGAGATGGAAGTTTCCAAAGGTATCTTGTCAAGTGGAAGAACAAACCATCATCTAAATCTACGTGGTTGTCGGACGACACATTGTAGGGTATTGATCCAGGTCTACTAGAGCGCTACAAAAGTTTCAACTCGTCTGAATCGAGTTTTTCTCACCCGAGGGGAATTGATGCGAACACAAGCGCATTTAAGGTGTACCAACGAAGAAAGCGCCAACCACAAGTGTCGTCCTTGTGGATAAGCGACTATTGAGGAGATGAAGACCTTTCACATGTGATTGGACATATAAAAGACCCCACTCAGGGAAGACACATGTGAAGGAAGATTGGAGAAAGAAGACCGAGCGCCTGAACTTTCCCGTACTTATGTTATTTGTGCGTTTTTGTTTAGTTAGGGGTCTTTTAGTAATTTTATGTCTTTATTTGCTTATTCTAGGGGTATTTTAGTAATTTTATGTCTTTATTTGCTTATTTAAGTGGGATAAAGCCCTAAACTCGAATTTTTAACTATTGATTAATGAAAAGCAAACCCTTTGGTTGCCTCATTCCTCTCTTCTCTCTAATGGTGCTTCTTCTCTTCCCTTGATTTTCCTCTTCTAATTTCTTCTTGTGCCCCTCCAACTTCTTCAAGGTAATTATTTTCTTCTTTCTATTTTCCAGTTTTGGCTAATCCTTCTTCGATCAAAATCTTGAGAACGGATCTAAACCCTAAACCCCCAAATTCTCAAAATCCCTGATCTGAGAAACTTCTTGGTTCTTCAGACTAGTGATCTTCATTGATCGATTGGGTCTGACCATGCAAGATTGGGAGGTCTCATCCCTCGCCGGATCCAACCTAAGTAATAATTGAATGCCATACTCCATGGTTGTGATGATGGCCCGCTCCATTGCATGTTTCCTTTATGATTTTCTCAGTTATGATGATTACTGATAGAATTTTAGATCATTTATTCCTTTTATTTCCGCTGTTTAATTATGTTCATGAGCATGCATCATAATTAGGGCTGTCCTGCGTCACGGGGCAGTTGATTTTTTTGGATCATATCGGCCGTTACGGGAGACTTAATGGCCGTTACAGGGCATAACGACTATTACCCCTGTAATGGTAAAAAAATGACGACTTTTTTTCTATTTAAATCCATTTGTCTCTTCTTTTTCATCTTTTTCATTTCAAAAACTTACCTAAATTATTCTATAGCAGATTTCGACTACTCTTGCTATAGTTTTTGGGATTAAAACCGTATATTGAAGCAATTTGAGTGAATAGAAGCTTCGAGAGTCATTCTTTCAAAAAATCGAAAAAGGTCGTATTTATGCCTTTTTAATTAATTAATTAATTTATTTATTTATTATCATTATTATTATTTTTTTATTTTAGTTCTAATGCTTAATTGTGATGCATAAATGTTAGAGACACATAACCATGCTCATAAATTCACCCAATAAGTAGATATAACACTCTCACCAACAAGTGGACCGTTACGCTACCATAAACATGTTTAAAAAAATGAATACATATTTGGAATATTTAAATATCTAAATTTTCTAAATATTTTTTTAGAATTTTTTGGATTAAAAAAATTCAACCGTTACAGGGGTCATAATAGTCGTTACACCCCCGTATTGGCCATTACGGCCAATACCCGTATCAGTAACAGTGGTGACCATTACGACCACCATTACCGATACCAAATACCTTGATGCACACCCTTTATGAAGGATTCACTGCTTTATCTATTTTTGCAATACAATTGTAGAATGGTGTACTACTATATTGCAAAAAGTTACAAGGAGTATCTATCAAAATGGGCAGGCATAAATAACAATTCCAGATATTTCTACCTAGTTTATACACATGCATGTAAATTATACGTTACAGGAAATTCTATAACAGTTTCTTTCATTGACAACACAATTGTTATAAGATCAAGCAATTGTATGATTACAATGTTTATACGCACTCCTATTAATGCGTTCGCTTGTATTGCATAAGGTCCTAAAGCTCAGTTGAGTGGAGCAAAAGTAGTTGGTTCTAGTATGTAAATGTGTGAGGAATGATTTCCAAAAGGTTGAGAGAAGGAAGTGCCCAAGAATGTTTGCATATGGAAATAATAGAATTAGTAGTAGCAAGATGAGGCCCCAAAGTAGGAGTGAGAGTCAAGTAGGCAGCTTCACCAGAAGAATCTAGCTAAAAAGGCATATACACATTTACAAATTGTGCCACCATACTAATATTGGCCCAAACACTGTGGTAACCATGGAATGGAATATCAACAACACTTCTTCAAAGATTCCAATAAACTGATCACATCTTTTGCTACATAATGCCACATATTGGTAGTGGTCAAGGTATTGAAAAACGGTTACGTAATGGCCATTACATAATGGTAACGGTTTGGTTCTTTACGCGTTACGGGGTCGTAATGGCCCATTCCAAAAATATGGGACCATCGCATAACAGCTGTAATGGTTCATTGTCACAGCTGTAATGGCCCATTCCAAAAAATAAACCAATTTGTTGACCGCAATCCAACATTTTTCTCAAAGACTCAACCACCACTACAAAGAGGATAGGGGATAGGGGATTACCCTACCTCAGCCCCCCTCGAGCTTTGGAAGAAGCCTTTAGGTGACCCATTGACTAAAACCGAAAACCTGGAGGATCTCGTGCACTCCTTCACCCACCCTCTCCATTTATTTCCACAACCAATCCTTCCTAGCATGTAATCTAAAAAATTTCAATCAACATGATCATATGCCTTTTTAAGATCCAACTTGTAAATCATACCCCCCAAATTTTGCTTATATCTCATGGGCAATGAGCACACTATCGATAATTTGTCTTCCTTCTATGAAAGCCCCTTGATTTTGCGAAATGATCCCTTGAAGCACCCCTTTAAATCTTGTTGTTAACACCTTGGCAAGAATTTTATAAATACTTCCAATTAGACTGATGGGTCGGTAGTCTTTGAGGTTTTCCGCGCCCGAGATCTTTGGAATAAGAGCTATAAAAGACGCCCCTAGGAATTTGGATAACCTTCCCTTGGAGTAGAATTCACCCATAAAATCCAAAACATCCCTCTTAACTATATCCCAAAAGTTTTGGAAGAAAGATAAAGGGAACCCATCTGGACTTGGCGCTTTCTCACCCCCCAATTCATCCACAACTTTCTTGATTTCTGCTTCAGAAAAAGGCTTCTCAAGAGAAACCTCCATCTCATGGGACAAATTTGAATTGTAAGTTATCCAAAGAAGATCTGATCCAGCCTTTGTCTACAAGCAAGTTTTCGTAAAAACCGACGATCACATTACAAATTTCTTCTTTTTCATCAAACCTTTCGACCTCATTATTTTTGTTTTTTTCTTGCAATAAATTTATTTATTCAACCCTATATTACTAAAATCAACTAAATCCTGCTTATATTTGTGTTCAATTTGGCCATGTTTGTATAATTTTTCATCTTTTTAAATTTTTACTGATTTTTATATATCTTTTACCAATTTTCACTTTAAAAATAAAAAAATAAAAAAATTGGAGTGTAGGTTGTTCAAATACTTGTAAGTTCAGATCTACACATGCATACACTAATTCAGCATTTTCCATTTCTTTTACCTCTCTCTCTCTCTCTCTCTCTTTCTCTCTCTCTCTCTCTCTCTCTTTCTCTCTCTCTCTCTTTTAAATGTAATTTCAGGTCATCTTTTAATGAATAGTGCTAGATTTATTTATTTATTTATTTTTCTTCAAATTTCTTAAGGGGAATGATGTCAAATGCTAGGTATATGCATTAGTGGGATAAATCCCACAGATTGCATGAATTTCAACCCATTTTAGAGGCATACAAGTAGTCCTTAATTAACCTGATACCATCCCAAATTAATGTACTTTTTTCCTCAAATGTTTTGAGGGAAACAGTGTCAAATGGTTAGGGATAGTGAGATGAATTCTATAGATTTCATGAATTTTGAGTTGTTTTAGGGGCATTTGATTTATTCTAAAGCTCGACACTAGTCATTTGAATTTAATTTTAATTTTTTCCTTAAATTTGTTGAGAGAGAAATAGTGTCAAATGGTTAGGGACATGCATTAGTGGGATGAGTTCCACAACTAGCACGAATTTTAGACCATTTTGGAGGCATTCTAGTGGTCCTAAATCAACCCGACACTATTCATATGAATTTAATTTTTTAAATATTTTTTTTCTCTCAAATCTCTTTAGGGAAATAGTGCTAAATGGTTTAAGGATATGTATTAGTGGGATGAATTCCATAAACTACATCAAGATTTCAAGCCATTTTGGGGGCATTCAAGTGATCCTAAATTAGATATACTATGGTTATCTATGCTAAAATGGTTATATAATTTTCTCATCATTAAAATCATGCTCATATAATCTTATTTATGTTAAATCATTGATATTAGATATTTAAAAAATTAAATATAGGAATTTTGAAGTCAGGTTGAGCCCTTAGGTCAATAAAATCATCAGGCAACTCAAGACAGGATTCTTACCAAAGAATGGTCATTACACCTTCATAAACATGTTCAAAACTAGAAAAGAATATATATTTGGAATCCTCTCATATTTTGGAATTTTTTAATATTTTTTCAGATTTTTTTCTTTAAAAAAAAAAAAAACGACCATTATAGCTTGCAATGTAGCGGCCGAACGGCCAACCATTACCATTATTGAATACCTTGGTAGTGGTGGATCAATAGTATACTAAAGCCATGGCAGTTATTCTGAAGGGTGTTCTATGTGCAACTACAAGATGGCTTTCATATACTTCCGGTAAATAACAATCAACCACCTCAATGATTCTTGAAGACAGTTTATCTTGTTTCTTTTGTGAAACTATAAATAATCTAATATGCATACATAACCTTCTAATGTTTTATGCATCAGTATGATGGTTTTATTCATTTCTTCGGTTGTGGGGAATAAAAGGATCAACCAAATTCTCTAACAGCACGATTTTTGGCATATGTTTGAGTATAACTATTCTAAAAGCAGATATGGATATTCTGAATATTATGTTGGAGAAATGCTCAAGTTCTCTCAGAGCACTTTTATAGTGCTCCTAGTTGCCTTAGGACACTTCCAATCCATTAATCTGGACTGTTCATCAGGTTGAACATGCATTTCATGGGCTTCCAAGGAAATATCACACTCATCTGACAAGTATTAAACATTTGATCAATGGCCTTAAACATGGACAGTCAAGATCATTTACACAAATAGGTCCGATCAACAATTTGATCCACCATTTGTTAGGGACCATGATGTATTGCCCATGTTTCTAAAGAATCACTTTTGTGAGACAATTCGTAACCATCCCATCCATGTGGTTTGGAAAAGCTTACAGAAACTAAGGTGTTGTTTGGTAAACTGAAAAATAAGGTTTGAAAATTAATTTAGCTACTTATAAGTATTGAAAAATTCATTTGGTAATTTGTCTGAAAAAAGTTTTGATATCTGAAAATAAATATATATTTTTTTTTTCACAAAAACCTATTTTGGTAAAAAAACCCACAAATGTCTGAAAATTGGCAATTTGTCATATTTGCCCCTATCGTCTCAATTTCTATCTTTTGAAAATATGAAACAAAACATGCTATTGGCTTGCCACCAAATTTGGCACACCTATGCCCCCATCCACATACATGTCTAAAACATGATCTCTCAATTAATTGACTATGTGCTATATACTCTTCTTAATAGAATAATCGTAACCCTTCGATGATATTAAGCATTGGGTACTATTGAATTAAATAAATATATGAAAGTGTTAAATGCAAAGTTCTTAGGCATATTGGTGGATGTCCCATCAGAAAAATGCTTCTCATCATTAGATTATGGGTCCCACTTGTACAAATGACACTGTTATCTCGGCCCAATTGATGCAGGACATGAAATTAAATATGATGTGTGAAATTTCAGGCTTAAAATCACCTTAGTTCAGAAACAGTTACACAAATTCCATATCCCACATAAAAAGTCCAAACATTCAATTAAAAGGGAATCTATGCGGGTCCAGGCCTACACAGGCTAAGACTGAACCAATAAAAATTATAAACCAAACGATGGTCAAAGGGAAATAGAAATCAACCACACATGCATAGCAAACAGTCCCTAATCCAAGGGATTCCCCAATCTCAATTCAAGGAACCCTAGGGTGAAAAAAGAAGCAAATAAATTAAAGCTAACGCAAACTAAGGCTAGAGTTTAGGAAATAGGAATGAAAAAAGGAAAATCAGAGGAACACCTGACCCAGAGAAAGCTCCTGCATGCAGATGGTGACCCGAGGCTGACGCACGTGCGCGGGTGGGCTGGCCTCACGTGTGATGGAAGCCCGCCTCCCCAAAGTGACACCTAGGCCTTGGTCGGCCAGGGAAGACCTCCAATCCCTCCAAGTTTGACGACGATCCGACGTAAGGTCGAGGCGTAGTGATCCGCCGAAGTTTCAGCCCTCCTACAGGTCCAGATTTTGGAAACTGGCTGTAGGAGGATGAATAGCTGCAAAAGCAAATTCAAACAATAATGATGATAGAAGATGAGAGATATAGATGGAAGAGGCTAGGGGGGATGGGGATAGATGTGGTTTCGCACCACGGTAGTTAGCCCTTCGAAAAGGGAGGGGCTTCGCACCCACTTTTGAATTATTTCACAACTCACTAAGAGAGCAGAAAAATAAAGCAGAAATTTTTATTAAGCTTCGATGAATGAAAAGAACTACAAGGGGTGCATATTTATAGGGAACACCTTATACCCAAAAAACTCGCACCATGTGCGCAACCTATTACTTGGCAATGAAGTAAACTAAAATAAAAACCAAACAAAGAAATCTAAAGCGTTTACGATGTTCTAAATAATAACAATAAGCAAAACCTAAAATATGAAATTAATCCAACGAGTGGGTCACAATCATGAGATCCCATGATGGACTTTTCTTAACCCTTTTGAACCAAAACTTCGTCTTTTAGCTAGGAGGCCCTCCTTAGATGTTGTCATTGAGCCAGATCGATGGTGGGGCCCTCCTTCTGTGTATGTACGTGCGTAGGGGGTGGTGTGCGTGCGCGTGTGCGCATGATGTCCCCATCACCAATATTATACGAAAACCTCTTAATGCGTGTAGGCCACCATAGGAAACAATATTCGTTGACTGTTAAAAACTTTTTGTGCACCACAAAAGTTTTGGATCATGCTGATTGTTTAGTGGAATGAGCCTAAGAAGGCAGATTGAAGGCTCAAATGGACCACACCACGAGAAGTAGTGGAGATTGAATTCCTACGATTGAAAACTTCCTAAGGCCTACCGTGATGTTTATTTGCCATCCAACTTATTCATATGGTCACATAGACTTGAAGGGAAAAAATAAATATCAGGTTGATCCAAAACTTCAAAGCCCCCAAAAAGTTTTCAATGGTAAGCTTTCAATCACCACTACTTGGTGTGGTCCACTTGAGCCTTCAATCTACCTAATTTTTTCACTCATGCCCTAAAATTATTTGTCAAAATGGATGGACGTCGTGAATAAAACATATACATCACGGTGGGCCCCACAGATCCCTTGACAAAAACCATCCATCTTTAGCTACCCAATCCACGGATTGCCTATGACTCTGTCACATAGATATTATGGTGCTCGGGGCTGTGTGGAGCCCATAGAGATGTACGTGACAAATTGACTCTGTCCATCTGATTTGCAAGTCCACAATAGGACAGGAGTTTAAAATTCAGGCAGATCCAAAACTTGTGTGAGCCATACCATACAAGACAATGGGGATTGAACGCATAGGGTGACAACAGTACGATATTTGATCTATATTGTTTTTGGGTTTGTATCCTATAATGATCTAAAAACATGGATGGAAAGTGTGGATCTAAGTAATACATCAGTGTAGGGCCCACGTAAATTTCATACTTCAAGAAATTTTGTTGCTTGTTGTGTGGCGCAGGGGAGTGGATTAATTGAGACCCCGGCCTCACCCAAGACAGGGCAACCCGTACTGTGGGGCTCACCTTGATGTGTGTATTTTGTATCTACTCCATCCATCTGTTTTTTCAAATCACTTTATAGCATGATACCAAAAATTAAGAAGATCCAATTATCAAGTGGACCATACTCCAAGAAACAATGGTGATTGAACACCCTAACATTAAAAACTCTTAAGGCTCACCATACTCCAAGAAACAATGGTGATTGAACACCCTACCATTAAAAACTCTTCGGGCTCACCTTAATGTTTCAGTAGTTTTTATTTGTCATCCAATCTGTTGATAAGTTCACATAAGCCTAGATGAAGAATAAAAACAAATATAAGCTTGATCCAAAACGTGTGGCCCATTAATGGTCAATCGCCACTGTTTCCCATGGTATGGTTCACCTGATAATTGGATCTGCTTCAACTTTTGGATAATGCCCCTAAAGTGATGTAGAAAATATGATAGACGCCTGGACGGAGTGGATACAGAATACACATGTCAAGTTGAGCACCACAGCAAGGGCCACACTGTCACGGGTGATGTCAGGGTCTCACCTAATCCGCTCCCGTGGTGCAGCACATTCCAGGTCGAGAGAAGAAAACGGAAGTATTGACATGTGGAACTTCCATGGGACCCATCATGACGTATATATCAGATCCACATTGTCCATCCATTTTTTTCATACCATTTTATGGAATGAGACAAAAAACGAGGAATATCCTAGGCTCAAATGGGCGACACTACAGAAACAGTAAGAATTAGACGCCTACTATTAAAAACTTCTTGGGGCCACAGAAGGCTCTGATCAAGTTGATATATGTGTTTTCCCTTCATCTAGGTCCGTGTGACCTTATGAAGAGGTTAGATGGAAAATAAACCTCACAGTGGACCTTAGGAAGGTTTCAATGGTAGTTGTTCAATCCCCACTGCTTTATGTGTGTGCTCCAATTGAGCTTTGGATGTGCCTCATTTTTTGGGATCATGCTCTATAATGATCTGTAAAAATTGATGGACGGTGTGGATCTAAAACATAAATCATTGTGGTGCCCAAAGTTCCACACATTAAAAGTCTGCGTAGCACGTAAATGATTTGGGAGAGAGAAATCTGGTGTATCTTGTTAGCTTGAGTCATCGGCCATGACATGGACCAATGAGAAGTGACCCCACTCCATCTTAAGGGTAATATTGTCATTTTTAAAAGTTGACAGGGATATTTTGGTCAAAATTCAACAATTTTTTTTTTAAAAGGGAAATGACTTACCGCATTCCGCAAGTTTTTAAGCCAACTTGTGGTGGTTGAAAAAAAATTCCTTAAATTTTAAGTGATTTTTCCAATTAAGCACCGAATGTCTTTTGGTTACCAAATGGTTTGAATTACCAAAATCACTGAAAATAGCATTTTTCGGTGATAAGTTATGAAATTAAGTTTTACCAAACGCACCCTAAGGCCAAATCAAGGATGGATTAAGATCTGAACAGATGCAACTAGAAGCAGTACAACTCAGAGCACCGGAGCATTTCTCATTGTGTTGTTCTATGAATAAAAGATGATGTTTCTTTTCATTTTCTGACAGGAAGCAAACATGGTCTCCAACAGTGCAGTTCATAATATGGAATGTTAACCAAGATTTTGCAGCTATAATTCACCTCAGCTGAAAAATCCAATTAGAAGGGAAAAAGAAGAAGAAGAAGATGAAGAAGAAGAAGAAGAAGAACAACAAATAGTTCATACCTCGGATACCACGCGGTTATTTTTATATGACTTCCATGGTTGAGGTTCCAATATAAGAAGAATGCCTCCCTAGTGATTCCAAAAATAACGTTTTAACATGCTTCATTTTAAACCATAGAAAAGAGAAACTAATCCATACAGGTGGGTTGAACTTGACTAGGCTGGCCCAAGCACTAACAGGTCCAGCACATTGGATTATGCCAGGGCATGGGTAGAACCTGGGCCTGAGTTTTAGGCAAGACAACTAATCGGGGAACACTTGGGCTTGCATCTGCCTAAAGGCCCAACAAGGCTAGCTTGACCAGATTTATTTAACATTAGTGGGCTGAGCTTTTGGCTCGTGGACCTAGCCCAAGCCCAATTACTTTGCTCACAGGCTCAGCCGGCCAGGGCATGGACTCAAATTCTCACTTCATGATCTGGACCTGGACATGCTTTTGGCCTGGCCCATCCTGTTACAGAAACACCTCATCTGTCTGCCTACAATATCCCATTTTCATAATGAATACAACCATGAGATCCCATTTTCATAAACTCTAGGAAATACCGGTCGAAGAAGTCTCCAAATCTTCACAAATAAAGTAATCAATCCATCATCGCCCCAGTTCAGATGGATCCACTTTGTTACGCTCAAACTGCAAAAAAGAGGAAATCCATTTTAACAAACTGGCACATAAGTAAAGGCAAGAATAAGGCATCAATAAGAACAGCTCCTGTATTTAATTTCCATTTTAACTAATTGAACCTACACAATCATTTGGACCATCCTCTAGACCTTCCAATAAAAAAAAAAAATGTAATGTGGGGCTAACCTTTTGGTTATCCACATCATCTATATGGCCAGCCATCTTGGATGGGAATACCCAATGTCTTACCCACCCAACTATCTTACCTGTCCAATTGGGCCCCTTTAAAATGTGATCCATTATTTCTAATCGTCCGATTTAATCACATGGCTAGAATCACCTAATAGGCAAGACATTGACATGTGATGACCTAATCCTACATGCATGTATAATCAGTTTTTAAAGAATGTTCAAATAAATACACAAATCAACTAACCTTTTCCAATCAAGGGGATTAGGAAAATCTCAACACAACGATAAGGTCTTTCTGTCAGGATCATGCCCCTTAGCATAAAATTGCATAAACAGTAAAAAAGGGAGGATTTTGAGATATGAGGATATCCCAGATCTAGCATAAGTCAACCCACGGTCAAGTTTGAATCTGATTCCACTGACTAATCATCTCTCTTTTCCGTTCAATCTAGAAAAAGGGATATCCAGAGAGGAACGAAAGGGGTGAAGAATGAAGAGTTCAAAATGAAGAAAGTACAAGTCCTTTTGTCGTCAAAAGAAAAAGAAGATGATTCTTAGCTTTTCTTGTACCTCGAAAATCTAGAAAGAATGAAATCTTAAATCGGGGTAGAATCCTCAACACCCAAGAGTCAATTCTGAAACCATAATCTCTTGAATAAAGATGAAGAAAATATATGAATTTCTATTTATTCAATAATAATGAAAATAGGGTTTCTTACAACGTATATATAAGCTATGGAAAAAGTAAAAGTGCACTAAAGCTCCTGAAAACAAGAAAAATAACAAAAAGACGAAAAAAATAAAGAAAATACAATAAAGCCCCTGAAACAAGAAAAAAAGAACAAAAACGCCTACAACTAAGACACTCGTGTGGTAGGGTGTGAAATCCGACCCATGGATGGTCAGGGTGCAGTCATGCCGCTCCTGCACTCGTAGCGCGTCAGAAAATGAGTCCTATGGACCCAATGTCCATCCACATCAACTCCTCCGCTCTGGTATTCTGTCGGCGACGCCTCCTCCTCTGGTACACTCTAAAGGGTGCACCACTGATGTCCACATCACATTGGGGCACAACTCTACTCATGATATGGCCCACCAAATCAGCAACTTAGGTTACTGAAAGGTGGGCCCTATCTATATCATGGTCAGGTTGAACAAAAAACGTCATTTCTAAGAACAAGCTGAGAGAATACCTCAACAAAGAAATACTAAGAATAACAGTTCAAAAGGCAAGCAAGGAATTCAAAAACTTGGAAAATCATTGTCGAGTTGAACAAATAACACCATTTCTAAGAAGAAACTGAGAGAATACCTCTCAACAAAGAAATACTGAGAATAACAGTTCAAAAGGCAAGCAACAAATTCAAAACCTAGGATCTAAGCCAATAAACTTACCAAAGAATTGTGTTATACTTCTCCCCACACATTCATGCTCTTGATGATACTCTCCATTTGAAATGAAACTCTTTCAAGTAGAGTGTGCTCCTTTAAAGGACTAGGTTCTTTTGGAAGATCCACTGCCACCTCACTTAAAGATGCACAAGTATTTTGGTCCAAGCCATTTACTCTCTCCAAAAGATCTGGTGTGCTGGCATTGACAGATTTGCCACTGGTATTTTCCATTCTAGCTATCCTTCTTAGGTTCCAATTTGCATTCTCAACTAAACTTGCAAAACGAAATATAACCATCTCAGGCATTTTTAGCTGCAAAACAGAGAATTGCCGGCACTGAATTAGAAATAAATGTCTTTAGCAGAAACCACCTTTCTTTCATCTCAATAAACAGAAGACTCAATGCCCAAACACATTGCCTGGCAGACCAACCTGCTAGAATTGTAAGCTCGTGTTAATTTTATGCCACAGACTGCTTAAAGCATATGGGGTCTGAAAAACACAAGCCATCTTCTTGGACTCGCACTATACCAAAATCGCCATTCAGGAACGATTTTTAACCGTTCCTAAATGCTTCAGGAACGGTTTAAAACCGTTCCTAAATGAGGCGTCGTAGAAAAACATGAATAGTTCAGAACCGTTTTGGGTAGCATTTCCAATTTCAGAGACGGAATTTTAAGAACGGTTTTAAACCATTATGGTGCCAACGGTCATATTTTAGGAACAAAATTTTAAAAACAGTTTTAAATTTTCTCAACATTGCCAACAATCAGATTTTAGGACGGAATTTTAGGAACAATTTTAAACCCAAATAAACACACAAAATTTAAGATCAAGGGAAATAAATTAACAGAAGTTTATTACATCCCATCAAAATAGAGATTGATCCAAAGAAAAACATAAGAAAATAATGTGCTTGAAGATGCTTCATTGCAAAATCAAATGTACAAAATAAGCTACAGTAAAGGCTAACACTTTAAATTATAGCTTTGCGGAGATGGTGTGTGAAGCTCCCTCCTCAATGCATTGATCATCATCTCCTAGACTCACAGGAACAAGGCGCTTACCACCTAAGAATATTACTATAGAAATTGAAGTTAATTGGTAACTGAGTGAAAAAGAAAAGTCTCCCCACTAATGATCAAGATTGAAGAATGGGAGCATGTTACAAAGGACTAGAAACACAAACACACATCTGGGACCCTTCAGTGCCTAGGCCAATTAACCCTGCTTGATATGACATATAGGATTATGATGCAAAATGCACATTAAGCATAGTAAGCTTGAAATGTTTCCCGAGGCATTGTTGATGGTCTGTTGAAGGAAAAAAAGAAAACTCACCATTATGGAAGATAAAACAATTTGGGAGCTCAAACCATCTGATTTGAAGCTCATCTTTTTGCATATCATGGGAGTACACCAAAGCGATCTTACACATCTTAAACTGATCAACATGGATGAAACATTTTACACAATCATTGTAGAGAAGAATTCATGAAATGTAAGTAATAAATGAACGATAAATTCAGAATGGAAGAAATTTGATATTTAATCAAGAGGCTAATGAGGGGGGAAAAAAACTAATTGTAAAAGCTTTTGAAAATCAAAGGTATATACTTATCTCCTTCAAACCTGTAAAATTCAATCAGATGTACTGACATTTTTTGAATGATCCTCGCAGTATGATAATTCAAAGCGCTATGTGAACAGTTGTAGGAAGATATAATTAATTCAAAGGTAAAATGGGAAAACTGTACCTCTACAATATACTTACAAAGGCTTTCATTATCCATTGCATCAAGCTGAACTGCCACTGCATTTGGAATACCTTCAATAGTCTGCATTAGAAGCACTACACACTACAAAGAAAACCAACAGATACATAAGAATAAGACATCTAAATATGCATCATGTCCAGCCAAATGTTGATGATCTGGGTGAACAAAGCAAAAGGCAATTAGATCAAGTTCACATATCAAACTTCTCCAACCTACACACAAAATAAAAAGATAACTATTTCCATCTTGTAAGATCTACTCCAACCATCAGATTGGTCCAATCTTCTACGTGTTTTTCCAAAAATTAAACCTGTCCAATCATTGAAATGCACCCACAAAGTGAATAGTTGAAAAAAAACTGGAATATACAACAAATATTCTCTTAGGAGTCTATATAAAACTGGAATCATTGAAATCCATAGATTGAAACTGCTATGAAAAAAAAACTTCAACCTACATCTACAATTCGAATGAACAGAAAAGATAGTAACTGACAGAAGTGAATAGTTGCATGCAAAACTGAGAGTGCTTTAAAAAGGAACCTCTGGTCATTATGCACTATCACAAGCCATTACCAAAAATAGATAAAAATGAAGTTCCAAATCAGTAATGAAACTTCAACGGTCAATCGAATGCTTGGACAGGGGCATGTAATCCAACAACATATAATAGTGGATTTGAAAACTACATTATTACTCTTTTTTTTTTTTTTTTGTTAATCCACATGCATGTTATCCCAGCCCACCATGTTACTGCCACATGTGCCAACATGGACATGTGCAAGATCCAAGCTACTAGCCACCTTGAAGCTTTCCCTTTTCAATTGTATCAATGTTGAAGTCACTATGCCACTTCAACATCTTTAAATACATATCCTTTACTTTTTGCATGTTGAAAACCAACGAGAGAAATTGTAACACTTACCTTATATTCCGACATTGGAATTCCTTGTTGAGCACGTAGTAAATGTTCTTGCCTCCATGTTAACCACTATAGGGTATATGGCAGAAATCAAACAGGCTTTTGGGTCGATATTGATGAGATTGTTGTAGTACTGCAGGCCTTTGGGTCGAAAGCTCCCAGTCCATCTGCATGTAAATGGCCACAAGAATCAAACAGGAAGTTTCAGCAATGCATCTAGAAATTGAAAATTGAATCAAACTAATAGCCTACATACCAGGAATTAGCCTGGACTAGGAAATAGAAAATCTTTAGGCATCCAGGCCCATCTCATGCATTAGCTTCAAATCTTTCTGCCATCAACCAAAACAAGCATTTCTATTGAGAATCTACTAGGTTGTTTTTTTCACCTTGTGCTTGAGATATTGAGTTGCTGAAATGACTAAGGTGCTCTTGTCAAAAAAATTTCCTGTGACAAAAAAATTAATCTCAAGTGATTAATTGAATCTTTGATTCTGTCGGATGATGAAGATGCAAATATGGGTAGGTGAAAATGCTGGTAACCAGCATGTGTGTAAGTATCCCATATGATGGGCTTTCTTCCATCTTCAGCAGCGGCTCCTTCAACCTGCAACAGGAGAGTAGTGATTCCTTGTCACACAGGCCAGCCCATAAGCTAAGAACCAGTGGCTTCATTTCTTGATATAATACAACCATGTTAATGTAAGTATCAAATGACTCGAGAATTAGTTGGCTGAGCAACTGCTTCCTACTCTTTACTAAACAGGGCTTTCCCATCATGGGTCCCATTAATGCAAACCCCTCTAATCATGTAGCATACGCCAGATGGCATAAATCTAAAGGAAGATCTTGGGCCCGTGTTGCTAATTATTCATCTCCAGCGCTTGTCAGTGTCAAATAGAAAGTTGAGAAAACAAGTACAACGACCTCAACTTCAGGTTTTTGTTTATAGGTCACTGAACTACTAAAAAGAGGGGTGTTGTGGGTTTGATGAAAAATGTTAAAAACATTTCAATTTTTCATCAAAATGTTTTTAAAACATAACAAAATTTTCCAAAAATATAATGCCACAAAAGTAGGATTGTCAACTAAACTGAATAAACTAGTGTGATCACAACTAAAATGGTTATATGCTATAATTTCCCAATAATAAAATACCTATGCTGTAGTTTCCCCAACATCATCATCATCATCTAAGCCTTATCTGAACTAAACAAATATAAAGGTAAAGCAATAGTGAAGTTCAGTGGTCAAGTTGCATGCTAGGGAAGATAAGAGCAACATATCCTAACTAAATAGCCACAGAAAGCACTTACATGCTGGATTTGGGTGGATTTGAAATGTTTCAGGAACATGGACTTCAACAAACTAAAACAACAAGAAGGTGCAAATTGATTAAAAATAAGGATTACTTTGTTGCTTAGATGAACTTTCAGCATACCCAATCCACATATCCAAATGCAATGCTGAAAGAAACTGTCTGGTAAATCCAGTATTAGAGGATCATCCCTACCTCAATACCATGAAAAAGAAAACTCAAGTGTGGAATCAACTACTTTGTTTTTTTTTTTTTTCCGAGGGTCAATCAACTACTAAGGAAATATAAAATGTTCGATGGAATATATGCATGGCCCGATAAAGCTGTGCATGAGAGGCCCACCATTTGCAAAAATTAACAGTATCGACCATAATTAATTGATCCAATACAACTGTCATAAAATCAAACAAGATAAGGAAAACTCTATTACATTCTTCTAAGCATAAGAAGTATTGTGTCTGAAGAATCACACTGTTTTATTTTTTTAAGATCAGCCAACCTCACCTTAGTCAGGGTGCAACTGGAATTGTGTATCATTTCATTTATTTCAGGTCAAAACTGTGGACAACAGAGTAATCCAATAACAGTTGCATCAAAAGGTAAAATAGAAGAACTATTATTATTTATTGCAAATGCATCTAAAGCTAACTTGATAGAGGGAATCAAATACACCAACAGCCAGTTATAACACCTGGCTTCCATTTTGGTAAATCAGATCTGTGAGTGTGAAAGATTGCAGGTGACAGTTGCTTCCTTAAGACAACAGCTTTCTGCAGCACTGGAATCAAGGGATTCCAAATCAAATCGCCTTGTTAGATGCTTCACAAGCCACTTTTTTTTTTTTAGTAACAATTTCCCTCATTTCCACAAAGCAAAAGAAAACAGGAAGTAAATATATAAATCGATAAGCCGCATGCAAATGGGAATGATCAAATTCATTTTTTTTTTTTTTTTTACTTTCCAATAGGCCTTTCATTATCTGACAACGTCACAACACACTTAAAGGTATCAACTAAAAGGGTGCCATTGAAACATTTAACAAAATTAGGTGCATCTTGAAGAATTGATTATGGTAAAGGTTTCTGAAATTAAGAATAGCTTTCTGGTGGTGTCTTCCAATTCCATGATTCCATCAAACTTCCATTACAGGATTCAAGCTGTTTACTAGCACCAATGTGGAGAAGGTTCATAAGGTAGTGGATTGCACCGAAAGTTTCTGCATAAAGTTCACTTGCCCATTTGGTCTCAGTATAGTAGATCTTTGTGGTGCTCTTGCCAAACATGAAATTACATAAGTACTAGCAATAACATATTGAATGTCACAGAAGTTCATCCAAAAAATGGCTAGGGATTTAAAAAAAAAAAACCATTCCTAAGATGTGCTTTCTAAAGTGTAGTATTTGGGTAACAGTAATACTTATGTTCAGGAAAAAGCCTCATGCACTAACTTTGAAGTGCACAACAGAGATTATTTGTTTCAACAAAAATGCATTTCTATCTCCGACAACCCAAGAATTTTTCAAACCCATTGCCAGTATAACCTCAAAGGGAGTTTCATTGTGCTAAATATTAAAATCTGGCAGAATTACCAAAGATTACCTCAACCTTTCCGACATATGCATTTACTTCCTCGGGACAAGTCATCAGCATCAAGAGATTATATACTCAGTATGCGCGCCGTGCCTAAACCTTCTAGCTGCTAGCAGAAATTTCCCTTGATCTACTGATGCTGCAGCCATAACATTATAAATGAATAACCTAAAACTTCAACCACCCATTTTGGTGAAATCTGCAACTGAGCAGTGCTGAAAACCAGAGACTAAACAGAGACTATCAAACGATACCAAACAAGGATA
>JAJHSJ010000014.1:22162421-22234830 GCA_021015155.1 Magnolia officinalis
ATGAAACAACAACCAAATCTGGCATATCTAGTATTCTCACCTTAAAAATTGAATTATCATATTTAACTTCAAACCAAATTAAACCAGTGAAACAAAAAATGAAATGAAATTGTCTATAGTATATATAAGAAAGTCACCAACAAAGAGGGTTAAATTTCTACTCTGAGAATGCTTCGACAAGAGAACTTTTTTGCTACAAATAAGAAAAAACAATAACATAATATGTAAGTAGAATGTATTGGTAAGAAGTTCCAAAGTAACAGATCGAAACATAAAGATATTCCAAACCTAAATCCATAGAGACTATTCAAGTAAACCATATTTTATTAGTAGCATCAGGCCATAGAGGAAAGACGTTAATCCATAGAAACGTAAAAGATGGGGTTGAATAAGATCTAGAATGTATTCACAAAGCAAACATTTAATTCTTATGAATAAAAAAGCCAAATCATTAACTTTCATGGCACCCCAACTCCAACGACACAAGCCTAAGTAGAGGAGATCTCACTAACATTCAATTTGAACCTGAAGATCTCCCCTCTGAATTTTCGAGGAGCCTTGGAGATTTTAAAAATCACAGGAGAGACTACGGAAAAATAATCTTTCTTATAAAATAAATTGATTGTAGAGATTCAAGTGTCAGTTGTGACTGATCAAAAGAAAAAGGGCACCATATATTGTGACTGAAATCATAATTGTTGAATTTAACGCTTCCATTTCATCAAATCTTAAAAAAAAAAAAAAAAAAAAAAAAACTTAGAAAATATGACTGAATGTTATAAAGTGCCAAAAAAGTGACCAAAACAAGAGTGACCCTCTCATCACTCCACAAAAAAAAAAAGCCGGGGGGGGGGGGGGGGGGGTTTCAAAAACACAAAAACCTGCCGCCAAGCCTCACCTCATCGAGTGGATTTGGGTCACACCGGGCCACCAACCTTCCCGAGACAGACCCCAACAAATGAAGCCGAGGCTGGCGATTAAGTATAGCAAGGTAGCATCACTGGAACTGAATGAATAATACAACAGTGCCGGGGCTGGTAGGACGCATTGTCAAGGACCTATAACAATTGATGGATTTTTTATACGACTGAAGGGGCACTCCCCGACTCTAGTCACTAGGAAAAGGCTGATTCATAGGATTTGACATTACAGGGATATTGGCAGCCATTTATGGCTCAGACATTAGTCCAGCAGCGCATTTATGAACTAACGATCCAGCAAGAGAAGTTCGAAAAATTCAAGCGATGGAGAATTAATGAGAGAAACACGGAAAGTGATGCATGGACCAATGACCCACCATTAGGTGATGTTGGACTATAAATACAGAGATCCCCCTTCTAAGAAGAGAGGCAAGGCAAAGGCCACAGAGGAATTTTTTATCCTCTTGAACATTCTCTAGAGGAGGTTTGATTTTTTACTGAGAACCCCTAGAGGAATCTTTGGGAACCTCAAAGGGAGTCTGGTTTCAGGGCCCCTAAGAAGGATCTGACACTCGGACATACATGATGTCTATCAGACCTCCCCAACTTGAAGGCATTGCTAGGCATTTATATCCTTGTGATTATGCTTGTAATAGGAAAATTTGGCTAAAGCTCTGCCCTTGTGGCCTCTATGAGTTTTAGCTTGGACAACAGTATTTGCGTCCATTATAAAATCATGAGTGTTTTCAGTCCATCTGTGTTGGGCATGTGAATCCTTAATTGCGTTAGTGACATTAATGATAGGTCACTGAGGACCATCAGACGAATCCATTTGGGCATGGGCAGCATGCCTAACCCCCTGACCATCAAAGCAGAGCATTTGCAACTGGTAATGATTTTCTTATCATGGAGATTTCTCTGGCATGGTCCATTCATAGTGGGGCCCAACAGATCAATGGTTTGGATAAATATGCATATTCTTGTGGGGAAGATCATAAAATTCCTCTTAGATGTGCGTCTAAAGTAGTTTCTTTAATGTGAGCAGTTCCCTACTCCCTAGTGAGGAATTTTTTTTTTTTTTGGCGATTGACATTTTTCTCCCATGCCCATTCTTCATGCTTAGAAATTTGCCAAGCAATTATGATTCTCACTTGGTGGTTTACCACGTGATTGTGCTTCATGCCCCTACCAACTACCATCCATGAGGAACATGACCCTACTTGGCTCGCTCACCATTTGGGGACTGCATGTAATAGTTGGATTGGGGGTTAATGCCAAATGGGACTATGTTAGCATGTGAGTGGTATCAACGTCAGTCTTCGCCATCACGGGTTCTGAGAGACAGATTAAAAGAGGAAGGTTGATGTCTCATGGTAGAACTTATGCCAATCTACCATTTAAAAACCAACCCCAATTGCTAGGAGAAAGGCTCATTATCACCACCATTAATGTGATTATGGGATTTCATACTCAATTTCAAAGTTATCATCAGTGTTGAGGTCAAACTTTGGTCTGCTCTCCTCCCAGCCGTATCCACTCAGTTCTATCACAAAAAATGTTGAGGTCAAACTTTGGTCTGCTCTCCTCCCCAGCCGTATCCACTCAGTTCTATCACCGGGCCCTGAACCTGCGTACTCACAGAAAACAAAGGAGACCCTGGCTAGACCGGGGGACCCTTTGATGCCTAAGTCAGGACACTGGAATCTGGGTCTAACTGAAGAGTTGAGGGGAGAGTATTTGAGAATGCGTACCTGTAGACAGGGGATGATGGGTTATTTATACCTTATGGCCGCGTGATCTGGGTCTGATAATCTCGGCACGATCAGGGGGATTCCCGGATCGTGAAGATATGGGACGCGATCTATAGATCGTGCGGCGGGCTTGACGCGTAATGGGCATAACCGGACGAGGTTTTCGGCCACATCTAGTTATGGCAGTTTCCTCATTTATGTACGAAACCCTAACGTTTACTCGGCCAGGCTCAACCATAAGTACTTACGTTGTCATCCTTAGTTAATATTGGCCTCGGACGATGCATAGGTTGAACTGATACCTCGAACGTGACTCCGAGGTGAAGGTTTCGCTGTGGATGAGACTGGGTTTTGTGTCCGATCGGATAACAGGTTTACCCCGACCTACGATCCCGGGGTGGAGGTCTTTCGAATGCTGTGCCTCTAGGGGATGTTTAAGTCAAATCGGACAAGTGAGGCCTCGGATGTTGGGAATGCTAGTCGGCTCAGTTTAACACTCCGCGCTCGTGCCTTAAGCGGGTTCGAATCTTCCTATAACAGAAGCCCGGAGTTTATCTAAGCTCGGAGAGTAATCATGCTAGAGGTTTCCCGCCCATATCGCAGTAGTAATGATGTCTTTAGAATCGAAGCGTCGCATCTTGGGATTTCGCACATGCGGACCGTCCTTGAGCAGATGCGTGGCGACGGTTATGATTTCGGATAACCGTTCGCCTATGAGAGACTACCACCTAAGCCCGAGGAGAGGTGTATAAGACGTCTTTCCACTGCTCGGGCGCTGCTTTGGCCACCGCATGCGCAACAAACGAGGTAGGAGGCGTTACGCCCGGCAGAGTCCGGGCCAACGGGACCTTGCCACGTAGCATCTCGAATTGGCTCGTATCGGCTCGGCTGCAGACATTAATGTTTGTCAATTAATGCTAAGATCCTCTGGAGCCTATATAAACCCCACTCGAAAACTATCGCTCATTTTCACCTTCTGTGCTTAACTTGCTACCGGAGAGGGCGATTTCAGGCGAGAGCGATTCTGACGGATCCTTACTTTCTAGCGGGAACGATTTTCGGCAAGTGTTTTGCGAGTTCCGCCTTCAACATTCTTCCTTCCCTTTAAAAGATGTCTTCTAACCTGGAGACGGTCCGTGATTTCGACGGGGACTCTGATACAGGAGTCCTGTCAGCGAAAGGGGGGCCTCCGAAGGCCCACTCGATGTTGTCCCTCTTATCCTCCTCCCCAAAGACGAAAGGAGGTAGGGGCTCGGACTCACCGAGCCCGTAAGAAGAGGGCTGTACGACTCCCTAGGGCCGCGATTGCCGTGTCCAGAGAGATGCCACCGAGTGGTCGTGCCTCTGAGGTAGTGCCGGGGGGCTCTGTGATAACAGAATCCCAAATAGAATGGATCCACTTGGAGTTTGAAATTCTTGACTCCGTTCGGATCAGGGCCCCATAGTCCACTGATGCTGCTGGCGCCCCCACGGGCGAGGAGATTGCCATCTTTCTATGTGCCTTGCAATGTGGGCTCCGCCTTCCCATGCACCCCTTCATCCGAGCTTTGGCTACTTACTTAGGGCTGACACCTGGACAGTTCGCCCCTAATGCCTGGAGGGTGTTGATCTCTGCCTTTATTATCTGGCGCCAAGTCGAGAACTCGGAACTGACGCTCGCAGAGTTGATGAGTCTGTACCAGGCTAAGCATGACAGCAATGAGCCATGGTACTATTTTGCGACCAGAGGCAGTAAGGGGTCAGGACTGGTCTTGGATCTTTCGACTTCAAATAAAGACTGGAAGAACAAGTGGTTCTAGGCCGCGGTGGACTGGGAGGCACCGGCTGAAGAGGCGAGGGCTCTAACCTATCAGGTCCCCACCAAATTCACGACTCCAGGTCGGATTATGCATCCTTTACTTGTTACACAACCTTTTTTTTTTAAAATTCCGATATGGACTTACAGCTCTCTTTTTGTAGTCTTTGCAAGGAGTCTGCCTTTCCTTTCTTCGGATCAAAAGAATCGGATAGCTAAAGCCAGGGCGAGGTCGGGAGAACTTCGCTCCTGGTCGGGTCTGATTACGGCCTCCAATCTTCACTCGTCCAGTCTCTACAAGTTACAACCTCTACCTACGTCTTTCAGTAAGTAGTGATTTACTCATCTCTTGACGGATTTGACGTCGTTAGTCCGATTGCTTGATTTATTACTCCTTATTCAGGCATGGTCGAGGCGTCTGGTTCTCGGAAGAGGAAGGCTGCGGCACCCTCAGCGGGGGATATGTTGAAGACCGATCCGAAGGTGAAGATCACCTGGAAGAAGTCGGTTTCGTTCGTGACGGAGGGGGCGCGTCCGGATCTGTCCCGACCGTAGCTGATCGGTACATAGCACCAGCCCCCGCTGTTGTGCATTTGCCTACCGCCTCCGCTGCAATGGGCGATCCAGCCCCAGGGCTTGCCGACCTGACTCCGACTACCCACGTTCCGATCTCAACGACCGGGGCAGCTGCTCCTATTTCAACGACCTGGGTAGCTATTTTAGTATCAACAACTGGGGCAGCTGCTCTTGTTTCAATGATCAGGGCAGCTGCTTTGGCCACTCCCACTGTCGCTCCGATGAAGGTTCAACCGGCCATTCCATTGGTAGCCATCCCGTCATCGTTTGAACGTGAAGAAGCCGTTCAGATGGCTGATGCCATGCTTGATCCTCCAGTTGAAGAGACGGAAGCTGACGCAATGTAGAGGACGGGAACCAGCCTTCGGCTGGCAATCAGATCAGAGCTGAAGAGGCACCAGGCTCTGCTCAAGTCGAGACGAGCGGAGGGAGGTTTGAGCCGGGCTACCATTTATCCTGCATGGTACCTTGGGCAGCTAAGCATGCCCTGGAGGAGATTATCACCCAAACTCTTGGGAAGTCGGACACTTCATTTCTGAATGATCTAGCCCCGTATTCTACACGGTAACTTTCTCCACTTTTCTTCACAACTTGTTACTTCTGAGTGCTTTAACAATTTTATTCTTGCTCAGTCTGTCGCGAAGCTTCTTTTGGTTCGCAAGAATATACGAGAGCTCCGAGGGAGGGAAGCCAAGCTAGAAAACCTTCGAGCCGAGGCGGGTTCCATGCGAGAGGAGATTACTTCTCTCCGAGTCGAGCAGGACAAGCTATGGCAGCAACTTGGAGACGGAATGTGCTAGGAGCTATACTTGCAGGGACTGGTGGATCTGCTCGAAGCAGAGGGGACCCATCTTCAGGGGGTTCTGAAGGACCTTGTGGTCAAGGTCGATGCGGCAAAAACTGAACTGACCAGCACCAGGGCCCTTACTGATTCCCTTACCGAGGAAAATACCCGACTGGGTAAATCCTTGGAGCAAGTTAAGGTCGAGGCCGTCGAAGAGAAGGACCGTGCTATTGCTCAGGTGGTGGAAGCTCAACGGGTTAAAGATGAGGCTTCTTTGGGTGCCGCAATATCTGAAGTGGTGGAAGCGTTAAAACCTCGAAGGAGAGGGACGCTGAAGCCGTGAAGTTCTATGACCACGGTTACTACAAGTTGTAAGTGCTATATTTTATATCCCTGTTTGTTGTCAAATTTGTGGTGCCAAAATCACTGTTTTATATCTTGCATAAGTGAAGCTCTCTCAAAGATCAACAGTCATGAACAAGCTAAGCTCACAAGTATAAGGATCAAATTTAAATGCAAGAACTACTCACAAGACATGACTCAAGGTTCAAGACTTCAAGAAGAGTATAAGTCAGTTCATAAAGAACTCAAGACATGTACAAGGCAGTTCATGAAGAATTCAAGACACTTTCAAGATTGAGCTATATTAAGACTTCAAGGCTCATACTTCAAGATTGCTAGTTCCTAATATTTCAACGTCCTTACTTCATGGTTGAGGTTTGACTGACCTTAGGTTGACCTTATAAGTAGGTCACTTTGGATACATAAATCAAATGTTTATTTTACATAAGGTTGGTCAGTTCTTCGACTAGTCCTAGGCCTTCTTCGACTAGTCCTAGAGTTGCTTCGACCAGTCTAAGAAAATCCTCAATCAGTCGTAAGTTTGTTACAAAAATCAGATAAATTCTATTATTCTTCGACTAGTCCAGGGATCTGTTTGACCGGTCGAAGGAACAGTGTCGACTGGTTCTTCGACCAGTCGTAATTCTTCGACACAAAGTCCAGCGATAAATTCACAAGGTCTTCGACCAGTCGAAGGAGACCTTCGACCAATCGAAGGTGACCTACGACCAGTCGAAGGAGGTCTTCGACCAGTCGTAGAACGGTCAAAGCTTATCGCAACCCAATTTTTTTCAAATTTGTTATTTCTTTGACTAGTTGAAGGGTTCCTTAGACCAGTCGAAGATGCGATCTGCTCACCTATAAATAGAGCACGAAACTCAGAAGAAATCATCGAATTAATTAATCCTTTCAAGCCAATCTTCGTCGAACTTCTGAGAGATATTTCTGTGCTCCATCTAAGCTAAGTGTGCTTATTTAATATTCTCTTTCCTTAACTTTGTTTAATTGATTTTGTTTCTGCTATTCCAATCTAATTTGATAAGAGGAATGCTATTCCCTTTCTTTGGAATCAAAATCAATTAAGGCAAGCCCTACTTGGTTAATTTAAAATCTATTAGAATTAGAACCATTGTAATTGAGTACTGGACATTGAACTTGGACATTCAATCATCTACTCTGATTTGGTTCTACCGGGCTGCTACATCGAGAGGAGATATTCAGGTATTTTACATTTAATTGTAAATTCCTTTCTATTTTAGTTTCTTTCAAGATTTACCAGAAAAATCTTGTTGTATTGGTTATCTGAGGAGAGCCAGGAAAACTCAGAAGTGGGGTTTTTTTTTATTGTGTAAGCCCACAGACAAAGACACAATTGTAAAGGTTTTTGGTGAACCTGGGAAAACCTATTTTGCTAGTGAACGCTAATATCCCCTGTGTGAGGATATTAGGAGTGGAGTAGCATTTTGTGTGGCTGTTGTTTAACAGTTGGTGAACACACAGGCGAACCACTATAATCCCTAGTGTTATGGTTGAATGATTTACATTTCTAATCTTTATTATTCTTTTGTGGGATGTATGAATGTGGTGAATGTTGTAATCATTTAATTCAAGCTTTGTGAGAATTTTGTAATAGTTTAGAATTTACTTTCTGCTATTCCTTTATTTACTTGAATTTAAATTTCCTTTAAAGTTGTTCCAGCAAGGTTGCCCTGCCATTTTTATGGTGTATGGCTGTCCCTAGAACAATACATTTGTAATTACAATTTATTTCAATTCAGTTTGTATTTATTTCCTTATTCCTCTTTGGTTTGAGATTTGATACAAAGATCTTTCTAGAAATAAGGTTGTCCTACCATAAACTTTGGTTTTTGGTAAAAGGTTGTCCTTAGAACAACATTTGTATCAACCTCTAAAGATCTAAATTTTGAGGTTGTTTCACTTTTCTGCATTGTGATTTAATTTGGCTATCATATTCTCTTTAATTCCGCTGTTATAAGTTTTATTTGGCATTGTCCTATTCACCCCCCCTCTAGGACATATAGCTAGGCCTTTTCACAAGTGTCTTGCCGCGGTCCAGAATTTGTACCCCGACCTCGATCTCGACTCTCTGCTCCCTGAAGACATTGAGGAAGGAGCCCCCGAATCAGCTCATCCGGAACAAGCTCCCAGCTCCCAAATACCTCCAACTTTATGAAGGACTCCCTTTTTTGCCTTTTTTTTTTGCCGACTAAGGTAAGTCTGTAATTACTTTGTCAACTATGGGTTTTATCACCTTAACGCCGATTGAGACCGTACATTGTTCGTGATTGATCTTTAAAGTGATTGTTAATTTTAGCTAGATTGCTTAAATGGCCGAGCCCGTTTTCTACGTCTGAGTAAGAGAGTGATCTTTGTTGGACGGCCAATCGTCGACCACCGATGGGTCAGGTCGTCGCTTGGCTCTTTTTTTTAGGGGGGGGAGGTGATGCCTGTAAGAATTGGCTTGACTCCATTGCTGGGCAGTCGAATCGGCTTCGGATTTTTCTCCCGGTTTAAGGGGAGATGCCTTTGTAGAGATTGGTCCGACTCCACTGCTGGGGAGTCGGATCGCCTCTTGGCTTTTCCCCCCGGTTAAGGGGAGATGCCTTTGTAGAAATTGGTCTGACTTCACTGCTGGGGAGTCGGATCGCCTCTTGGCTTTTTCCCCCGGTTAAGGGGAGATGCCTTTGTAGAAATTGGTCCGACTCCACTGCTGGGGAGTCGGATCGCCTCTTGACTTTTCCCCCCGGTTAAGGGGAGATGCCTTTGTAGAAATTGGTCCGACTCCACTGTTGGGGAGTCGGATTGCCTCTTGGCTTTTCCCCCCGGTTAAGGGGAGATGCCTTTGTAGAAATTGGTCCGACTCCACTGCTGAGGAGTCGGATCGCCTCTTGATTTTCTCCTCGGTTAAGGGGGGGACGCCTTTGTAGAAATTGGTTTGTGAAAAAGAGCTTTATTGAGCCTTTAAAGGCTAGTCGCCTGAAGGCGTACATTTATTCATGGCCCTATAGGCTTGCTGCTCGGAGGTTTCTTCCTTAGGGATAATACACCTTAAAGTGTTCGACGTTCCATGGGTGGGGGAGTTGACGACCTTCGAGATCTTCCAGATGACAAGACCCTAGTTTCGTTGAACTGACCACCCGATAGGGTCCTTCCCAGTTGGGTCCGAACGGCCCAACACTTGGCTCAGCTGTGTTCTGAAAGACCCGTCGAAGAACTAGATAGCCTGGCCTGAACCGTCTGAGCTTAACCTTGGAATTGTAGAATCGGGCCACCTGTTGTTGTCGAGTGGCGGCTCGGAGTTTGGAGATGTCTCTGACTTCTTCGAGCAGGTCCAAGTTGGCTGCGATTTGCTCAGCATTTTGATTCTCTTCGAAACCTCGGACCCGAAAGTCCGATCTCCATTGACACCATTGCTTCTGACCAGTAAGAGAGTGAGATCGGGGTTTCCCCTGTCGAGGACTGAGCAGTAGTCCTATAAGCCTAAAGGACGAATTGGAGCTGTTCGGCCCAGTTGCCCTTTGCCTTTTCCAGTTTTGTTTTGAGATGATGTTTGATGACTTTGTTGACTACTTCCACTTGACCATTTGACTGTGGATGTCGAGGCGACGAATACGTATTAATGATGCCGAGCCCTCGACACATGCTTCGAAATTTGTCATTATCGAACTGTTGTCCATTGTCAGAAATGATTGTTCGCGGGATTCCAAATCGGCAGATGATATTTTTCCATAAGAAGTCGATCACCTTCTGCTCGGTGATCTTCGCCACAGGTTCGGCCTCGGCCCACTTGGTAAAGTAGTCGACGGCAACAATGGCAAACTTGACTTGTCCCTTTCCTATGTGTAAGGGACCGATGATGTCGATCCCCATTGGGCGAATGGCCATGGTCCGCTCATGGGAGTCATCTCTTTCGCTGGTTGCTTTGACACAGTGCGTATCGTTGACACTTGTCACACTTTTGAACATATTCCTTCGAATCTTGTTTGAGGGTTGGCCAAAAATACCCTTGACGGAGTATCTTTAGTGTAACACCTTGAAATTCGGGGGTCGAGTATGAACTCAACTCCCGAGTTCCAATGCATCACTTATGCAACATACATAATGCTGGTTAAATGTTGTCTGAGTTAGCGCAATAAACATGAATGAGATTATACCAAAACAGTAATTCATACTCCAGTTCAATTGTATAAAGGCAAGCGGAAGACTGAAATTTTATATTCAAAGTAGGTAAAGTAACAAAATTTTCTGAACTCCAGAGTATGAGTACTAACTGAGTACCAATATACATGTATCGTTTCTAAGTCAAAAATCAAAATACAATCCTCAAGAGAGGCCCTGAAAATCCCGCGATGCAGCCGGCCTAAGCAAAGCCGTCAGAATACTGCATAAAGGAGAACTCCTCCTGATCCGCGTCAAAGTCGGGCTCCGGCTCCTGAACCAAGGCACCATCTACACCTGCGACAGAGTCTGGTGGGTGTTGCAAACACCGTCCCGTAACGTGGGAGTGAGTAGCTAACTCAGCGGAACAATAAAGCATAAGTTAACATGTTATTAAATCAATCAAGCAGTAATGATAAAGCAGTAAAAATCAAACATTTCTAACAACTCTTGTTAAGTGCAAAAATGATATGACATGATGCTGTATGCCCTTGCCAAACTACCCTCAAGCGACATCATCTTACATTCGCGAATGCTAACTCCCTCAGTGCGCCACATCTACAAAGCACATGCGGTACGATGATGCTCATGATTACCAAGTTTTTATTAGTCCATTTCAACCAGCAGTATTGGAAAACTAAGGTACCTCCCTTGTATCATTCCCAACATGATCCATTCCAGGGTCGTCAATCCTAGTTATTCTCATACGATATTATAATTTGAGAAGCGTAGTGAAGGCATCGCAAAGGGCTCGTCACCCGTCAGCGCAGATACAGAACTCACCGTATGCGGCTCAATTGCTGGCCGTCAGCTCGAGTACAGGTCTCACCGTACTCGGCTCAACTCATACTCTAGTTGCTGTGACAGACTCGTCGCCAATCACAGACACTTGGAGTACACTCGATGATACTACGGAGGACTCGTCGCCCGTCAGCACGAGCACAGATCTCACCGTACTCGGCTCTCGCCGAAGTATCAACAGCTCGAATATAGTGTCCCATACCACCGTATTCGGCTCACGAGTTTGGTTGTGCAATGGTCACTACGGGGAGGCACATGGCTCCAGCGTAGGCCGACAGCTCGACCACGGTGTCCCATACCACCATGCCCGGCTCATGCGACTTAGCGGATCGAGGTGCCATGGTTAAACGGGATCACCACTGGTAAGTTTGGTACCCTAGGTTCAATCAGTAGCGACCAAACATGGTGAACACACGAATACATTTCAGTTTACTTGACGAGCCTGACTAGCTCGAGCGCACCACAAGTTGAGTGATATGGAGCGCAAAAGCACTCCGTGTGGCCAACCACTATCGCCAACCGAGGTACGACTCGGGTTCGCCAGACACATCCTTTGTGGCGATATAATCTCAGCCACAACCGCAAGTCTGGTACCGAATGTGTTGGACTATTGACATAGTCCCAAACTCAAACAGTTCTCATCAATAGCATGTGGAGTAAAGCATGATAAACAAGCAATACAAGCATGTTAGCAGGCATATTATGAAGCATGAAGTAAAACATGGAGTAAAGCATGTTGTAAAGCATGTTCTAAAGCATGTAGTAAAGCACTATCCACATAGGGATACAATTTCGTACACATTACAAGTGAGTGGTTCTAGCGAACCACCGCATGGAGGGAAACCTACTTGTCTCTAAGGGAGTCGGGAATCCCATATCAGCACCTCTCTAAGGCACTAATACATGAACATTTGCACACACGAGCGTTTACACAAATACTTAGAATACACTATTTCAACATACATGACGTATGTTAACAAAATACATGTTAGGGATGTCCCTACGCCGCGTGAGTATTTTACCCATGTATCTCACAATCATACAGCAAATAATCATTACAATTGCATTTCCAAAATCCACACATATGCGGTATTTCTAGAATACACAATTTCAACATACTAGGCATTTACACACGAACATGTATTTCGGCGATTCCTTTCGCCAAACTAGTATTTTATCCATATGTTATATAATCATACATTAAATAAACATGTCAACCATTTTCCCAAAAAAAATACGTATACGGTATTTCTACGTATATCTAGAGTATGTGAAATTCCATATTTTATAACGTTAATCGAAATAGGAAACGGAAAGCACTTTGTACATGTGCATTTACACGCAGATCATGAATTTATCATTATCTGACATTGAAAGCGTTGAAAAACGTAACTTATACACTTAAAGTCCTCACCTTGGCCCTCGGAATTCCAACAAATCAGCAAGGGTAGTAGAGCTTCCGTATACGGGAGTTTCCTAGCCTAAAGAGCGGAATCGATTAGCTTTTTCATAACCTACAACGATCCTGCCTTAAATCAGACCTAGGGTTAGGGTTTCCTACCTTCAAACGGGATGGATACCGCCGGGAAAACACCTAGAACGGAGCGGTGTAGGCCGTGTGATGAATGGAAGCAGCAGGAGGAAGATCGGCTACAAACTCCAAGCCTTTCTCTCTCTTTTCTTTCTCTCTCTAGGGTTTTTCTCCCAAATTCGTATGGCTGTGAGAGGGGCTGTTCTAAGCCCCTTTTATAGCCAAAAACATCCCTAAAATAGACTCAGGTTCAAGGGTGACAGCTTATATAGGCATTTCGCCACTTTTCCAGCTCAAAAGGGAGGTTCTGGTGGCCCTCCTTGAGCCAAACGTCAGACTTAAGCTCACCATCTATGGATCTACGTGGGATTACGTTTTCGACTCGATCGGATTCCCAGATCGCACGTGGCGGAGCACTTTCAGTTCAACGGTCAGTGGGCCACGATCAGAAATTCCAAGTACATGTAAATGTTCCTGAAATTTTTCTTAATCCGAGGGTGTAATTTGGTCTGATTCTGACGGTCAGGTTGCTTAATACTGACGCGCAACTGAATGATGCCAGATCACTATTCCTGATATTTTTATTAGGATGGGAATAGTGTTTTTACACTCCCTCGCTCCGGATCGAAACAAATGGCCGTGGGACATCGGAATCATCTGATTTTTGAGATGATTGTCAAGCCCAGTGGGGCGGTCCTAGTTCCTTAGCTTCGTG
The DNA here is from genome assembly GCA_021015155.1 of Magnolia officinalis. Lineage (NCBI taxonomy): Eukaryota > Viridiplantae > Streptophyta > Magnoliopsida > Magnoliales > Magnoliaceae > Magnolia > Magnolia officinalis. The sequence goes on from JAJHSJ010000014.1 coordinate 22,175,816, forward strand.
TTAATCGGACTCCCGATGCGTGATCTAGACCCAATACGAAGTTTCGTTTCATTCCCGAGAGCAGCCGGGTAATGAGTTTGGCTCTAGACTTTAGGGTAACCTAGAGTCACCAATTCTGCAAGTTTTGGGTCTTGCAGATCGTATTTAAAGCGATCCCAATGGATTTCATGGCTAACCGAGTTTAGTACTTAGTTAACTTTGTTAAATTTCTAAAGGATTTAATCCTACGTGATTTCTGGTCGAGGTGGTACTCGACCCAATGTACGGAAATTTACAGGTCGTTACATTTAGGGTCAGGGTCGACTACCAGAATGGTTTCCGCAGATCCCCTCGTGAACTTCTCGGATCACATAATCAGCTTCGTCTGATCGGAGACACCTAAGATATGGCTGGGAATGCCCCTTCTTATATAAAACTCCGTCCAGTATGACATATCGGGCCGCTCGGACCCTTAATCTCCTCGCCTCCAGCTTGTCTGAGGGCACTTCACCGGATGAAAGGTAGTCGAAGATGGGGTCCATCCAGTTCGAGATGGCTTTCACAGGATTGACCTTCTCCGGCTGGCCGACGCTCGGATACTCAATGAATTCGACGGGGACGAATCGCGTGATTTTTCCTTCAGAGGCCGATGCGAGTTTTGAAAGGGCGTCGGCCCATGAGTTTTCCACTCTAGGAATTTGCTGGATCGTGCAACTCCAAAATCTCTCAATCAATTTCCTTGCTTCGTCGAGGTAGGCGATCATTCTAGTTTCTTTGGCCTCGTATTCCGAAGAGATGTGGTTCACTACCAGTTGCGAATCACTTCGAACTTGAAGGGCTTGGACTCCCAGGCTTGCTGCTAACCTTAACCCGGCTAACAATGCTTCGTATTCCGCTTCATTGTTTGACGCTTTGAATCCGAGCCTGATTGCATACTGGATTGTTGTAGAATCGAGCGCCACCAAGACGATTCTGACTCCTACTCCCTTGACGTTGGATGACCCATCAACGTAGAGAATCCATCCTGGATCCGTCTCGGCTTCTTGATTGTTTAGTGGGACAGGCGGAGTCATTTCAACCTCTGTGCTTGGGGTTGCAAACTCTACGATGAAGTCAGCTACGGCTTGGCCCTTAATTGTCGTCCTTGGACGAAATTGGATATCGAACTCTCCGAGCTCAATTGCCCACTTGGTCATTCTACCTGACACCTCGGGCCTTTGGAGAACTTGTCTCAGGGGAGAGTCGGTTAATACGATGATGGTATGGGCTTGGAAATATGGTCGCAATCTCTGAGCCGAGACAACAAGGTAGAGAGCCAGCTTTTCTAGGGATGGATATCTTACCTCGGCCGGTACCATGGCCTTACTTACATAATATACGGGGTATTGTTTGCCCCCAACTTCTCTAATCCGGGCCGAGCTGACGGCTGAGGTTGAGACCGCGAGGTAGAGGAATAGGAGCTCTCATTCTTTAGGTTTAGATAATAGGGGGGCGAACCTAAATATTGCTTCAATTGCTGGAAGGCCTGTTCGCACTCTAACGTCCACTCTGCTTTCTTATGACCCTTCAACTGCTGAAAGAAGGGGAGGCATTTATCAGTTGCTCTGGAAATGAAACGTTCGAGCGCAACAACTCTTCTCATGAGACATTGTATTTCCTTTACAGTCTAAGGTGAGTTCATATCGAGTAGAGCCTGAATTTTGTCAGGGTTGGCCTCGATTCCTCGTGTTCACTCCCCAAGTGTAGGGTTGTAATGTAGTAATAAACTCGGTGAGACCGAGGTCGAATCCACAGAGACTGAAACCTGTACGTAATCTGAAAATAACCAGATCTAGAACTAGAATAAGATGAAATCTAAATCAGGTGAATATGAGTGAATAATGGTGAAATAGTAAACTAAAATATGTAAAATTCAAAGGTAAGGAACTAGGGTGCCAAGGATCCACTTGTAGAGATCAGGGAGATCTACGCTTGATTCACGAACTCAACTGGACTTCGAGTCCCATCTTCATCCAGTTGGAAGATATGTCACTAAAGCTCGATCTGAACTTCCATTGATCTAGTTTTCAAAGAGATGAGAGATATGAGAATTAGAGTCATTTCCATCACAAATCCATGCCCATGAGACAAGGTAAACAACAGAACTCAAATCAATCCACAATCAATCAGAAGATGTATGAAAGTTAGGAAGGATTCCATCATCCAACCATGTCCAAGGGGCAATGGTGAACAACAGGGTTTCCTGATTTCACAATCAAAATATGAGGAAGAGAATACTCCAAGCCGTCGCAGATCTATTGTAATTTTAGTCACAACAAATCATTAAAAACTAAAAGCATTCTTATAAATCAAACTAGAATCAAATCAATCCATAACATGAATCAAAGTCGTGGAATCAGTCCCATCACACTACAAGCTTCACCTCTTGGCCCTAGCCAAGAGGCTCAGCCCAACATGAATAGGCTGGATCCCTTGAACAAGAACAAAATAAAAAGGAAGAAAACAAGAAAAGAAAAGAAAAACACTGTCAAAACTCTCCCTCTCCTACGTTCCAAAAGATGGCTGATTCTCCTCCCTTCCAACTCTCTCTCTTTCCTTTTTATAGCAGGGAAGGTTGGCTGGAGCAAATAAGACGCGCATATCCGGCGAAGAAACTAAATTCAACAGGTCTTTGCGCAGCCCCTGTTTCGCCTCGCTAGATCGGATAAGTTTGGCAGATGGATCCTCATCAATCGCACCAACAAATTGATTCTAATCTACCGCATCCATCAACTGAACATTTGGACAGTTCTAGATCATCATCTGATGGTCCTGACCCACGGATCTATGGATGGTATATTTCTGTAAAAGACCTACTGCGATTCCTGTGCGGCACCAAAACGGCAGTCGGTAAGAGACTTCGCGGAGCACGCTTCAGCAAAGAGATTTCCTTCTTTTTTGGAAAGCATGGTGACCACCGGATATCCCTCTGTCTCGATTTGGAAGGTCTAGATTGAGAAAATTTTCCGCATGTGGATCACGTTACCCTCCAAACGGATTCTGTTTAAACCAGGAAACGCAGTGCAGAGGCTAACTTGAGCTGAACCTTGGCTGTGTACCTGATTACTGTTTGTCCTGAAATTTCATGGGTTGGAACGGATTCACCCAGGCTACCTAATGGACGGTTTGGATGGGACAGATGGTCCACGATGGTGGCCCACCGGCTTTCGCAAAAAGCCTCTGCGCACCGTCTGCGATACGAAAACGGAAATTTTCATTTTTTGCTGAAGTCGGTGGGGTCCACTTCCTGATGTTTTTCGCAGGATCCAATCCGTTCATTGGATTATGCACGTAAATCCAGGTGGGAATGACTGGTTTTAAATCAAATTAGGTGTGGCCCATGGATTATTTCGTTGCACCGTCGTTCTTCCATTTTAACGGCTGAAATCAACTTCTACTGTTTTCCTGGATTCTGCCACCTAGGCGACGGTCACGACCCCCATATAGAGTGAATGAATGGTTTGGATCACGTATATGGACGATGGATGGGGCTCACTAGCCAAGACCGGCCAGCCATGTGCGGCCGCTGGCTCCTTACGCAAGAAGAAAAAAAAAAAAAAACGGATTTGAATCGGTCAGCGGGCAATGGGATTCAGTGCACCGCATGTTTACATGTGCTGGGTGTGCACGCCTCCATGGTGGGGCCCATCGTGGTGTTCCTGATAAATCAACTCCATCCATCCGTTCTATAATATCATTTTAGGCGTTGAGTCCAAAATGGAGGCAAATCCAGTTATCAGGTGGGCCTAGAATCATGATTCTGAGGGCTTATCTGACCGTTGAGTTACTTCCTCAGGGATCCAGGAGCTGAAATTCGACGTGTACGGTTAATTTGTGGTTCTCAGGCCACGTATGAAGTTTTGAGCCAAGCAGATGGTTGGAACCCTGTGATCTTGCATTCTGGACCAATTTCGGGCCACTTGAGCTTCAGTTTCTCAGTTTTCTCGGATCTCTGGCGTGTAAATCCACTGATCTTGGTCCCTTGGAGTTCGTTTCTAGCTTTAGTGACTTCGGGACGTCAAGTCCATGCTTTTAATACTCTTTTTCAATCCACGCTCGTAATTGCATCCTGCAGCAAAACACCATTAACATATGACATTAAGAACTATCATGTACATAAAATCAGGTATTAATCGGGGTCTAATATGTAATATTCGACCTTCAACACCTCGCTGACTAACTTGAAACCCAAGGAACTTTCCGGATTCGACTTTGAACACGCACTTGGCGGGGTTCAATTTCATCCGGTATTCTCGGAGGACACTAAATGTTTCTCCAAGGTCTGTCAGGTAATCAGATGCTTTGACGCTTTTCACCAACATGTCGTCAACGTAGACCTCCATAGTGCATCCGATCTGCTTAGCGAACATCTAATTTACCAATCTCTGATATGTTGCCCCAGCATTTTTCAGGCCGAAAGGCATGACCTGGTAACAGTAGAGCCCCTTGTCCGTGATAAAGGTGGTCTTTTGCCTATCTGAAGGATGCATGGCGATCTGGTTGTACCCAGAATAAGCATCCAGGAATGAGAGTAACTCATGTCCAGTGGTGCTGTCCACCAGTTGATCGATCCGGGGTAATGGGAAGTTATCCTTGGGACATGCCTTGTTCAAATCTGAATAATCTACACAGACTCGCCATTTCCTGTTGGATTTTTTCACAAGCACAACATTTTCTATCCAGTCGGGGTAATATACCTCTTCTACGAAACCTGCATCGATCAGGACAGAGACCTCTTCGGCAATAGCCTCATATCGTTCAGCGTCGAATGGCCTTCTCTTTTGCTTCACTGACTTGTAGTCGGGATCCACATTAAGTCTGTGAACCATAACGTCAGGGGAGATTCCTGGCATATCAGCGTGTGACCATGCGAAGACATCTCGGTGTTGCCTTAAGAAGGCCAACATCGTAGATCGATGTTCGGGATTTAATGACGACTCGAGTTGAACGGTTCTACTCGGGTCATTTTCGTCGAGAGGCACCTTCTCTAATTCTTCCACCGATGAGTTCCCCACAGGTTCTCAGGGGTCCAAAGCGTTGATGGTGAGAGTTTGCTTGGCTGCTCCTTTTTTGACCGCCATGGCGTAACACCTTCGAGCTTCTCGTTGGTCGCCTTGGAGGTAACCGATTCCATCTTCAGTCGGGAACTTCATCATCAGGTGATAGGTTGATACAACCGTTCTCATTGTGTTGAGGGAAGGTCGGCCCAGGATGACGTTGTGTACCGATGGCACATTGACAACCAAGAAATCCACTAAGACGGTGGCTTGATATTGCCCTTCTCCCGCTGTAACGGGGAGGAAAATGGCTCCTTCGGAGATTACTCTCTCCCCAGCAAAGCCATGTAAAGGAGTCTTCACGGGTCGGAGTCGCGACCGTGGAATTCCCATTCTTTCAAAGGCATCGGAGTATATCACGTTGGCTGAACTTCCTGTGTCGACTAAAATTCGATACACCTTATGGTTGGCTATGGTCATTGTGACCACCAGGGCGTCGTCATGCGGATGCTAGATTCCGCGTGCATCGTCTTCCGTGAAGGTTAAGCTGCATGGACTGACTCGGAGCTCCTTGCTATGCCGCCCTGCGAGATGAACGTAATGTTCTGGATCAGACCTTCGGGAATGAGTCTTCCGGGCCCTGTTAGAATCCCCACCCCCAGCTGAGCCCCTAAAAATTGTACGAATTTCAGTGGACTCTTCCGCGGGGTTACTCGGCTGCTCTTGTTGTCGTTCTTCCCTCTGAGCGAACCTCTCCTTTTTGGTGTAACGTCGTAGATGTCCCCTACAGATGAGGGACTCAATTTCATCCTTGAGGTCTACGCAATCGTCGGTATTGTGGCCGTGATCCCGGTGAAAACGATAGAACTTGCGCTTGTCTCGGTGCTCCGAATCGGTCCTCATGCAGACTGGCCAATTGAGCCGCTTGTCTTTTCGAATATCCAACAGGATCTGCTCGGCGAATGTATTGAGAGGAGTGTAGGAACGGAATTTCCCCTCCGGCTTTCGACTCGGTCGACGATCACGGGAAGTTCGATCGTCTGCTCCTTTGGACGGCAGGGATTCTTCGTTCCTGGGCCTTTTTCCTTTATTGGTCGAGTCGGTTACTGGTACCCCTTTACGAGCATTGGTGAACTCCTCGGCATTGGTGTATTTCTGAGCTTTTGCCGTGAAGTCTGCGGATGTCTTTGGTAGGTTCTTTCCGATAGAGAAAGTAAAATGCCCTTCCTTTAGACCGCTGAGTATTGCGGCAAGTGCCATTTTATCATCGTAGTCTTCGACTTGTATGCTTCCTCGTTGAAATGGGCAACGTAATCTTTTAGTGATTCTTTCAACCCTTGCTTAATAGTAAGCAGGTGAGTATTGGGCTTTCGGCTTCTCTTACCGCTTATAAATTGGGTAAGGAATAGCCAACTTAATTCTGCGAAGGAGTCGACGGAGCTAGGCTTGAGTTGTCGGTACCAACTCCGAGCGGATCCCGCAAGGGTTATTGAAAACCCTCTGCACATCATTGCATCCGTCGCTGTCTGGATTTGCATCCAGGACCGATAGGCTTCCAGATGCTCGGATGGGTCTCCGGTTCCTGAGTACTGAATGACAAGAGGAATCCAAAACCTCTGCAGCATCACGTCCTCCATGATGGCCGAAGTGAAGGGAGGCTCGGTCTCTTCCATCATGGCCTGGACTGTAGCGAAAACCGTCGACAGTTGCTGCTTTCTTTCCAATGTTTGTAATTTGTCATTGAATTCCGCGAATCGGGCTTCCCAAAGATTTTCATTCTCTGTGACTCTCTCTGGGGCATTTCCCATTTCGGGAGTCCTCTCCCTCCGTTCCAACCGATGACGGAGATCTATAGGTGCTAGAGCCGAGGTAACTGAATGGTTAGTGGGTGCCTAAGTGGCGGTGTTCCGTGACGAGACTCTGACTTATACAGGAGGATTCTGACCCGAGAGCGGCACCCGAGATCGTTGGGGCGCTTTGTGCCTCACATTCACTGGTGTAGAGTGAGTCTCCACGTACAGACCTATTGGCTCGGGGTTCAGGTTCCCCTGAATTGGGTGTAATTGTGGATCCCTTTGTTGCTTCATTCTATTCACTTCCTCGCGCAGGGCTTGAATCTCACTTTGTATGGCTCGATACTTGCTTGCTCGGTTGCTAGAGTGCTGTGAAGGCCCCGGTGCGGATTCAGCATGAAGGAGCGAAGAAGATCGTGTCTGCTCATTTGGCTCCGGTTCTACAGCCACTGCTTTCTTCTTCCTTGCCATTGAGTTTGTGAAACGAGAATTTGGTTTTTCGTACCATTTCCCACAGACGGCGCCAAAAAATGTTGAGGTCAAACTTTGGTCTGCTCTCCTCCCAGCCGTATCCACTCAGTTCTATCACCGGGCCCTGAACCTGCGTACTCACAGAAAACAAAGGAGACCCTGGCTAGACCGGGGGACCCTCCGATGCCTAAGTCAGGACACTGGAATCTGGGTCTAACTGAAGAGTTGAGGGGAGAGTATTTGAGATTGCGTACCTATAGACAGGGGATGATGGGTTATTTATACCTTATGGACGCGTGATCTGGGTCCGATACTCTCGGCACGATCAGGGGGATTCCCGGATCGTGAAGATATGGCACGCAATCTATAGATCGTGCGGCGGGCTTGACGTGTAATGGGCATAACCGGATGAGGTTTTCGGCCACGTCTAGTTATGGCAGTTTCCTCATTTAATGTACGAAACCCTAACGTTTACTCGGTCAGGCTCAACCATAAGTACTTACATTGTCATCTTTAGTTAATATTGGCCTCGGACGATGCATAGGTTTGAACTGAGACCTCGAACGTGACTCCGAGGTGAAGGTTTCGCTGTGGATGAGACTGGGTTTTGTGTCCGATCGGATAACAGGTTCTACCCCGACCTACGATCCCGGGGTGGAGGTCTTTCGAATGTTGTGCCTCTAGGGGATGTTTAAGTCGAATCGGACAAGTGAGGCTTCGGATGTTGGGAATGCTAGTCGGCTCAGTTTGGCACTCCGCGCTCGTGCCTTAAGCGGGTTCGAATCTTCCCATAACAATCAGTAATACTCACAAAGTAACAAAAAACTTTATATCACTCTAAATTTTAATCTTCAAACTACCCATCCGAACAAAAAACTAGAATAGAAAGAAATGTCTTCTGACGAAGTTTTTTGCAACAACAAAATACTTGGAGCAAGTCTTTATCATGCATTTACCACATCGAATAAATTGTACCAGCTCATCCACAACACACATGGCATACATGTACATCAATCCAGACTGTCCAAACCGTGGGCCCCAATTATCCATGGACTACGGCCCAACTCCATGCTGACTGGACAATCCCAGTCCTCTGATCCACAGGTTGAATTTGGACTCTCAACCATTTTCTTTACAGCCATCCATTCTACGACCATTAATCGGACAATTAGGACTGATCAATAAGTGTCATTTTGAAGTCTGGATTGGTGCACACTCATACCTCATATCTAATAAAGACATTGTATCAATTTGGTGTTAGACAGCTCACATACCTTGTATAACGAGTATACCTTGTATAGTTTGTTTCCATAGGTAGAGGATTCTGTGGTTATTATTTTTCTTGTATAGACGTATGTAATCTCTATATATTCAACCCCATTGGGTTGTCTCAAATACAGAAAACCTTTTTCACTTCACGGTTTTCATGGTATCAGAGCTCTACTGATCCAAATCCGGCCACCCCATCGTTACCGGCTCCACCACCTGTCAGATCCGGCCACCCCCTGCTGCGTCTGGCCATCCCCTGCCAGATTCTGCGTCGTCTGGCCAACCCCCGCTCATTCAACCCTATCCCTGCGCCATCCCTGCTCGTCCGACACCATCCTCTGCTCGTCCCGCGCCTATTGTTGCAGATCCGACCACCCCCTACTCGTCTGACCGCCCCCTGTTGCAGATCCGACCACCCCCTGCTCGTCCGACCGCCACCTGTTGCAGATCCGACCACCCCTCTACTCGTCCCGCGCCCCCTGTTGCAGATCCGACCACCCCTGTTGCTGTTGTTGTTCATCCAAATCCAGATCTAGCTTTTCTAGATCTAGATCCACTATTGCTGTTCCTATTTCGCTAGATCCACATCTATTTTTTCCAGATCCCGAGTTCATATTGTTGTTGCTATTCCGTCAGATCCAAAAACTGTAATCCCTTGGGTATCTCCTGCTATACGGTAATTCTACGACCTTCTTCTGCTAAAACTCCTTGCGTACTTTACATTACTTCAGATCAATGGACAAGAACTCATCACGTACAGAGGCCCCCCGTTGTAGTTTTGATGGTACCAACTATTCCCTATGAGTCATCCATTTTCAAAACTTCCTCAAGGGTCGTGGTTTGTGGGGACTAATTGATGGATCTATGACTATCCCCACTTCCACAGATGCCGACAAATTAGCTGATTGAGAAATGAACAATGGACGAATTATTATATGGATTCTTGATTCTGTCGATCGGTCCATTATTGTTGGCCTCACACCTCATCGCACTGCCAAGGCAATGTGGGACCATCTCTAGACAATTTATCAATAGAACAATGCGGATCGGTTATACCACCTGGAACAGGATCTCGTTAACCTTACTCAGGGTGACGACAGTTTCAATCTTTTTACTCAAAAATTGTCTCAATTTAGACTGAGCTGACTATGATGGATCCAACATTTTCTCATGATTTTAAGATATTCCAAACTATGCGTGAGAGTGCGCAAGTTCGACAGTTTCTTATGAAGCTGCGTCCGAAATTTGAGCATTATCGGGCTGCTCTCTTAAACCATAGCCCTACTCCTTCATTGAATGCGGTTATTAATGATTTATTGGCTGAGGAACAACGATTGAAAGTTCTTTCTCTTCCTTCCTCAACTCTGGGATCATCTGATATGGTACTTATTGTATCTACCACCACACCAACACGTGGTTCCACTCCTTTGACTTGTTGCGGCTGTAACAAGGTGGGTCATGTTGTCGCTCAATGCAAAGAATGGTGCGCTTATTGTCGACGGACTGGTCATGGTATTCAGGATTGCCGTACACATGCTATGCATCTTCTTTCGGCCGTGGACGTGGTGGTCGTGGTCGTGGCCGTGGTCATGCTCTTTCTGCTACTGCTGCTACTGTTTCTTCCGAGCCGTCTGTTAGTGAATTTGCATCTACTGTTTCTACCGAAGGCCTTTCATCTCCGTTGACTCCTGCGATGCTCCAGCAAATTGTTCAAGCCCTTTCTGCGGCCGGTATGTCAGGTATATCCCCATCTTCTACATGGTTCTTCGATTCGCGTGCTTCAAATCATATGACCGGTGCTGTATCCCATCTTCGTGACATTCGTCCCTACACCGGTAATCAGGCTATTTCTACTGCGGATGACACTAGACTATCTATTCAGTCAGTTGGATCATTGACTTTCTCTCCTTTTGCTCATCGCCAGTTCACTCTTTGTGATGTGTTTCATGTCCCTAACCTCTCCTCCAATTTAATTTTAGTTGTTCAACTCACATCCAATAACTGCTTGTCATATTTTTTCCCAACTGTTGTTTTGTGCAGGATCTGACAACGGGAAAGGTACTTGGGAAGGGTAGGCGGCATGGTCGTCTGTACGTACTGGACTTTGATCCGTCTGTCACTCCGGCTAGTTGTTTCTTTTCTCCATCTTCATCAGATATTTGTTCGGCCAATAAATTGTGGAAACTGTGGCACTGTCGCCTGGGTCATCCCCATTCAGATCGGTTACTTCAGTTAATTTCTTCTGGCATGTTAGGGAACATTTCTCTTAATAAAAATGATTTGGATTATTCTTGTTCTTCCTGTTGTCTTTCAAAGAGTAAGTGTATTATTCCCTTTTCTCTAAGTACTACAAAATCATCTTCTATGTTTGAACTTGTGCATACGGATGTCTGGGGTCCATCACCAATTATGTCTCTTTCTGGGTTAGGATACTATGTTATATTCATTGATGATTTCACACGTTATACTTGGATTTACTTTCTGCAATCAAAGTCACAGGTTTTTGAAAAATTCAAGTTATTTCACTCTATGGTAAAGACTCAATTTCGGGTTCCAGTTCAAACTCTCCGCTCTGACTCAGGGGGGAATATCTCTCAACCAATTTTTGTTCATTTCTTCAAGGTCATGGGATTGTTCATCAGACCTCCTGTTCTGATACTCCACAACAGAACGGGGTGGCTGAACGAAAGAATCGTCATATTGTTGAACCTGCCAACACCCTGATGACAACTATGAGTGTTCCTCGCTCTTTCTGGGTGGAAGCAATGTTACATTCAGTCTACTTGATTAACCGGATGCCAACCAAAGTTCTGAACAGTAAATCTCCCTACCTTGTTCTCATCGGCTTACCACTTGCATATTCCACATTTCGTGTTTTTGGATGTATCTGTTATGTTCACCTGGCTTCACGTGAACGTACCAAACTATCTCCAAAATCGGTTAAATGTATGTACTTGGGATTTTGGGAAACTCAGAAGGGTTTTCGATATTATGATCCTGTTTCTCGTCGTGTTCAGGTTTCACGACATGTTATTTTTCTTGAACACATTGCCTTTCATTCATCTCTTCCTCCTCCGCAAACTCCAAACTCTCCTGGTCTAACCACCTTTCCTGAAATTCCATTTGCCTCAAGAACTCTCCCTCGTCTGTTGCAGGTTTATTCATGTCGACCACGTACAGATTCACCACCGATTACTCAACCTGAACCTACTGTACCTGTTGCAGATCTCGAACCTATCTCGATACGTCGTTCCGCTCGTGAACATCGAGTGCCTGATCGCTTGATATGCTCTATGTCTGCCATGACTGCTACTCTGGATACTGTTTCTATTCCTAATTTGTACTCTCAGGCAGCCACTCAAGATTGGTGGAAGAAGGCTATAACAAAAGAACTTGCGACATTGGATGATAATCATACGTGGGACATTGTCACTCGATCCGCTGACCAACAACTAATTGGTAGCAAATGGATTTATTCTGTCAAGCTCAAGTCTGATGGATCATTGGATCGATACAAGGCTCGACTTGTCGCTCAGGGATATAAACAGGAATACGGAATTGATTACGATGAGACTTTCGCTCCCGTGGCCAAGATGAAAACTGTTAGTACTCTTCTGGCTATATCTTCTGTTTGCTCATGGCCACTCGCTCAGATAGATGTGAAAAATGCCTTTCTTCATGGAGACCTCCAAGAAACCGTATATTTGAAACCTCCTCCTGGCTCTTTAATCCCTGCTAATAAGGTATGTCGTCTAAAGAAAGCCCTATACGGTCTCAAACAGGCACCTCGGGCATGGTTCCAACGCTTTCACGATGCTGTTACGAATGCTGGCTTTACTCAAAGTAGTCATGACCCATCCTTATTTTTGCGCACCACTACTCACGGAATTGTCATTGTTCTGGTCTATGTTGATGACCTCCTACTGACTGGTAGCGATCCTATTGGCATTTCGGCTTTAAAGGAAGTTCTGCAATCATCATTCAAGATAAAAGACCTCGGCCATCTAACATACTTTCTTGGACTTGAATTTTTCCATTCCAACCGTGGGATCCTGGTCAGCCAGCGTAAATATACCAAGGATCTTCTTGCCTTGGCATCATTGACGGAGCAGAAGACAGTTCAGATTCCCTTAGAACTTAACGATCACTATGGTCGTGATGATGGTGATCTACTTGCACAGCCCGACTTATACCGTCGTTCGGTTGGGAGTCTAGTTTACTTAACTATGACTCGCCCTGACATTGCCTACGCTGTTCAAGTCGTCAGTCAGTTTGTTTCTGCTCCTCGGACTCTTCATATGACTGCGGTGTTGGGCATCCTACGGTACCTTCGTAGAACTCTAGATCGATCCCTGTTCTTCTCCTTCACGGCGACTTTGGACCTTAGTGCTTATTCGGATGCTGATTGAGTCGGATGCACTCTCACATGAAGATCTACCACTGGCTACTGTGTTTTGCTCGGCACTTCTCTCATCTCCTGGAAGTGTAAGAAGCAGGCCACTGTTTCCAAATCAAGCACAGAAGCTGAGTATCGGGCGATGTCAGCTGCATGTAGTGAGCTCATCTGGTTATGTGGACTTCTTTCAGACTTGGGCATTCCTATATAAGAGCTTACTCCACTCCATGTTGATAATCTCAGTGCCATTCAGATTGCCTCTAACCTGGTTTTTCATGAACGGACAAAGCATATTGAAGTTGACTGTCACTTTATCCGCGAAAAATTTCAGTCTAGATTCATTTCTCTTCCACATGTTGCATCCCATGATCAGATTGCCGACATTCTCACCAAATCCCTCACTTCTACGCGTCACTCTTTTCTAGTTGGCAAACTATTACTTGTTGATGACCAGCATTAGTTTGAGGGGGGATGTTAGACAGCTCACATACCTTGTATAATGAGTATACCTTGTATAGTTTGTTTCCATAGGCAGAGGATTCTATGGTTATTATTTTCCTTGTATAGACGTATGTAATCTCTATATATTCAACCCCATTGGGTTGTCTCAAATACAGAAAACCTTTTTCACTTCACGGTTTTCATTTGGGAGGGGAAAAAACTCAAAAATGACATAAAAATTACCAATGGCAATGGTAATAAGGCCTTGATTGCAGCCGATATCCAAGCAATCTTTATCTTCAAACCATTCCTTGTTTAACATAGCGAGTCACGGATCTTCGCTCTTGTCATGCCCAATCTAAATATGACAAATAAATAAATCCATAAAACTAATTTAAAAACAATTACAGATACAGGAAAAAAAAACACAAATAATGTTACAAAAAAGCACTAAATTCTCAGAACGAAAACACTTCAAAGCTGTAGTAGTTAATCAAAAGAGAATCTCGAAGTACGACTCGGAAATTGAAACGATTTCCAAGTTTCACTCGCTCGAGTCGACTCAGAACCCACCGAAGCCGACTCCCTCTACAGGAAGGCTGAAATCTTGAACCTGATTTCCTCGAAAATGAAAAGAGAGGGAGAGAGAGAGAGAGAGAGAGAGAGAGAGAGAGAGAGAGAGAGAGAGAGAGAGAGGGTAGAGTTATTACACAGTAGACATAGTAGCTTTTGTAATTTCCATAGATGAAGACGTCTTTCCTTTTTCTTTTCTTTGCATTCTGATTATTCTTCGGATTCTTCTCCTTCTCCTTCTCTACTTTCGCCATTTGAGGCTTCTTACTGTTAAAGCGACAAAAGAGTGAATAAGAGAGAGAGAGAGGTATTTCACAGTACAGAAGCAGACAAAGGGTTTCACGACATTTTTATACCCACCAAATGCCGACTTGAAGTGGATCGGAATCGTCTACGATACCTGTTTTATGGGCCGCGGACAACGCCCAAGCTGTTTGGGGCATTATTTTGTATGTGTGACATCTTGTCCGTTCATCGGGTGACGTCATTTAAAATAAATCTTAAAAATCAGCCTGATACGTGACTAAGATTCGGTCGACAATTAGGAACAATTTAAAAGTCTAAACACTTCATGGGGTGTGGACCGCCTGAGTTTTAGATCGAGCCTGATTATTGTATTTTTTCAAACATCCCAATGATTTGCATATGATGAATGAGCTTGATGAGGCCCAATGCACAGACCTATGCTTGGCTTCCATACCCATGGGGCGGATTAGGTGACTCCTATAAGAAGTTTTTAATGTGGGTCGTTCAATCACCACTGTAACCTTTGGTATGATCCACCAGAGATTTGGATCTATTTCATTTTTGGTCTCATGCCCAAAAATGATCTGGTTAAATGGATGCATGGTGTGGATAGAATACATGCATCAAAGTGCGCTCCACAGTAAGGGTTGCACAATCTTTGGTGGGACCGGGGCCACACCTAATCGGCTCCCCTCACCAAGACTCACGTAGAGACGTGGTCTTTGTGAGGCCGACCATGATGTATGCCTTTTATTCACACTGACCATTGATTTTGACATATCATTTTAGGTGTTGAGGCCAAAAAGAATCAGATCAAAAGCTTAAGTAGACCACACTATAAGAATCAGTGACTCAAGTGGACCACATCATACCAATCAATGGGTGACAATGAAACCCACTATTGAAAACTTCGTAAGGCCTACCGTGGTGTTTATTTGCCATCCAACTTGTTGATAAGGTATTGCAGAACTAGATGGAGGGATAAAAATAAATATCAACTTGATCTAAAAAGTTGTGACCTCTAAGAAGTTTTTAATGGTAAGCGAACAATCCCTACTATTTCCTTAGTTCACTTGTGCCTTCAATTTATCTTCTATTGAGCTCATCACTTAAAGGATGTACACCTTGGATATAATACATACATCATGGTGGGCACAGAGCACCCCTGCCAGGAGCATCCACCATGGCAACCCAGAATCCTTGGTTTCACCACCCCACTTTCTGACATGGTCCGATGACTATAGCTGTTTACATTTTCTTTAATTTCATAAAAATATTCTCTATAGTGGCCCATTTGTCGTAGATTTCACAATGGGAACGGTACAGATCATCAAACACTCAGCATGTGGGCCCGTGAAAGCAGCGACACAAGCTGAATTCTTCGTCATGACAAAGGCAAAACAAACAAGAGAGATTCAACAAGGAAATCACACGTGCACGTGCTAGCGAATCAAAACTTAGACAGTTGGGCCATTCCTTCGACGGGCACGCACCTGTACTTTAGACATAGGCCTGTTATTTTCAACTATTGTTTCTTTTTATAGAAGCAAGCATGTCAACCGCCAACGCTAGGGCCAGTAAGGTGCCTTAGAGAATACAAGCACCGACCCCAAGGTCTGGCTCCTGTGACCCCATAGGCCAACGAGGTCAATCCACTCCTACAACAGTAGCAAAAGACCAGGCGACCCAACCAGGCCCTAAGAGGCAGGAGCTTGGACCTCTAAACTAGGCTAGAGGGCCAAGCCCGGGCTTGAAATCTAAGCCCAGTGTTCAGGCCATGCTAACCATAAAGTGGGCCTTCATTATATAACAAGAATGAATGGTTTAAAGACAAATGTGAGCTATTCTCTTTCATGGTGCATATTCGTTGGTTACATTTTTATTGGTCTATTTCAAATGGTTCATCATTTAAATTACTTTCTATTAGATCTATATATCAGAATTGACGGATCGTCTACGCATCAATAATGGAGATTTGCTTTAATCTTAAAGCGTACCTGATTGAAAAGACATTCTCGATTCCTCGACGTAGCCGACGGGAATCTTGGACTTTCGCACCTCACACCTTTAGGAAAACCTTCAATGGGACTAGGGTTTTCTCTCTTATGTTGGTGATGGGACCAAAACGTCTATTTATAGGAAAGAGAGCTAGAAGCTTACCTATCACACTTCTCACCTCTACGATCTCCACACCGTAGGTTTTCATATCTGCATTAATAACTGAGTATAAGGATTGCAGTTCAAGCGTCCCGCCCCAAACATATATACGATGATCACAACTGAAGTAGGGCCTACTGAATCGCTCAATCTAAATAATCTAACGGTTAGATCTGAACCGTTGATCATGTGTGGCCCACCTGATAGGAGTCTTACACTTTTCTCATCACTCTAGGCTATAGTCAAGGCTTAGAGGACTAGGGTTGGGCTATGGTCTAGTTGTCTTGGCCCATCAACACCCCTAAATTCCTGCCCAATTAATTATTGACCGTAGACTTTCTGAACCGACTTGATGAGAGGAGTATAATTCTAAACTAACTCCTAATGAGAAGGCTCAACATTAGAGTTTTGAAAATATTATAGAAAATTTTAAATCTTCAAAGGTCCATATGGCTGGTGGATTAAACATTGCTGATATATATTTAGATATTATTAAGTTTTTAAAGAAAATTAAAATCAGATACTTAAGTTTAAATGTGACATTTGATCACCATCATTGAAACATTTAAAGTAGAAACTTATGTCCAAAATCTATGTTAAATGAGGAAAAGATGAAAGTCAACATGCTAGATCCTAAAGCAGAGCTAAGGTAGCTGATAGAGACATCCACAATGGACCCCACATGTGTAGACATGCAAATGTCAGGAAGAAGGAGAGAAGATTCTTTCTTCTCTCTCTTCTTAGTTTTCATTCTCTCTCTTTGAATGGCGATGTCGTAAGAGATTTGGGCGTTCAAGGCACTCTCCTTTTTTGTATCATTTCCCTTTAAGATAGAATTTTATTTATAAATCAAAGTAAAGGTTTTAAGGAAATACCAAGATAATGCTCCATCATGTTATAGACTTTAGTATAATTTACTACATATAAAGTCTATAATCATGTTTAACCATGTATTTAAATTAACTCCATTCCTTCACTAAATATGATCATCTATCTTCAATCTAATTTTTGCACAAATCGGTGATTAATCACAAGATTAAACCATCGAAATTACCATTAGGTGTGATGAAAACTATTCAACAATTAAAATAAAATATCAATGGTTAAAAAACATTCTATAAAACCATCGAAAACCTTTGAGATATTGGTACCAATAAAATTATTTGATAGATGGTCTAATCTACCAAATCTTAAACATAACAATTACATCATATAGACACCAACTATATCCTAATGCATGAATGTTGCACTTGTTCCTGTGCCTTAGTGGTAAACTCTCTGGAGTTTCAATAGAAGGTCACGGGTTCGTGCATCCCTTGTGGTCCGAATGTAGTGAGTATGTGAGTGTGTAGGGGCGAGCATGAGTGTTTGTGTTTAATAATAATAATTATTATTATATAGTAACAACCGCATACAAATCACTGCAATTAGTTCCATGAAGTTGGCCAAAGCACATAGCATACGGAACTTAAACTCTTTATACATTCTTAGTTTTAAAAATTAGAAAAATTAAGGGTCGGTTGGCCTCTCTACTAGTAATAACTTATTTATTCTAAAACAATAAGTTAAACTATCCAATAAAGCTCTAAGTTTATCATTTTTAAAAAAAAAAAGCAAAAGAAACTAGTAAAACAATTCTTAAAAAATAAATAACGCGTAGGTCACTTTTTCTTTAAGAGCTTACTCAAATAAGCTGTAGGCATTGTTTTCTAATTTTTGGACAAATTTGTCATTAAACTTTTTTAAGTAATTCCCATCTTGCCATCTTTTCATATCTTCACAATCTCTTTAAGGTGAGCCCACATGAAGAATGACCCATATTAAAGGTGGGGCTCCACATGATGAATAGTCCACATCAAGGTAAGCCAACATAATGCATCCTTACAACAAAGGTGGGCCCCACATGTTGGATGCCCCACATCAGAGTGTGGCCCCACATGATGGATGATCCACATCAAAAGTGGGACTCACATAATGGATGGTGGACAATGAAGGTGGGACCACATGATGGAAGGTTGACATCAAAGGTAGGCCCACATGATGAGCAACCATATTGAAGGTTGGGCCCCACATAATGGATGGTCAATAGCCAAGGTTGGACCCACATGATGGATGTTAACATCAAAGGTGGATCCCACGTGATGGATGGCCCACATCAAAATGTGGCCCCGCATGATGGACCATCCACATCAAGTGGGCCTTACATGATGGACGGTCCATAGCAAAGGTGGGATCCATGTGATGGATGGTGGACACCAAAGGTGGGCCCGCATGATGAAAGACTTATATTAAAGGTACCCCCCACATGATGAATAGTCCACATTAAGGTGAACCCACATAATGCAGGGTTCACATCAAAGGTGGGCCCCACTTGATGGATGACGTACATCAAAGTGTGGCCCAATATGATGGACCATTCATGTTAAGTGGGTCCCACTTGATGGATAGTCTGCATCAAAGGTGGGACCCATATGATGGATGATGGACATCAAAGGTGGGATGGATGGTTGACATTAAAGGTGGGCCCACATGATGATTGACTCGTATTGAAGGTGGGGCCCTGCATAATGAATGGCCCACATCAAGGTGGCCCACATAATGGATGGAGTGGGCCTCACATGATGGATGACCCACATCAAAGTGTCGCTACTCATGATGGATAGTCCACATCAAGTGGGCTGCACCTAATAGATAGTCCACATCTAAGGTCTAACATGATGGATGATTCACATAGAAGGTGCACCCACATGATGGATAGTGGACATCAAAAGTGGCCCCACATGATGGACAACCCACTTCGAAGGGGAGGGTCCACACGACGGATACACTAAATATGTATTCCATGTGATGGGTAGTGGACATTAAAGGACCCCGCATAAAGGACAATTAGCATTGATATATGGTGGTCCCCATATTATGAATGACCTAAATCAAGGTGGGCCCACATAATGGATGGCTCACATCAAAGGTCAACCCCTAACGATAAATGGTCCACATCGAAGATGGGCCTTGCATGATGGATGACCTACTTTAAAGGTTTCGCTCACATGATGGACAATCCACACCAAAGGTGGGTTCCATATGATAGACGATTCACATCCAATGTTTGATATAATGGACAGTCCAAATGTCTTTAAACATGAAGATTGTGAAAGTGTCCTAGTTTGTCAATTAGCGTGAGTGTTGAGTCAGTCAGACTGCAGAGCCTCATGGGAAGATCAATTTAAGTATCTGCCTCAACCGGATGTGTGCAAGCTCACCACAGGTAAATCTAGTTTCACATCCCTTATCCCAAAACACCAGGTAAATAAAACCTTTAAAACAAACTAGAACATCATAGGGTTTTTAAGTTAAGAAAACTTTTTTCAAAATAGGAAAATTCTCTAAGTTTTCTTACTTTGTCGATTTTATCGATACACATCTCGATATGATCGACCTGCGCTGTCAATGTCCTCGATACCTAAACGATATCATCGATATGAGGACAAAATACGTCCAACAACCACATATTCATCTGGACGGAATTATCGATACATCGATATACTATCGATATCATTGATATTCAAATCTCGAGTCCATCGAAGGTGACTCGATAATATCGACAGGCAGATCTCCGGCACCCCTGTTTTTTCTTAAGAATATCATATGTGCATCAATATATCGAAGCCTCCTCGATACCATCGAAATTCAAATATCGATGATATCGGAAGGCCCTCGATGATATCGGTCATGGGCGCCTCGTTCTTCCAGCAAAATATTTCAGGATTGTTTATTTATGATCGGGGGTCACTCAATTGAATCGATATTTTTGTGTTGATGGCATCGAACAAGGACAGAAACTGTCCAGCAAGCTTAATGAGAAATCCGTTGGATTTATCGATGCCTCGACGCAGTTATCGATATCATTGACATTTAAATTCCGATGATCTCGAAGGTCCCTCGATCATTCTTGTAAACCTGA
Organism: Magnolia officinalis; assembly: GCA_021015155.1. Taxonomy (NCBI): domain Eukaryota; kingdom Viridiplantae; phylum Streptophyta; class Magnoliopsida; order Magnoliales; family Magnoliaceae; genus Magnolia; species Magnolia officinalis. Next base: position 22,196,138 of record JAJHSJ010000014.1, read on the forward strand.
AATATTTCTAGTCAAGTCTCTCTCAATTTCAAATGTCGATGAATCGACACTGTATCGATTACATGAGAGTTCGAAATCCGATGACATCGATACCTATTTCGATTCTATCGACCAGCTAACAGGAGGTTTCAAAAGCGTATGACATTTGAGTTTGTGTCATCGAGCGGACCATCGATGCCATTAAGAGTATACGCTCGATGATATCGAACTTTGTTCTAAATGTGACCGTTTTATATCCGTTGGAACCTTTTGCCTATATATAGAGGACTTATCTATTATTGCTGGTAGAGAAAGAAGAGAGTGCTTTTGAGTGTTTTACCTTAGATCATATACCCAAAGCCCTTTCTCTCAAGGAAGTTCATCCTCCAATCCACCCTCATCATTGATATTCAATAGAGTGGATTGGGGAATGAACTTTCGCATTCAAGGATCCTCTAGCTACTACCATAATGGCATATCATTAAGCTGGGATGCCTTGAATGCATAATCGGAACTACTCCATCTTCCTTATAGGAAAACATTTTGTAGATTAGGATTCTGTCTTAACCTTGACCCAACCCAAATCCTCGTATTGGTACATTATCTGTGTTGCGGATCAAGGAAGCCGAAGATTCTTCATCAACAAGGAGGAGATCTTCGTCAACGTACTAAATGGGACTCATCTACTTATTTGTAAGTTACTAGAGTCTAGAGGACACTTGTGATCATTCCTTTTTAGCATTGGGTCTTAGGTGTTTCTCATCCTTCCAAGCCCTTGTAGGAGGCCTCTGGCGGGAATGTACGTGGTGGGTACGTAGTGTTGACCCTTGCTCTGTGGAGAGCATAAACTTCCGGTTGAAAGTGAACCTATCGAAAACCTTAGGTTCGAGGTGATCCGAGTAAAACCTCCGTTAGGGTCTTATGGAAGATCCTTGGCCAGTGTGCCTAAAAGTGGGTGTGTTGTGTTGACCCTGGCTCGTGAGAGCATAAACAGTCAGCCTCAGTGTAGGTTTGTAAAGGTTGGAGGTGAACTGCTGTGAAACCTCCTTAGTGAAATCTGACACACTCAAAGGTGAGTGCGTCTGTCGGGAGTGGAGTAGACTGATCGTCGAACCACTATAAAATAACTGTGTTTGAAATTGATAATTGTTCTTGATTATTTGTGTAATTTCATTGACTGACGTCATATCTGCTCACACTTCACACACAGTCACATCCATCATAAACTATAACCTGTCTCTTGTTTATCGTTTAAATAGTTTTGTGATTGGATCCTCAATTTGGCTTGAAAGTCATTTGAGTTACTCTGATGATATCCTGATGCTTGTCATGCCTATTCATTCAGGATTAGTGTAATAGGATTTTTAAACAACCATAAAAACTTTAAAAAATCCTATTCACCCCCCTTTAGGACATATTAACATATTCCTACTTCGACTAAAGCGGTCTTCACCACTATTTCAATTGGTATCAGAGCTAAGTTTCTCTTTAAGGGCTTCACCTCCTAGAGAGTGATCTTGACTGAAGTTGGGAATATGGCCAAAGGAGAGGGCTCATCAGTCACTAGACCTCCAGTATTTGATGGATCAAATTATGAATACTAGAAGGCTAGGATGCACTACTTTCTGAGATCTTTGAATCACGATGTTTGGGATATAATTGAAAGTGGATATGTGCCACAAATTGAACAAATTGTACTTGACAGTGGCACAACAATCACAAAACTCAAATCTAAAGAAAAGTGGATGACGTTTGATAAAGAAAAACAGACTGCTGAAACTAAAGTTATGAACGCCATCTACTGTGTCGTGTCCCAAGATATTTTCAATCAAATAAGTATGTGTGGGACTTCCAAAGAAGCATGGGATCTTTTGGAAACAACCCATAAAGGCACAAGCACTGTGAAGAGATCTAAACTTCAACTTCTGACTTCACAGTTCGAAAGTCTCAGAATGGAAGAGCATGAGACTTTTATGGAGTTTTTCACAAAGTTGAATATCATTTGCAACTCCATGGGTGGATTGGGAGAAAAGGTCCCGGTTCCTAAAATCTGTAGGAAAATACTGAGATCACTGTCAGAACTGTTTAATCCCGAAGTAACAACTACTGAAGAGTGTAGGAATATTGATGAAATGAAAGTAGAAGAACTGGTAGGTTCCCTACAAACTTTTGAACTACACTTCAAACAAACCCAAAAATCTAAAACAACTGTCTTAAAAACTTCAAAGAAAATGATGAATGAGGACAGTGGAAGTGAAAAGGAAGATGAAGATGAGGAAGTGGCTTTGCTAGCACAAATATTTAGGAAATTCTTTTAGAAGAATCATGGCCATCCTACTAGTGGAAGAAAGATGTACAATAGACCTTCTACAGGCAAATTTGGTAAAAGACCAAAGAACCACAATGTTATGCTTGTCAGAAATATGGATATCTGTCTACTAAATGCCTAAACAGAAAAACCAAGGGCAAGGTGATAGCCGCCACATGGGATGATACAGAAGAGTCAAACTCAAAATCTAGTGACTCAGAGAGTGATGGTGACCAAAAATCCTTGAAAATTCTTATGGTCTCCACTACTCCAATCATTCCTAGTGAATTTGAGAATGAGAAAGAACAACAAACCACTGAATCATTTCCATCTTATAATGAGGAAACGGAAAAGGAAGAAGAAGATCAAAACAAATTACAAGATGCTTACAATCAACTTTATATCCATAGCATCAGAGTGGTTAAAAGACTTGGAACATCTGAGAACAAAAATGAATTGCTGCAAAAAGATTTGGATAAACTTCTAGAAATTAATACACATCTAATCAATGATTTATAGCAATGTCACTCGGATAATGATAGACTCAAGAGAATTAACTCCTTCCTTAAAACCGAGTCCGAAAAACTAAACAAACAGGTTGAGCAATTAAAAGACAAAATTATGTTGCTTCAAAATGAAAATCACACACTCTTGTTTGATCTAGAAGAGTTCAGAAGAAGTGCCATGATAAACTATAAGTTTTCCCAAAATGGTGAGAAGTTAGAAAGACTTTTAGGTATGGGAACATATGAAAAAGACAAAAATGGCTTAGGATATGAACAAGCTAAAGCAAAAACTGGACATGGAGCACAAATAGAAAAATCTGGTGCTACTAAAAGAAATACAAGAACCAACAGGATGAATGAACCATTAAAGCAAGTGGGTGAATCAAATGAAAAAGCTAAAACTACCACAACAAAAAATTCTGTTACAAAATGGGTAATTAAAGAAAAGAAAAATTGTCTCGCTACTCACACAAATCTTTTGACAGGCAAGAATACTAAGTGGTACTTAGACAGTGGTTGCTCAAGACATGTCACAGGTGACAAATCCCTTCTTTCAAACTATACAGATCTTTACAATGGGATAGTCACCTACGAAGACGGAACCACCACCAAAGTAATTGGACAAGGAATCATAAGAGGAATTAATTCGCTAAAAAATGAGAATGCTTTCTGCATAAAAGGATTGACACATAATCTACTAAGCATATCTCAAATATGTGATAATAAGCACGTGGTTACATTCATCAAAGACGAATGCGAAATCTTAGATCTATCAGGAAAAACAGTTATGAAGGGTTGTCGCACAAATAACCACTGTTATGTCATCAAAGGCAAAGATAGGGCTGATTCCTATGCCTAAAATGTAAAAAATATGAAATGAACAAGTCCAGGTCATGCATCTAGGTCTGGATATTTGCTGAAATGATGCAAATTATACTAAGTTTCAAATGATATATCTGAGGTTCCTCACCTCCATCTTTTGTATATAAACATACAAATGTTTATAATTTTGTTGTGTATAGTGATTGTACATAATTTTGCTAAGTATACTATTGATTCATAGAAATACTAAATGTAACATCCCGAATTTTCACGGCCAAAGTTTGTACTCGTGCCCGAGGAAACCGGGTGTTAATGATGTATAAACTAGATGCTTTAGAAAATCGCACCCATTTTTTTTCTCTTTTGGGTCACATCCAAATACATTCATGAAGGTAACATTCACAAGAATAAAATCAATTGTATTGATTATATTTTATCAGAGTAAAAGAATAATCAATCGCCCTCATAATGGGAGGTTTATTACAACATCAGAGTTCACAGCTGAAGTATAAAACTAAATAATGAAACTGTCTTCTTAGTCCTTCAAGGTAATCCTCTATAGGGAAGTCCTCTAAGTCTTCAATCTGTATGTCACCTGCATCATCTGTATGGTTGGGAGAGGGTCAATGCCCTACTCATATTGAAGGTTATCCTTTAAGATTAATAATAATTCACGAGATTCATAGAAGTAAAGTAAAGGGTACTGATACGTCTCGTACTCCACTAATACATGAGATATCAGTATGCGCAAACAACCTACATGAGATGCATGCCTAGCATAGTGTGTGCGGCTCATCATACGTAGTGATCATCACAATGTGGAATATAATTCATAGGAAATCTGGCTCGACCGGCTTCCTATAACTACGGATATTCGTCGGCATGGCTAACGCTAACGTGGATTTATATAACACGATGTATTCATGGAGCGACTATTTGCGACATTCAATCCCAAAAAGTTGATGTAACACGTATATCGATTTACATACATCGATTGTGCACCACGCCAACCAACCCACGGAATTACGTGCTGACCAAGAGGGCCGCTACCCGTAACGCATTACGTCCATGATAAGATAATCGATTCACTAGTTGTGATACCTCATAACACATCACTTGCTCTTATAAAGAATATAACTGAATCATGAAGAGTATAACATGAACCATGAAGAATATAAACTGAATCATGGAGGTTCTGGAATAACAAGACACATGCCCGTGCCTTTTAAAGATAGACGGCACAAGGCCAATATAATAAGAGAAGAGTGACAATGGTCAACTCAACAAAAGTGGCAATGACCAACATAATAAGGGAATAGTGACAATGGTCAACTCAACAAAAGAAGAGTGGCAAAGCCAACTCAATAATAAGACGAGTGACATAGCCAACTCAAATATAAAGGTGAGTGGCAGAGCCAACTCAATTATAGAGACGAGTGGCAGAGCCAACTCAATAATGGATGAGGCAGGGGTAAGGCTTGCATCCATAGCCTCACATAAATTCAGAGAAATCACTTGTATTTGGCATCATGTCATAATCCCAAAAGGGCCAATAGTTGTAATGATATTAAATACATCAATTGATAGGATAATTCCCAGAAAAACATGTAATCATGGAAGGCATGATAATCCATAACATTAAAGGCACAAAAAGGCCAGATAAATAACAAGAATCCAGATAGAAGGCATGATAATCCTCATCCTTAAAAGCAGAAAAGAGGCAAAAGCAGATAAAAAGCATGAAAGGCAAAATCATATACATAAAAGCATGAATAGAAAGAATGTAAAGATCAAATTGAATTAAGGTAAGCCTAAAAGATAAAACCTTCACCTTTGGTTATCCATCTACCTACTACCAAAGTTAGATGTTCAAAAGCGCACCTTAGGATTAAATCTTGTCCTCATTCACAAGGCCCAAATGATTAAGATTAAGGCTTGATTCATATTACCATTGAATTCAATTTAATTTGGTAAATTAAAATTTTGGCTTTATATCTTCCAACTTAGAATATATATATATATATATATATATATATATATATATATATATATATATATATATATGTTATACGAGTGTTATTCCACCGAGTCGACTCAGTTCGCCTTAGTGGAATTCTCCACCTCTACTGTTGGAACGAAAGGAAAATAAAGAAGAAGGAGAACAATCAAAACAAAATCAGCACCTTACCTGGCCTCGAGTCAAACTCAATGAGCCGACTCGACTCAACTCGGATCTCTCCTTTTCTTTCTTTCTTTCTTTCTTTCTTCTTCTCTTTTCCTTCTCTTCCTTCTTCCCTGCTGGACGGCAGCAGCCTGGGCGGTCGGAGCTGCTGCTCGGCTGACAGATCTCCCAATGAGTGGAGCCCTCCTTTCTTGCTGACTCTCTCTTCGCTACAGTCCCGGACAATGGATGGGCGGTATTTATAGGCGTGTGGGGGAGCTCTAGAACCTACCTGCGTAGCCTCTACACCGGGCGTGCCATGCTGGCAATTTACGCAAGCCGGTAAAAACGGCAGATACGCAGCACTGTTTGCGGAACCGCGGAGACAGGAACTCCAACCCGCTCGCGTAATCGTACCCAGGTGTACTCTAAAAAATGGACGACGTCCCTACGGTCGTTTTTAGACGACCATTCAGATGTACGGTGTGGATGGTTTAGATTTCCATTCACAGCGGCCCACAACTTCCCACAACAGACGCTGTCTGTTGCGGAAAGATCGGTTCCGTCTTGACGTAGGATTTGGTGGGGCCCATTTGTAGCGACTTTTTTTTTTGTGGATCAATGTCGATCATTGGCCTCGTATGGTCGATTTAGGCCACGGGTAGAAGTTTGAACAAGATCAAAGTTTTGGGTGGACCACACTACTAATCAACGTGATACCGAGACTCCAGTCGCTGTGATTTCGGGTGCGTGCATGGACGCATGCAAACAACAAGGTTTTGGTGGAAATCCTTGCCCGGACTTGTCTGACGGTTCGGATCACTCATCCGGATGATGGTGAAGGCACAGTATGATCCCCACGGACGGTCGGCGGACTCCTTCCGCTTCTTGCTGTCTGCGTTGGGTCAGCAGGCGCTGACCGATCCTCCTGTTTCGGTGTACCTCGGTAGTGCACCTTCGTGTATACCTACACTAGGTGTGGGGCCCCCTTGTGACATCTTCCTGATCTATCTAACCCGTCCATTTGAATTCCTTCCTAATGTAAGGGGTTGATTTTCATTTTGAGTTAAATCTAAGGATCAGGTGGGCCCAAGATTAAAGGTTACAGGCCTTTTCCTCAATTTGGGCCACTTTTATGATGATATAACGGCTGGAATTTGATCTGTACGGTTTTTTAAAGGCTAATTAAGGATGGTATCAAGTTCCATGCTAAACGGATCGTGCAAACTAAGTAAACTCGGATTCAAGGGTTTAGGTTGGTGGCATTTTTCATAATTATTGCTTATCATAGAGTTTTGTGAAATCCCATATGGTTCTATAGGCTTGTATGCACTTTTCCAAGTATATCTCATCTAGAGGATCCCGACTCATTTTATAATTGAACTTTCATTTGTATTGTACCGATAGTTAGCCATCCGCTAATTTACTTGAGGGAAGTACATGAGTCAAGTCTCATGATGGATGGCCTAGTCATTAACATCAACCTTAAGGTAGCTTGGTCCATGGGTGGAGATCCTCCCTAACAGTTAAGTTAGCATCAGGGCAAGGATGTAAGGCTAGGTTAGATATATTGGTACTGTACCTATGTACTTTAATAGGTTAAATCATAAGGTAATGCTCGAGAACTTTCAATACCCGGTATTAAAAAGTTCGGAGCGTTACACTAAAAGTACACTTAAAGGGTCGTCTGAATGCTGAAAATCATTTATTTTCGATATGACTATTGATATGTCATTCTTGATTAATCGATTAAGGGTCGATATTATCGACGCCTTTTTGGAATATAAAGAGCCATATGATCGAGAATGATATCAAAGACGGTCTCGATAATATCGTGGGAGCTTCATCGATATCATTGGAACACTAACTGATGATATCGAAGACTGCCGCCCGATAAAAGGCAGTCGAACGAAAAAATTTTATTTTCTTTTTGAAAAAGGCTTTCCGTTTTCCTTATGCTCAAATCCTCTGTCGAAAGTACATCGTGGGTCCCGAAAGCTCCTCGAGAACTGGTACTCCCCTTCCATTTCAGAGTCTATTTTATCTTTTGGTCAGATACTTTTAGAGGAACTTTGTCCGTTCTTCCAAAGTCCGTCGTTATGGGTAAGGACAAAGGTAAGACATCTGGAGCTTTGTATGGCCCACTTTCTATCTCCCATCTCCACCATCCAAGTTTGATCCCAACCATTGAAATTGTTCATTTGGAGCTCTCGCATGCATTGGCGAAAGAAGGAAGGAGATATCTAAGGTGGGTGTTTCCTAAGGTTTGATTTGTATGATTTGATGATTTAAGGGCCTACTTGTGGTGCGACCAACTTTGATATATGTGTTATGATCTAATAAGGGCCCATAGTGGCAGGGTCCCTCAACTACACCATCTCTCTCTATCTCTTTGTTTTCTCCATATTCATGGCCCACCTGATGATGTACGAGAAATCCGGGCCGTCCAGCAGCAAGGTCGCCCTTGCTGACCATTGTTGCTGGACGTCCAGTGGCCACACATGCCTATTTGGATGGGAAAAACCAAATGTCATCCGGGTCCGGGGCTGTGTGGTCCACCCAGATGGACCCTACCGTGATGTATGCATGTTATATCCTCGCCCTCCATCAGCTGCTCGCCCAGAGCATGGCCGGATGGGTCATGATCTCCTGGGCCGCTGCTGTTCAAGCAACAGGTGCTGTTGTAGGGGGGAGAGATACAAATATCAGCTTGTTTCAAATCAAGCAGGCCACGGACACGTAGGACCCACCAGATGCGTTGGTCATTCAGGCCGTCCGTCCATTTGACGGACGTGAGGCAACCTTGATGGCGTGCCCCATCCAGGCCGTCCGTCTGCTGGGTGTCCAGCATACCTGGATGCAGTGAAAACACAAATGTCAGTTGATCTAAAATGCTGGTGGGCCCACACGTGTGGACCCTGATGTATTGTGATACCCTCACCGTCCATTTCATGGACGTGGACTACCATGATGCATGTTTGTAATCAACACCGTCCGTCCAGACATGGGTTTGGACGGTGGGCCATTTCAATTTAAAATAAAATAATATAATATATAAGTGTCCTGATGTATTGTGATACCCTCACCGTCCATTTCATGGACGTGGACTACCATGATGCATGTTTGTAATCAACACCGTCCGTCCAGACATGGGTTTGGACGGTGGGCCATTTCAATTTAAAATAAAATAATATAATATATAAGTGTATATATATATATATATATATATATATATATATATATATTATGTATATAAATAGTATATTTGGTGGGCCACACCACGTGGCCCCACCTGATGTGTATATATATATATATATATATATATATATATATATATATATATATATATATATATATATATATAATAGTATATTTGGTGGGCCACACCACGTGGCCTCACCTGATGTATATGAATATTATATATATAATATTATATTTGGTTGGCCACACCACGTGGCCCACCTGATGGATATGTTTCACCCATCCCATCCACCGTCCAGACCCCTGGACGGTGGGATTCCCGTGATGTATGTGTTGTACATACATGCTGTCCGGCATATGGAGCCCACGTGTGATGTATCTGTTGTATCCCAGCCATTCATCATTTGGACGGTGGGACACCACCGTAAGGTATCTGTTTAATCCACACCGTCCACCTATTTGGACAGTACTAGACCATGGTTGGACGGTACTGGTTCACATGGATAATGTTTGCATAGTATTGATTTTATGGATAATGTTTGGATGGTCCTGATTTACCTGTTTGGACAGTGCTGATCATCGTTAGTGGGCCATGTACCCCATGGACTGATAGTGTACAGTAATACACCAGCTATACCTGCAACTAGTGAAATGATTTTTGGTGTGGTCTAAGCCCATTGGTGTGGCCTATCCATGAGGCCCATCATGATGTATTTTGGCCCATGTACTAGGCCCACTTGTTTTGTATTTGAGGCCTATTGTGGTGTATTCGTGATCCATTTGGCGAGACCCATATATTGCGGCCAACTTGATGTGTATGAGACCCATTAGTGCGACCCATTGGTGCAACCCACTTGATGTGTATTAGTGCGGCCCATTGATGCAGCCCACTCGATGTATACATGAGGCCCATGTTTGAGGCCCAAAGTGATGTATACTTGACCTATGCGTTGGGGCCCATTATGATGTATTTACGGCCCGTGTATGGGGCCCATTGTGATACATATGCGGCCCGTGTGATGAGGCCCATGTGATGTATTTGAAGCCTATTTGGTAAGACCCGTTGTGTGAGGCCATGGGCCCATTGTATGCTTGGCTCTATGTGGGCCACTCCTTGGGAGCAATGTTGGTTAAATGTCCACATTAATGGGCAATGATGGCTAAATATCTATATTGTGACCTTCCCTTGGGCCCTTTGTTAGGTTGATTATCGTGACCGATTTGCTGACTCTGATTATCGATCGATTCGATTGCCGTGACCAATTCACTGATTTTGATTATCGATCGATCCCGATTGTCTTGACCGATTGTCGGGGCCTCTTGCCGATTCCGATTGACGTGACCGATTTGCAGATTCTGATTATCGATCGATTCCAATTGTCGTGGCCGATTGCCGATTCCGATTGACGTGACCGATTTGTCGACTCTGATTATCGATCGATCCCGATTGTCGTGACCGATTTGCCGACTCTGATTATCGATCGATTTGATTGTTGTGACCGATTTGCCGATTCTGATTATCGATCGATCCCGATTGTCGATTCTGATTGACGTTACCGATTTGCCAACTCTGATTATCGATCGATCCGATTGTCGTGACCGATTTGCCGATTCTGATTATCAATCGATCCCAATTGTCTTGGCCGATTATCGTGACCGATTGTCGATTCTGATTGGTCGAGGCCAATTCTGATTGTCGTGACCGATTGACCGATTATTGATCGATTCTGATTGTCGTGGTCGATTACTGACTCCGATTGTCGTGACCGATTTGCCGATTCTGATTATAGATTGATTTCAATTGTCGTGACCGATTACTGACTCCGATTACCATGACCGATTTACTGATTCTGATTATCAATCAATTCCGATTGTCGTGACCGATTACCGACTCCGATTGCCGTGACCGATTTGCCGATTCTGATTATAAATCGATTCCGATTGTCGTGACCGATTACCGACTCCGATTGACGTGACCGATTTGCCGATTCTGATTATCGATCGATTCCGATTGTCGTGACTGATTACCGACTCCGATTGTCGTGACCGATTTGCCGATTCTAATTATCGATCGATTCCGAATGTCGTGACCGATTACCGACTCCAATTGACGTGACCGATTTGCCGATTCTGATTATCGTTTGATTCCGATTGTCGTGACCGATTACCGATTCCGATTGCCGTGACCGATTCGCCGATTCTGATTATTGATCGATTCTGATGTCATGACCGATTACCGACTTCAATTGCCGTGACCGAATTACAGATTCCGATTATCGATCGATTCCGATTGTCGTGACCGATTTGCCGATTTCGATTGTCGTGGCCGATTGCTGATTTCGATTGACTTGGCCGATTTGCCGATTCCGATTGTTGAGGCCAATTATCGATGTCGATGTCGATTGTTGATTCCGACTCCGATTGTCAAGGCCGATTCCTATTTTGATTATCAAAGCCGATTCTGATTTGTCAAGGCCGATTGTATAGGCCAATTTCGATTGTCGAGGCCGAGTATTGAGGCCGATGTTGAGTGTCGATTCCGATTGTTGAAGCCGACCTCGATTGTCGAGGCCGATTCGATTGCCAAGGTCGATTGTTGTGACCTATATGATGTATGTTTGCTTGCCTCCAAGTGCAGATGCTTGTAAGTAGTATCCCGTGAATACAGGGTCGATCCTACAGGGAGATGAATTATGAGAAGAAAAAAATCAAACAAAATAAATTAAGTAATAAAAATTAATCTGATGATTTGATTTTGGGATTTTTGAATGGATGTAATTAATTGAATAAAATAACACCCAAGCTTCAAAGTTCCACACATACGTTAATGTTCCAAAATCATGATGACTTGGATAACACAACTAGGATCTGAGCACTATGGTTAGCCTAGTCGGAAAATAAAACAGTTTAAGTATTTTAATAAATGATATAAAATATTAGAAAATTATGGATTTGCACCATTGACATATATTCTCAAGCGTCAGTGATTTTAAGTATTCGATATCTATAGGATAATGAATATTAAAGAAATATGATAGGTTGAGAACCTTTCCTATCTAGGAAATCTGATTGATCTAGGGTAAGCCTATCCATCAATGTGGATCTCATATGATGGAAACATACAAGAGGATAAAAAACAAAACCTAAATAATAGATAACATGCATACACCATTCTTCTCATCATTAAAACAATCAATCATCATAATATTAAAGAAACATTAAACCCATGTGCTTCCCTTCTAGCTTGGGCTAAAAGGAATTTAGAAAAACATAATTAAATTGGAGAAATAAAAAGCAATAAGAAATAAAGAAAGAAAATGCAAATAGAAAAGATCTAAAAAAAAAAAACAACTTATAAAGCTTTAATAAAACTAAAAACTCTTTAAAAACCCTAAATTTTACTTTGCGATGCCTTTAATAATGTTTTAGAATGCCCTAGGAAGCCCTATTTATAAGTAGGGACCTCCAATTTTCGTACAAATTTGAAAAACCCTAGAAACCGCATCAAATATACATATTTTTCCAAAATAGACTTCTCGCTGCATAGTTCGTTTAAAACAGACTTCCTGCTGCGCAGTTTTCCAAAATAAACTTCACAGCTTCATAATACACTTTTTCAGGACGATTTTAGGATTCTTCACTTCAAATATTTGATTCTCTTCATTCTTCACTTGGTTTTCTTAGATCTTTGACATGTGAATTCTTCAATCTTGGTCTCCTAAGATCAATCCCTTGCTTTGGTAATTCTTGAGCATTAAAATCATGCTTTTAACACCATTTTTCAATCCAAACACTTAAATTCACCTTACAACACATACATGAATAAAATAGAATATTAAGCGGATTTATGTTCATAAAACCAAGATATAAATGGGGAAAATTATGCAATATTTGAGTCTCAACACACCCCCCAACCAGCATTTTGCTAGTCCCGAGCAAAATAAGTGAAAGTAATAATAATAATAATAATAATAATAATAATAATAATAACTAATTCTAAAAGTAAAATTTAAATGAAAATAAATAAATAAAATTCTAACTACACCACTTTCGCAGATAATCTCGATTGCATTTAGCATATGCAACAAGCCTTTAAACCCTTAGGTTTCCCCTAGTGGACGAGTTATAGTCTCATGAAGGTTTTCAGAAATGTTACCCACAAACAATGAAAACATGAAAAATAGCTCAACACTCAGAAATTTATACAATTATGCCTCCATTCATCATATGAATTCCAAAACAAAACAATACTTACCCTAAGTCTGAAATTAGTTAGAATTTCAATTTCCTAATCCATTACATCCTTGAGTTCAGAGACCGAATCAAAATTTAGAATAGTTATGATCCAATATCCTGAGGTGCTCCGTGACACTAGTCTAACTTTGAAAAATATTCATGTTCTCTATCCTGACTCCTTTCAATCATTCCAAGAATATGAAATCTCTAGTTATCTCATTTTCTTCATGTCATTTCTTCTTTTTATCATCATATCCTCGTTATTATAGACCACCCTTAGATAAAGATTCCCACTGGGTTTGCTTCATAACTTAAGGTATCGTACTTGTAATGGTAACAGTAATGGATACTTAGGTATCCTTACTCCGGATTACTGACACGATTATTATGGTCATTGCATTTATGCTCTATAATAACATTTCTTTTTTTCATCACTCTTTTTTTTCCCTTCAATATTCTCTCTTTTAAGCATATATCAATGATACTAGTTCATTCAGCCTTGTTTGAATCAAAAGTTGTTATTCTAGTTCACATATCATATTCCTCACTTAGTTAGTTAGGGTGTATTGTGAATTCGGTACATCAAATTACAACTCACTTTAAACTAGTGATTAGATAATTGAACTCAAGTATATAATTTTCAGTTATCAGAATTCTGACTACTATCAACCTAGAATAAATATTAACTTTGCCTTTGGAATTCACATAATATCATGTTCACATTCTTGTATATAAACATATTATTTTGAAAATGTTGAAAAAAAATTCTCCATAAACCTAAATAAAAAAACTGAAACCTAAATATAATAATAATAATATAATAATAATAATAATAATAATAATAAAATAAACTGAAACAAAATAAATAAATAAATAATAATCACATGGATGACTATCCACACCCCCAACCTAAAATCTACATTGTCCCCAATGTAATGATAATGTAATACAGAGAACAATAAAAATAAAAGAAAGGTGGATAGTACCTACCATGAAAAACTCATCTGCTATGTGATACTAAAAAGAATTGAATATGATACAAACCTTACAGAAACGCTCCGTCAGACTAGGAGCATCAATTTGAATATTCTGGCTCATGAAGAGGGAATGACTCCTCTTCCAAATGAAAGTTTTCCACATAAGGCTTCAATCTCTGACCATTAACCTTATACACATTGCCATTACGTGGATTCTCAATTTCAACAGCCCCATGAGTATAAACATTCTTCATAATGAAAGGGCCTGTCCATCTTGATCTTAACTTTCCCAGAAAGAACTGGAGACGAGAATTGTACAATAGGACCTTTTGCTGAGGTTCAAAATTCTTCCTTAGGATATTTTTGTCATGAAAAGCTTTGGTCCTCTCTTTGTATATTTTAGAATTTTCATAGGAGTCTCTCCTCAGCTCCTCTAATTCATTCAACTCTAATTTCCTTTGTCCACTTGCTTGATCCATATCAAAGTTTAATTTCTTTATTGCCTAGTAGGCTCTATGTTCAAATTCCACAGGCAAGTGGCAAGCCTTCCTACACACCAATTTATATGGAGACATTCCAATCGGGGTCTTATAAGCAGTCCTATAAGCCCATAAAGCGTCGGATAGTCTGAGGGACCAATCCTTCCTATCTGACCTTATAGTTTTCTCTAAAATGTGTTTGATTTCCCGATTAGAAATCTCAGCTTGCCCACTCGTTTGTGGGTGGTATGGGGTACTCACTTTATGCTTGATGCCATATTTCTTCATCAAAGCCTCAAATGTCCTATTGCAAAAGTGAGACCCGCCATCACTGATGATGGCCTTTGGAGTTCCAAATCTAGAAAAAATATTTTCCTTAAGGAATCGTAAGACCACTTTATTGTCATTGGTCCTACTTGGAACTGCTTCAATCCACTTTGAAACATAGTCCACACCAACCAATATATAAAGAAATCCAAAAGAAGATGGAAATGGGCCCATAAAATCAATACCCCAACAATAAAAAATCTCCAATGGTAAAATTGGGGATAAAGGCATCATGTTGCGCCGGGACACTCTTCCCAACCTTTGACATCTATCACAAGCAACACAGAAAGCATGGGTGTCTTTAAACATGGTGGGCCAGTAAAAACCACACTGCAGAATTTTTGCAGTAGTTTTCTTAGTAGAAAAATGGCCACCACATGCTTCCATGTGATAAAAAGAAATAACACTCTGAACTTCATCCTCTAGGATACAACGTCTAAAAATTTGATCAGTCCCATACTTATATAAATACGGGTCATCCCAGAAGAAGTTCCTAACCTCGGTTTCAAAACGCTTCCTATCTTGTGACTTCCAATGATATGACATTTTTCCTATTACAAGATAGTTCACTATATCCGCATACCAAGGCAATTTGGAGATCGCAAATAATTGTTCATTAGGAAAAGTTTCCTGAATATGCATCTCTTCAGTGGAATCATCTAACACCAATTTGGAAAGGTGATTGGCCACTACATTTTCTACTCCTTTCATATCTTTTATCTCTAAGTCAAATTCTTGGAGTAGGAGGATCCATCTCAAAAGTCTCGGCTTTGCATCCTTCTTAGATAACAAATATTTCAAAGACGAGTGATCCGTGAAAATGACCACTTTAGATCCCAACAAGTAGGACCTAAACTTATCCAAAGCAAAAACTACTGCAAGTAACTCTTTTTCAGTTGTTGAGTAGTTACTTGGACCGAGTTTAGAGTTCTACTCGCATAGTGAATAACGTAGGGCCGTTTATCTTTCCTTTGGCCCAAAGCAGCCCCTATGGCATAGTCACTTGCATCGCACATTAGTTCAAAAGGAAGTGTCCAATCTGGTGGACGCATAATAGGTGCAGTGGTAAGAGATGATTTAATTTTATTAAAGGCATTTTTACACTCATCTGTCCACTTAAATGGAACATCCTTTTGAAGAAGATTAGTCAAGGGTCTAGTAATGACACTAAAGTCCTTAATGAATCTTCTATAAAAATCAGCATGCCCTATAAGTAATCTAATATCTCTAACAGTTCGGGGGATAGGTAGATTAGCTATAATGTCGAGTTTTGAACGATCTACCTCGATTCCATTTTTGGAAATAACATGGCCCAAAACAATTCCCTTTTGAACCATGAAATGACATTTCTCCCAATTTAAGACAAGGTGTTTCTCTTCACACCTAGACAAGACAAGAGATAAATTATTGAGGCATTCCTCAAAACTACTCCCAAATACAGAGAAGTCGTCCATGAAACCTCAAGAAACTTCCCAACCATATTTGAAAAAATACTTAACATACACCGTTGGAAAGTCGCTGGAGCGTTACACAATCCAAATGGCATCCGTTTGAAAGCAAATGTGCCAAATGGACAAGTGAACGTGGTTTTCTCTTGGTCTTCCAGGGCTATCTCTATTTGGTTATATCCGGAATATCCATCAAGAAAACTATAGAAGGAGTGACCTGCTACCCTCTCTAAAACTTGATCAATGAATGGTAGAGGGAAATGATCCTTCTTTGTAACCTGGTTCAATTTTCTATAATCAATGTAAACACGCCAACCAGTGGTGACACGTGTTGGTATGAGTTTATTATTAAAATTCTGCACAATAGTTATTCCAGATTTTTTTGGGACTACTTGAGTTGGACTCACCCAAACACTATCGAATATTGGGTAGATGATTCCCACATCCAACAATTTGATCACCTCATTTTTTACAACTTCCATCATGTTTGGATTGAGACGCCTTCGAGGTTGTCTAATTGGTTTGGCGTCCTCATCGAGGTGGATCCGATGGGTGCATATGGAAGGACTTATACCCTTGATGTCAGAAATGGTCCAGCCCAAGGCTCCTTTGTGGTCCCTCAGAACATTCAGCAATTTAATCTCTTGATCCTTGTCTAAAAATGAAGAGATCACCACAGGATAAGTTTTATTTTCACCTAAGTATACATACTTAAGCTCATTTGGTAGTGATTTTAAATCAAGCTTTGGAACATTGGTTGGTGATGGCAGAGGTCGCGAGTCCTCGATAGATAGGATTTGAGTGCACGGTTTCCATTGGTACATACCAATGTCATGGGTGGTAGTGCTCTCATTATCATCACAAATTTTAGCAAGCACTTTTTCTAGATCAGAATTTTTCAAGTCCCCAATAACTTGAATCAATTCCTCAGTCAGACTAGGTTCCAATTCCTCTTCTTCTATCAAGCAGTCCATGAAATTCAACTCATGGATTTCATTATTATCAATGGGCTGCTTACATAGATTGAAAATATTTAGCTCTAGAGTCATGTTACCAAAAGACAAGTTCATCATTCCATTTCTGCAATTTATGATTGCATTTGAAGTTGCTAGGAATGGGCGGCCTAAAATTATGGGAACTTGAACGCTAGCATTTACACATGGTTCAGTGTCTAGTACAATAAAATCCACGAGGAAGTAGAATTTCTCCACTTGGACTAGTACGTCCTCTAAAATTTCCCTTGGTGCCTTAATGGAGCGGTCAACAAGTTGGAGTGTAATCGTGGTTGGTTTAAGCTCGCCTAACTCCATTTATTTGTAAACCGAATAAGGTACTAAGTTGACACTTGCACCAAAATCTAGCAAAGCATGCTTAATTTGGAAATTTCCAATAATATAAGGAATAATCGGACTTCCCGGATCTTTGTATTTGGGTACAACCTTTTGTTGAATAATAGCGCTCACTTTCTCAGTAAGGAAAGCCTTTTTGTGTACATTTAATTTCCTCTTTATAGTGCACAAGTCCTTGAGATATTTAGCATATGATGGAATTTGTCTAATGACATCAAGCAGAGGAATATTGACAGTAACCTTTTGGAGCACATCTAACACCTCTTAATATTTCATGGGGACAATTGGATTCCGTAGTCTAGATGGGAACGGAACTGGAGGCTCATATGACTTAGTCTCTTTATCATTTTGTTGTTGCGGCTTTTGAACCATAGCCGTTCATCATTTTCTTGAGATAGTGGCTCATTCTCCGGCATTTCTACCGGCTGCATTATCTTGTTATCGATCTCTTTTCCACTTCTCAAGGTAATGATGGCCTTAGCTTGTTCATGATGTAACTCACTTGGATTTGAGTCTCCAATGAAATGTGTATTTCTAGGGTTTGACACAGGTTGAGAAGGAAGGGTGCCTTTTTCCCTAGCATTTAGTTGAGTCTCAATCCTAGCCACAACTGTCTTTAATTCCTGATTTGATTGGATTAGAGACTGATTCATTTGAGCTTGAGAGTTCATGAATGCGGTCAATGCATCCTCCACAGATGATCGCTTTGGCGGGGGCACATATGGTGCATTGTTAGGTTCCCCAAAGAAGTTGTTATGTGGAGGCATTTGAAGTGCATTGGGCGCATTAATTTGTGGTCCATTCCTCCAACTAAGATTAGGATAGTTACGCCAATTTGGATTATACATGTTTTCCATTGGTTGTATAACTGACCTTTGTTAGTTATTTATAGCATTTGCTTGATCATGCTCATGCGTGATATTTTGTACAACTGAGATTATTGGACAATCTTTTGTGTCATGGTCTGTACCACCACAAATGCTACAAAAATTATCTAAGGAAGTGTTTGCTTTAACCATATCAACCTTCCTAATTTCAAGGCTTCGACCTTTCTAGCCAATGCAGCGAATTTTGTATTAAGGTCGTCTTCCTCTCTTAGGACATACATTCCCACTTTCTCTCTAGGACTGGGTCTAGTTTGGTCTGATTTAGTAGAGACATCCCATGTCTGCGTATTCTCTGCTAACATATCTAGAAAATCCCAAGCCTTATTATGATCTTTATCAAGAAAGGTTCCACCACACATCATCTCTATGAACTGACAGGTATCCATGGTGAGTCCCTTTCGGAAAGCATCAATCACGTCCCATGGTTCATAACCATGATGTGGACAAGTAATTAAAATGTCTTTGAAGCGCTCCCAAGCTTGAAAAAATAGTTCATTCCCCTTTTGGGAGAATGACATGATTTCTTGTTTCAGTGCATTTATTTTGTGCTTGGGAAAGAACTTTTTCAAAAACTCTCTACTTAAGGCTTGCCATGAAGTGATGGTATTAGGTCTTAGAGAGTTGAGCCATACTTTGGCCCGATCCTTTGGAGAAAATTAGAATAACCTAAGCTTAAGTATATTCCTATTGCCATTGTTTACTTGTAACGTTGCAATTACTTCCTCAAAGTCCTTGAGATGCAAGTAGGGGCTTTCAGAATCCAAGCCATGAAATTTAGGAATCAATTGAATCACACCTGATTTAAAATCAATGTTCCCTGTGTGAACAACGAACACTATGCAAGATGGTAAAGTTGATCTCTCAGGGTGTAAATGTTCACGTAAAGTCCGTGGTTGGTTTAACACATTCCTATGAACTTCATTTTCATCCTCAAGAGGAGGATTAAATTGATTTTCTCTATTTTGATTTATAGTTGGATCTGGCATATTTGGATTTGGATTATCAACTAGGTCTGACATGGAATCCAAGTGATGTTGAGTGCCTCTTCTAAGGGAATGATCAAGGCCTGGAACTAGTCCTCCTTCAGAGGAGAGTCGATTGTTTTGATCCCTACTCCAACGGGACATAAACCATCCACACCATACAAAAAATACCACTAATTCAAATAGCGAGTATGATACTTAAAATAAAAATAAAAACTTAACCAACAACCCAGGCGGCAGGGCCGACCATGAGGGTTCAGTTCACAAAACAAAAAATAAATAAATCAACAACCCAGGCGGCAGGGCCGACCATGAGGGTTCAGTCCACAAAGCAGCAAAAAAAATAAATCAACAACCCAGGCGGCAAGGCCGACCATGAGGGTTCAGTCCACAAAGCAAAAAATAAATAAAATAAATAAAAGTAAAACTAATGTAGAAATTAAACTATGCTAATCTGAAAAATAGATTCAGCGGATGATCTTTGTGATCAAACAACAACTATAGGACAACCATAATACTTGGGTGATAAAATCCCAAGCAGGGCAACCTTATGTCATAGTTAGTGCTTGAAAGACCCAACTGAATTTATTTTTAGAGAAAAAATAAAAAAAATAAAAAAATCTACAGAAAATTTAGAAGGTTTAGAAGAGAACTTACTTAGAAAAAAAAAAAAAAAACTTACCTTAGCTATCTTGCACAGATCTGATCTCTCTAAGTCTCTCCCCGGCAACGGCGCCAAAAACTTGTTTGCTTGCCTCCAAGTGCAGAGGTTCGTAAGTAGTATCCCGTGAATATAGGGTCGATCCCACTGGGAGATGAATTGTGAGAAGAAAAAAATCAAACGCAAAATGAACAAAGTAATAAAAATTAATCTGATGATTTAATTTTGGGATTTTTGAATGGATGTAATTTAATTGAATAAAATAACACCCAAGCTTCAAAGTTCCACACATACGTTAATGTTCCAAAATCATGATGACTTGGATAACACAACTAGGATCTGAGCACTATGGTCAGCCTAGTCGAAAAATAAAATAGTTTAAGTATTTTGATAAATGATATAAAATATTAGAAAATTATGGATTTGCACCATTGACATATATTCTCAAGCGTCAGTGATTTTAAGTATTCAATATCTATAGGATAATGAATATCAAAGAAATATAATAGGTTGAGAACCTCTCCTATCTGGGAAATCTGATTGATCTAGGGTAAGCCTATCCATCAATGTGGATCTCATATGATGGAAACATATGGATCTTACAAGAGGATAAAAAACAAAACCTAAATAATAGATAACATGCATACACCATTCTTCTCATCATTAAAACAATCAATCATCATAATATTAAAGAAACATTAAACCCATGTGCTTCCCTTCTAGCTTGGGCTAGAAGGAACTTAGAAAATCATAATTAAATTGCAGAAATAAAAAGCAACAAGAAATAAAGAAAGAAAATGCAAATAGAAAAAATCTAAAAAAAAACAACTTATAATGCTTTAATAAAACTAAAAACTCTTTAAAAACCCTAAATTTTACTTTAGGATGCCTTAATAATGTTTTAGAATGCCCTAGGAAGCCCTATTTATAAGTAGGGACCTTCGATTTTCGTACAAATTTAAAAAAAACCCTAGAAACCGCATCAAATATACGTATTTTCTCAAAATAGACTTCTCGCTGCATAGTTCATTTAAAACAGACTTCCTGCTGCGCAGTTTTCCAAAATAAACTTCACAGCTTCATAATACACTTTTTCAGGACGATTTCAGGATTCTTCACTTCAAATCTTCGATTCTCTTCATTCTTCACTTGGTTTTCTCAGATCTTTGGCATGTGAATTCTTCAATCTTGGTCTCCTAAGATCAATCCCTTGCTTTGGTAATTCTTAAGTATCAAAACCATGCTTTTAACACCATTTTTCAATCCAAACACTTAAATTCACCTTGTAACACATACATGAATAAAATAGAATATTAAGCGGATTTATGTTCATAAAACCAAGATATAAATGGGGAAAATTATGCAATATTTGAGTCTCAATAATATACGTGCGACCTGTAGTTGAGGCCCATTGTGACACGTATTAGGCCCATGATGCATGGCCCATTTGATGTATTCAAGACCCATGTGTAGGGCCCACATGTCATGTATTTGAGGCCCATAGGCAAGGCCCATTGTGATGTATTCATGGCCCATGGGTAAGGCTCATTATGATGTATTCATGGCCTATGGGCAAGGCCCATTGTGATATGTATTAGGCCATGAGCTGGGTCCACCTGTTGTGTATGTGTGGCCCTTCAGTAAGGCCCATTGTGTTGCATATTAGGCCTTTGTGTGAGGTCGTGGGCCCATTATATGTTTGGCTCTATGTGGCCATTCCTTGGGGGCAATGTTGGTTAAATGTCCACATTGTCGAGGCCGATTATTGATGCTGGTTATTGATACCGATTATGAGTATATGACAGCATAACATCATAATACATGCCCATACGCATCATCTGCATGTTTATTATGAGATGTGATTGACCATTGCATATGTCATAGGACAAGTTGTTCATATGGCTCCCTGATAGGCGGAGTTGCCCCATATGAGAGCATGACATACACAGGATTGATGCATGATTGGACTGTGTGACTCATGCATCTTGCATTTGTGTGACATGACCACCATACGCCCTAGCGACATCAGGGCCGTAGCCTCCACAGGTATTTCGTGGATGGCCAGATGGGATACCAGAAATCTGTTCTACATGGGGTATTATAGATATCCTTGGGTGAAAGTCCTAGAACCCTCTTGGTTCCAGAGGTTGCTCCAATGTCTAGACCGAGTGGATACATGAGCATATGAGGACCACATACCATTAGGCCACGTCTCTCACTGTGTCGTGGTCAGTTGGAAAGGGGTACGACCTTACCTGCCCGAGAGGAGGGAGCAATGCTAGGCTGAGTCTGACCAGCTTGAGGAATGGGTCCTCTATCGACGAGCCGGGCTCGATATTGGCATGTAGATGTGAGGTCTCCTTCACTCACCTTGTTGCGCATGATGGGGCGACAATCTGGTTTGGAGTGTAATAGACCCCAGTGATTTTCCAGAGAGTAACAGTACTAATATGTGTACTTAGTGAGCAGGAATTGCATATTCATTCATTCATTCCTTCACTATCCACTCGGGGTGGTGGTGCGTAACTATTTGTTACGTGTACCTTCGCATGGCCAGGATTTCGGTTAGGCACGGGACTAACCTGAGATCAGGAGTTTACCACATTGAGTCTGACTATCCAAATGTAGGTATGTGACTGGTTTGGATAGAAGTCCCTTGTGGTGGACCCGTAGCCTGCGATACTACGTACTATCATCCCGACTTCACACTCTAGCATGGTCATTTCATTCGCACCGCATGCTACATTGCATTCGTAGTACTTAGCATTTTGGGTTACTATGTTTCTGCACTTATATGGCTTAGACGGACTTAGCAGGATTTACATATTGCATTGCACCCTTGACATCTGATATTTGGCTGTCTTTGACTCCTCATTTGTATAGCTGATCTGTATTGCGTACTCTAATATTGTATGACTCGTGGACTTACTAGTATAATTCCGTTTACTTTGATATCGTATCTTGTCAGTATTTCTGTTTATTCCATTGTATGATTCATGGCATTGTATTGCATACTTGACACTTACCTTGTGCACACACTTCCACCATCCTCTAAGCTTTCTGTAAGCTTACGCACAATAGATGCATGCAGGTGGCGTCAGGTTATAGCAGTGTTGAGCTTGGAGCGTACAACAGACTTTTGGAGCTTTGATTTTTGACATATGTATTTCCCTTTCAGCACTGTATTCAAACATTTATATTAGTGGATATGTGATGATGATGTTGCCTTTGTGATTTGGGTAAACTTGTGGTTATGCTTATTATGAGTAAAATATACATTAGAAAATCCTCCTTGTAGGATCCCAGGATCGGAATCTGGCGTAAGGATGTTAGAAGCCGAGAATGGGGAACTACGGAGGCTGTTGGCACCAGATTCGGCGATTGAGATTTTAGTGAAACCGATTTCCGGGTTTGGGACGTGACAAGAACAGTTCAAACACCCCGAACGGAAAATTGTATATATGCTTGATAGGTGTTGCAGGTGTTAGGGAGAGCAGCTTCACCGTGATAAGGAGAGTTTGAAGTCAGGGGGAGTAGATACTAGGTTGTGTACATGTTTGAACTAGAAATTGTAAAATTGTGTAAAATGCATGTACACACAATTTAGGATGTGTTTATCTAGATACTGTTCTAGGGTGTTTTGGTATTTTGTTATGTAATTGACAAAGGGGGAGATTGAAAGTGCCCTAGTTTGTTAATTAGCATGAGTGTTGAGTCAGTCAGACTGCAGAGCCTCATAGGAAGATCAATTCAAGCTTTTGCCTCAACCAGATGTGTGCAAGCTCGCCACAGGTAAATCTAGCCTCACATCCCTTGTCCCAAAACACCAGGTAAATAAAACCCTTAAAACGAACTAGAACATCATACGGTTTTTAAGTTAAGAAAACTTTTTTCAAAATAGAAAAATTCTCTAAGTTTTCTTGCTTTGTTGATTTTATCGATACATATCTTGATATGATCGACCTAAGCTGCCGATGTCCTCGATACCTAAACGATATCATCGATATGAGGACAAAATACGTCCAACAACCATATACTCATCTGGACGGAATTATCGATACATCGATAAACTATCGATATCATCGATATTCAAATCTCGAGTCCATCGAAGTTGACTCGATAATATCGGCAGACAGATCTCCTGCACCCCTGTTTTTTCTTAAGAATATCATTTGTGCATCGATATATCGAAGCCTCCTCGATACCATCAAAATTCAAATATCGATGATATCGAAAGGCCTTCGATGATATCGGTCATGGGCGCCAAGTTCTTCCAGCAAAATATTTCAGGATTGTTTATTTATGATCGGGGGTCACTCGATTGAATCGATATTCAAATATCGATGATATCGGTATTATGTCAATGACATCGAACAGGGACAGAAACTGTCCAACAAGCTTAATGAGAAATCCGTTGGATTTATCGATGCCTCGACATAATTATCGATATCATCAACATTCAAATTCGTTGATCTCGAAGGTCCCTCGATCATTCTTGTAAACCTGAAATATTTTTAGTCAAGTCTTTCTCAGTTTCAAATGTCAATGAATCGACACTGTATCGATTGAATCGGAGTTCGAAATCCGATGACATCGACACCTATTTCGATTCCATCGACCAACTGGCAAGAAGTTTTAAAAGCGTATGACATTTGAGTTTGTGTCATCAAGCGGACCATCGATGCCATCGAGAGAATACGCTCGATGATATCGAACCCGGTCGATGATATCGAACTCTGTCATAAATGTGACTATTTTATATCCCTTGGAACCTTTTGCCTATAAATAGAGGACTTGTCTATTATTGCTGGTAAAGAAAGAAGTGAGTGCTTTCGAGTGTTTTACCTTAAATCATATACCCAAAGCCTTTTCTTTCAGGGAAGTTCATCCTCCAATCCACCCTCATCATTGATATTCAATAGAGTGGATTGGGGAATGAACTTTCGCATTCAAGGATCCTCCAGCTAATACCTTAATGGTAAATCATTAAGCTGGGATGCCTTGAATGCATAATCGGAACCACTCTATCTTCCTTATAGGAAAACATTTTATAGAGTAGGATTCCGTCTTAACCTTAACCTGAAGCCTCGTATTGGTACATTATCTGTGTTGCGGATCAAGGAAGCAGAGGATTCTTCATCAACAAGGAGGAGACCTTCGTCAACGTGTTGAATGGGACTTATCCACTTATTTGTAAGTTACTAGAGTCCAAAGGACACTTGTGATCATTCCTTTTTAGGATTGGGTCTTAGGTGTTTCTCACCCTTGTAAGCCCTCGTAGGAGGCCTCAGGTGGGAGTGTACATAGTGGGTACATAGTGTTACCCTTGCTCTGTGGAGAGCATAAACTTCCGATTGAAGGTGAACCTATCTAAAACCTTAGGTTCGAGGTGATCCGAGTGAAACCTCCGTTAGGGTCTTATGGAAGATCCTCGACCAGTGTGCCTAAAAGTGGGTGCGTTGTGTTGACCCTTGCTCGTGAGAGCATAAACAGTCAGCCTCAGTGTAGGTTGTAAATGTTGAAGGTGAACCTGATTTAAAACCTTAAGTTTGAGGTGAACCGCAGTGAAACCTCCTTAGTAAAATTCGGTACGCTCAAAGGTGAGTGCGTCTGCCGGGAGTGGAGTAGACTGATCGTTGAACCACTATAAAATGACTGTGTTTGAGATCGATAATTGTTCTTGATTATTTGTGTGATTTCATTAACTGTCTTCATATCTGCTCACACTTCACACACAGTCAAATCCATCATAAAGTATAACCTGTCTCTTGTTTATTATTTAAATAGTTTTGCAATTGGATCCTCAATTTGGCTTGAAAGCCATTTGAGTTACTCTAATGATATCCTGATGCTTGTCATGCCTATTCATTCAGTATTAGTGTAATAGGATTTTTAAACAACCATAAAAACTTTAAAAAATCCTATTCACCCCCTCTAGGACATATTGACATATTCCTACTTCGACTAAAGCGGTCTTCACCGCTATTTCAATTGGTAGCAGAGCCAAGTTTCTCTTTAAGGGCTTCACCACCTAGAGAGTGATCTTGACTGAAGTTGGGAATATGGCCAAAGGAGAGGGCTCATCAGTCGCTAGACCTCCAGTATTTGATGGATCAAATTATGCATACTAGAAGGCTAGGATGCACTACTTTCTGAGATCTTTTGATCACGATGTTTGGGATATAGTTGAAAGTGGATATGTGCCACAAACTGAACAGATTGTACTTGACAGTGGCACAACAATCACAAAACCCAAATCCAAAGAAAAGTGGACGACGTTTGATAAAGAAAAACAGACTGCTGAAGCTAAAGTTATGAACGCCATCTACTGTGCCGTGTCCCAAGATATTTTCAATCAAATAAGTATGTGTGGGACATCCAAAGAAGCATGGGATCTATTGGAAACAACCCATGAAGGCACAAGCACTGTGAAGAGATCTAAACTTCAATTTCTGACTTCATAGTTCGAAAGTCTCAGAATGGAAGAGCATGAGACTTTTATGGAGTTTTTCACAAAGTTGAATATCATTTGCAACTCCATGGGTGGATTGGGAGAAAAGGTTCCGGTTCCTAAAATCTGTAGGAAAATACTGAGATCACTGTCGGAACTGTTTAATCCCAAAGTAACAACTACTGAAGAGTGTAGGAATATTGATGAAATGAATGTAGAAGAACTGGTAGGTTCCCTACAAACTTTTGAACTACACTTCAAACAAACCCAAAAATCCAAAACAACTGTCCTAAAAACTTGAAAGAAAACGATGAATGAGGACAGTGGAAGTGAAAAGGAAGATGAAGATGAGGAAGTGGCTTTGCTAGCACAAATATTCAGGAAATTCTTTCAGAAGAATCGTGGCCGTCTTACTAGAGGAAGAAAGATTAACAACAAACCTTCTATAGGCAAATTTGGTAACAAGACCATAGAACCACAATGTTATGCCTGCAAGAAATATGGACATCTGTCTACTAAATGCCCAAACAGAAAAACCAAGGGCAAGGTGATTGCCGCCACATGGGATGATATAGAAGAGTCAAACTAAGAATCTAGTGACTCAGAGAGTGATGGTGACAAAAAATCCTTGAAAATTCTTATGGTCTCCCCTACTCCAATCGTTCCCAGTGAATCTGAGAACGAGAAAGAACAACAAACCACTGAATCATTTCCATCTGATAATGAGGAAACGGAAAAGGAAGAAGAAGAAGATCAAAACAAATTACTAAATGCTTACAATCAACTTTATATCCATAGCATCAGAGTGGTTAAAAGACTTGGAACATCTGAGAATAAAAAGGAATTGCTGCAAAAAGATTTGGATAAACTTCTAGAAATTAATACACATCTAATCAATGATTTATAGCAATGTCACTCGGATAATGATAGACTCAAGAGAATTAACTCCTTCATTAAAACCGAGTCCGAAAAACTAAATAAATAGGTTGAGCAATTAAAAGACAAAAATATGTTGCTTCAAAATGAAAATCACACACTCCTGTTTGATCTAGAAGAGTCAAGAAAAATTGCCATGATAAACTGTAAGTTTTCCCAAAATGGTGAGAAGTTAGAAAGACTTTTAGGTATGGGAACATCTGAAAAAGACAAAAATGGCTTAGGATATGAACAAGCTAAAGCAAAAACTGGACATGGAGCACAAATAGAAAAATCTGGTGCTACCAAAAGAAATACAAGAACCAACAGGATGAATGAACCATTAAAGCAAGTGGGTGAATCAAATGAAAAAGCTAAAACTACCACAACAAAAAATTCTATTACAAAATGGGTAATTAAAGAAAAGAAAAATTGCCTCGCTACTCACACAAATCTTTTGATAGGCAAGAATACTAAGTGGTACTTAGACAGTGGTTGCTCAAGACATGTCACAGGTGACAAATCCCTTCTTTCAAACTATATAGATCTTTACAATGGGATAGTCACCTACGGAGACGGAACCACCGCCAAAGTAATTGGACAAGGAATCATAAGAGGAATTAATTCGCTCAAAAATGAGAATGCTTTCTGCATTAAAGGATTGACACATAATCTACTAAGCATATCTCAAATATGTGATAATAAGCACGTGGTTATATTAAACAAAGACGAATGCGAAATCTTAGATCTATCAGGAAAAATAGTTATGAAGGATTGTCGCACAAATAACCACTGCTATGTCATCAAAGGCAAAGATAGAGCTGATTCCTAGGCCTAAAATGTCAAAAATATGAAATGAACAAGTCCAAGTCATGTATCTAGGTCTGGATATTTGCTGAAATGATGCAAATTTTGCTAAGCTTCAAATGATATATCTGAGGTTCCTCACCTCCATCTTTTGTATATAAACATACAAATGTTTATAATTTTGTTGTGTACAGTGATTATACATAATTTTGTTAAGTATACTATTGATTCATAGAAATACTAAAAGTATACTTGAAGGGTCGTCTGAATGCTGAAAATCATTCACTTTCGATATGACATTCTCCATTAATCGATCAAGGGTCGATATCATCGGCGCCTTTTTAGAATATAAAGAGCCATATGATCGAGAATGATATCAAAGACGGTGTCGATAACATCGGGGGAGCTACATCGATACCATCGGAACACTGATCGATGATATCGAAGACTGTCGCCCGATAAAAGGCAGTCGAGCGGAAAATTTTTATTTTCTTTCTGAAAAAGGCTTTCCGTTTTCCTTCTGCTCAAATCCTCTGGTGAAAGTACATCGTGGGTCCCAAAAGCTCCTCGAGAACTGGTATTATTCTTCCACCCCTTCCATTTCAGAGTGTATTTTGTCTTTTGGTCGAGTACTTTCAGAGGAACTTTGTCCGTTGTTCCAAAATCTGTCGTTATGGGTAAGGACAAAGGCAAGGCATCTGGTCCGGGTGAGTCATCAAGGTCCACTCGACAAAAAGTGGTCACTTCAAGAGGAAGTGCAAGGCCCCCGGAACGTGGGACCCCACAAGGCAACGCACGAGACATAGTGGGTCCCAGTCCAAGGTGCAGGCACCTTAACCGGTACAGGTCAATCTGGTCCTGGCTAAGTTTACTAGGAGAAAAGTTATTCCAGAAAGGAAAGTCGACACAAGTTGTCTGACTCCATATAATCTGGAACCTCTATTGGCAGCCATAGATTGGTTACCAGTTCTCGACTTTGGGGGACTATATCAACTCGAACGGACATACAAATTCTTTGGCGCTGTCATTCTCCAGTGTCCGATCCTCCATCCATCACCGTGACCGTCGATGGTGATGATTTGCAAATCACTCCTGAGTCTATCGCAGGAATTTTCAATCTTACTCTATCACCTATATGACTCCCAGATATGGACATGAAAAGCATTGAGGTTCGGTCAGAGGTCACCAAATTCCTATGTCATGGCCGTGATGTTCAGTGGCACCAAGGGAATTCCCTAAAAGCCATATTTATGGAACCACGCTATCGGGTCTTGCATGGTATCCTTGCTTTAAACATCTACTCTAGGGGTTCCAACAGAGTAGATCTCATGGGCTTCATGACTATGATAATCTATTCGATCTGGGATCAAGATTTGTCTACCTATCCTCATCGTGCATCAGTTGTTTTATGCTTTTCATGGCGAGAGATGTCCACTCACCATATCCTTGGATCATACATACAATATGCAATGCCATAGCCTTTCTAACTACAAGTGATCCTGTATTTCCTCTCCAAACCTTCAACAAAAGTAACATTCGGAAGATGGATTTGAAGTTTCATAAATACCCTGAGGACCCAGAGGAAGATATTCAAGCAAAAGTAGGAGGAGCAGGTGTCGCTCCCATCGAATGGACTGAGATGGCCAGAGATGAACCTTTTGGACCCGATCCAGCAGCGTCATATGTACATCGATATACTATTGATATCATCGATATTCAAATCTCGAGTCCATCGAAGGTGACTCGATAATATCGACAGGCAGATCTCCGGCACCCCAGTTTTTTCTTAAGAATATCATATGTGCATCGATATATCAAAGCCTCCTCGATACCATTGAAATTCAAATATCGATGATATTGGAAGGCCCTCAATGATATCGGTCATGGGCGCTAAGTTCTTCTAGCAAAATATTTTAGGATTGTTTATTTATGATCGGGGGTCACTCGATTGAATCGATATTCAAATATTGATGATATCGGTATTGTGTCGATGGTATCGAACAAGGACAGAAACTATCCAGCAAGCTTAATGATAAATCCGTTGGATTTATCGATGCCTTGAGACAGTTATCGATATCATCGACATTCGAATTCCGATGATCTCGAAGGTCCCTCGATCATTATTGTAAACCTGAAATATTTCTAGCCATGTCTCTCTCAATTTCAAATGTCGATGAATCGACATTGTATTGATTAAATCGGAGTTCGAAATTCAATGACATCGACACCTGTTTCGATTTCATCGACTAGCTAGCAAGAGGTTTCAAAAGCATATGACATTTGAGTTTGTGTCATCAAGTGGACCATCGATACCATCGAGAGTATACGCTCGATGATATCGAACCCGCTCGATGATATCGAACTCTGTCATAAACGTGACTATTTTATATCCGTTGAAACCTTTTGCCTATATATAGAAGACTTGTTTATTATTGCTGGTAGAGAAAGAAGAGAGTGCTTTTGAGTGTTTTACCTTAGATCATATACCCAAAGCCCTTTCTCTCAGGGAAGTTCATCCTCCAATCCACACTTATCATTGATATTCAATAGAGTGGATTGGTGAATGAACTTCCGCATTCAAGGATCCTCCATCTACTACCTTACTGGCAAATCATTAAGCTGGGATGCCTTGAATGCATAATCAGAACCACTCTATCTTTCTTATAGGAAAACATTTTATAGAGTAGGATTCCGTCTTAACCTTGACCTAACCCAAAGCCTCGTATTGGTACATTATCTGTGTTCGGATCAAGGAAGCCAAAGATTCTTCATTAACTAGGAGGAGACCTTCGTCAACGTGCTGAATGGGACTCATCCACTTATTTGTAAGTTACTAGAGTCCAGAGGACACTTGTGATCATTCCTTTTTAGGATTGGGTCTTGGGTGTTTCTCACCCTTGTAAGCTCTCGTAGGAGGCCTCCGGCGGGAGTGTACGTGGTGGGTACGTAGTGTTGACCCTTGCTCTGTGGAGAGCATAAACTTCCGGTTGAAGGTGAACATGTCTAAAACCTTAGGTTCGAGGTGATCCGAGTGAAACCTCTATTAGGGTCTTATGGAAGATCCTTGGCCAGTATGCCTAAAAGTGGGTGCGTTGTGTTGACCCTTGCTCGTGAGAGCATAAACAGTCAGCCTCAGTGTAGGTTTTAAAGGTTGAAGGTGAACCTGATTTAAAACCTTAGGTTTGAAGTGAACCGCTGTGAAACCTACTTAGTGAAATCCGACACACTCAAAGGTGAGTGCGTCTGCCAGGAGTGGAGTGGACTGATTGTCGAACCACTATAAATGACTGTGTTTTAGATTGATAATTGTTCTTGATTATTTGTGTGATTTCATTAACTGCCTTGATATCTGCTCACACTTCACTCACAGTCACATCCATCATAAACTAAAACCTGTCTCTTGTTTATCATTTAAATAGTTTTGTGATTGGATCGTCAATTTGGCTTGAAAGCCATTTGAGTTACTCTGATGATATCCTGATGTTATCATGCCTATTCATTTAGGATTAATGTAATAGGATTTTAAAACAACCATAAAAACTTTAAAAATCCTATTCACCCCCCTCTAGGACATATTGACATATTCCTATTTCGACTAAAGTGGTCTTCACCGATATTTCAGATTGTAGCTATCTATTCATTTTCCATTTGGGGCACGGTCGATCTATGACGAGATCCACCAAAACAACCATCTCAGTTGCTCTAATAATGCAGTTATTGTAATCTTTAAAAATGATAAGAATTATCCCTAAAAAAAAAAACTCTTATTTGAATATTGGACTAAACGTGCTTATTTTAAATAAGTGTTATTTTTTTAGTTTTGAAAACATGATTTTAGTAAATGAACTCATTTAAAATAAGAGTTAGAACAAAAAAAAAAAAAAAAAAAAGGCTTGTTAGAGTAGCTTTTATTAGAGCAGAGTAGAATGTCAAATGAGAAGTTAATATATATATACAAGTCTATAGTCCAAGCACAATGGATCTCCCAATTTAGAGACTTAAATTGGTCATGAAATGCAAGTGTTCAAAAAGTTCAATACTTTAAGCATATTCCCATAATACACCTATACTTGTATGTAAGATAAAGTATAGGCACACCAACTCACATACATGGCACATGTGAAGCACTTGACAATACATGTGCCACAAATATAGCCTAGCAGATGTGACAAATGCAGTACCTGAGGATCATTATTGAACACTGAACCTAGCACATTTGCGGTGCTCAAAGGATAGACAATGATACATTGGCACATATAAGCCAAAAATACTCTGCCATATATTACAACAGGAGAAGGTGTGTCTAAGCATCTTTTAAGAAATATAACGAAAGCGTAAGACTTCGGTAATAGACAAAAATATTAATGATTTTTTGCTAGACCTAGGTAATAGACAAAAAATATTAATGAATTTTTACTACTATTAACGGCCACTCAAACGTCTTAGGTCTTCTTGTGTACCAAACTCTACCATGGATGGAGACAGGAGGAGTGGATGAAAAAAAGTATGGTACAGCCACATCTCAAGACCTTTGTAGGGGACTTACCATGGATGAGTCATGTTTCGAAAGTTGAAATTGATCAGATAATGTCTATCCATTACTTCCTTCAATTTCCCTTGTAAGTTATTTATGAGTATGATTTAAAAACTTGAATTCCTAACCCTGAATTTCAAATTCGGGTTTTAGGTGTGTTTGGGAGCATAGATTTTCAAAATTTTGGATTTTAAAAATTGTGTTTGGGAGTTGGATTTTGACCATGGGAATTTTGGAAATCATTTTCTATGCATTCACCGAAAAATGAATGTGAAGAATTAAATAGTCTAAATTATTCTAAGATGACATACGTGTGTACACATGTAAAATAATTATTGTACAGACCAATCGTGTAACGTCCAAGAAAAATCCATACAGAAACCCAAGTTTGACCACAGGTGGAACCGCTCGAGGGCCATACCCGACTAGCTAATTACAATAAGATGTACGTAAATGCTAAGCATTAGGTAAATTAAGTTTGGGACACCATTTCAAAAAATGATGAGACGCTAGGATCGCAAGTGCCAATGGCCCAACCCGGGAGAAATCCAGAGGGCCCACCCCTCTTGGGAGTACCTTGAAACTCCGTAAGGGACATAGATCGCACATCGGGGGTCCGCTAGCGTTGAAACTATAGAGCAATGTCCATCTTATTGAGCTCGACATCCATCGCGGGAGTCAAGCCTGGATGGTGTACAGAACTGCTCAACTTGAGCAGAAGGACGGGTGCATGAGAAGTGCAAATACTGTAAAAGAAGAAGTTAAAACTTAATTGAATTGGGTCGTCCACTCTTGCTCAAACTTGAGATTTTCAGACCATCGGTTTATGACCAAACTTTACAAGTAGGGTAAGGATAATTCCCCGCACACATCCGTATAACCACGACCCCGATTGAATATTACCGACTGTTAATTTGACACAGGTTTCCCACGGTCGATTTGCTTATTCAATCATACCGAAACTGTGTTATATCATTGATCCATTGGTAAGGAACCTTCCACATGGTATAGATGAGCCCACGGGCCCTCATAGGGGCCCCGTTAGTTAGAAATGACCACCCATAAGGTATAAGTATTAAATAGAGTGGACCAAGGACCATTCGCACACCATCTGAAACTATAAATAGTTCCCAATTCACCCCATTTCCTCCCAATCCAAAATTGAGAGCCCTAAGGTGAGAAAGAGAAGAGGAATGAGAGAGATAAGGAAGTGAGAGATCGAAGGAGTGCTTGCTACGAAGAGTGACTCTCTTTCGTTTGACTCACAAGCCTAACTACCACCACTCCCGCTGTTGGAACTTCTTCGGCGATGATCTAGTGTAAAACTACAAACCTCTTTATGGATATTGGTCTTTAGATGCGTCTTTTCCAACGCTAATGAACCCGTGTACTTGTATAGGTGACTGACAATTCTTCCTTAGAAATATATTCCCAAGAGCGAGTCCAAGTTGGACGTGCTACCGAAAGGTGCGAATTATAAGTGCTTAGGTTGCGATTTATCAATGCTACCATTTTAGTTAATGATTTATGATTACTAATGTAGTTTGTACATGATGATTTAAGAGTATTTCAATTTTGTCCAATAAATTGTTTGTTGTAGTGTAACGATGCTTATGTGTTCGATGAAATGCCTAAATGAATAGTTTATCAAAACTTGATTATCAAATGTTAACCCTGGTGTTGTGAATGTCAGTTGACATGATTTGAATAGAAATAGGATTATGAGAGTAGTCTAAGTAACCGGTAAATTCCCGCATTGGGTGAATGAATTAGGTTGGCCACCTTAGGTAAGTTCGAACGATGTGGGTCAGACATTGACTACCGACAGTGGCTAGGCCATGCGGGACGCTTACGTGCTCCATGCCGATTACATTAGTGTGTGCCCGTACCAACCGAAATTGCCTAAAGAACCGGCTGACCAATTGTATGTTCACCATGTATGATTGTAACTGCTTGAATATAGGGTACCCCCCTCACCATTGTGAAGATCCATTATTAACCATTGTACTGTGATCCTCAAGACTCGTGAGTCGGGCATGGTGGTGTGGGACACCGTGTCCGTGCTATCGGCCTACGTTGGGTTGACGATCCACCCCGTAGTGACCGCGAACATCACTTTTACAACTTGCCTATCATATGTATTTATCTAGGAGAGACGAACCTAGATAAATCAAGAATATAGGCATAGGACCGCTGCGGCCGTCCCACACCTAGTGATTCAGTTGAGATCGATGTTTAAAAGGACAGTGTCCTAGCTTCCCCAAACTACTGGATGAATACGAAAGTGCCCTGGTTTGTTAAGTTACGTGAGTGTTGAGTCAGATTGTCTATAAAGCCTGATAGGAAGATCAAATCAAGCGTCTGCCTCAACCGGATGTGTGCAAGCTCGCCACAAGTAAATTTAAAGCCTCACATCCAATGTCCCAAAATACCAGGTGAATAAAACCCTTAAAAATGAGTTAGAAAATCATAGGGTTTTAAGGTGAGAAAAACTTTTTTCAAAACAAGAAAATCTCTAAGTTTTTCTTGCCTTGTTGATTTTATCGAAACACCCTCGATATGATCGACCTGCACTGTCGAGTCCTCGATGCTTCATCGATACCATCGATAAGAGGACCAAATATATCCAGCAACCTCAAAACATATCTGGACGAATTATCGATGTATCGATACACCTATCGATATCATTGATATTCAAATCTTGAGTCCATCGAAAGTGGCTCGATAAGATCGACAAACAGTTTTTCGGCACCCCTGTTTTAAAGAAAATCTCAAAATCTTCGATATATCGATGCTCTTCCCAATATGACTCGGCAACAACCAACCCGACTCAACTCCCTACTTCTTCCTTCTGCTTTCATCCTCATTCTTTCTTCTCCTCACTACCTCAACCAGAAGAATGGTTGGACTTGAACAGACCCAACATATCTCGGTCCGGTGAGCTAAACTCGCCAGTGAGTCGGGCATGCCCGACTTGAGCTGGTGTAACCGTGAACCCCTACTTCCTCTTTTTCTCCTTCTTCTTTTCTGCTTCTAGGAAGTCCAGAGGTGGCTAGACTCATCCCAGGGGCGTCCTAACTCAGCGGACTCAGCCTGAGTTTGAGTGGAAATGCGGCAGCGATCCGCTCTCTTCTTCTCTTTCTCTTCTTCGTCTCTCCTCCATTCGTATTCTCCTTCTTCTTATCTTTTTACTTAGTTTCTCCTTTGATGCAATGTAGTAGTCTGGACACAGCCCCAACCACTGCTTCGAAACACGACTTAGTCCCACTTGGTGTGGAAGAACGATGGAGGAGAAGGTCGGCTCTAATGGCGGATCTCCACCCGATGATCGTTTCTTCAGGATGGAGCTTTCGGACAACCTAGATGCGTCCCACGAAGCTTGAGGAGGAAGAAAGAAAACAAAGTGAAAGTGCCCTGGTTTGTCAAGATACGTGAGTGTTGAGTAAAATTGTCTACGGAGCCTGATAGGAAGATCAATTCAAGCGTCTGCCTCAACGGGATGTGTGCAAGCTCGCCACAAGTAAATTTAAAGCCTCACATCCCATGTCCCAAAACACCAGGTGAAGAAAACCCTTAAAAACAAGTTAAAAAATCATAGGGTTTTAAGGTGAGAAAACTTTTTTCAAAACAGGAAAATCTCTAAGTTTTCTTGCCTTGTTGATTTTATCGATACACATCTCGATATGATTGACTTGCGCTGTTGTGTCTTCGATGCTTCATCGATACCATCGAAAAGAGGACCAAATATGTCCAGCAACCTCATAACATATCTAGACGAATTATCGATGTATCGATACACCTATCGATATCATCGATATTCAAATCTCGAGTCTATCAGAGTCGACTCGATCTTATCGACAGGCAGATTTTCGGCGCCCCTGTTTTTTAAAGAAAATTTTAAATTCCTTCGATATATCGTTGTTCCTTTCAATATGATCTAAAATCAAATATCGATAAGATCGGAAGTCCATCGATGATATCGATCGAGGGCGCGCATTTTTTCCAGCTTATTTCAGGGTGGTTTAACTATGATCGGGGGCACTTCAATTGAATCGATATTCAAATATCGATGACATCGGTACTAGGTCGATTGCATCGAAACTGGATACAAACTGTCCAACAAGCTTAATGAAAAATCCGTTGGATTTATCGATGCCTCGATGTTGATATCGATTTCATCGACATTCAAATTCTGATGATCTTGATGGTTCCCTGATCATTCATAAAAAACCTGAAATATTTCAAGACAAGTCTCTCTCATTTTTCAAGTGTCGATGGATCGAACCTATCATCGATGAAATCGGGAAATCCGATGACATCGACAACTGTTTCGATTCATCGACCAGCTGGCTAAAGGTTTCAAAAGCGTATGACTTTGAGTTCGAGTCATCGAGCAAACCATCGATGCTATCGTGAGTATACGCTCGATGATATCGAACCTGCTCGATGATATCGAACTCAGTCATAAATGTGACCGTTTTATATCCATTGGAACCTTTTGCCTATATATAGAGGACTTGTCTATTGTTGCTAGGAGAGAAAGTAGAGAGAGCTTTTGAGTGTTTATCCTTAGATCATATACCCAAAGCCCTTTCTCTCAGAGAAGTGCATCCTCCAATCCACCCTTACCATTGATGTTCTATAGAGTGGATTGGGGAATGAACTTCTGCATTTAAGGATCCTCCAGCTACTACCTTAATGGCAAATCATTAAGCTGGGATGCCTTAAATGCATAAGATTGGAATCGCTCTATCTTCCTGATAGGAAAATATTTTGAGAGTAGGATTCCATCTTAACCTTGACCCAACCCGAAGCCGAGTATTAGTATATCTTTTTGTGTTGTGGATCAAGGAGCAGAAGACTCTTCATTAACAAGGAGGAGGAGATCTTTGACATTGTGCTTATCGGGACTCATCAACTTATTTATAAGTATCTAGAGTCCAAGAGGACACTTGTGATCATTCCTTTGTAGGATTGGGTCTTAAGTAGTTCTCACCCTTTGAAGTCCTCATAGGAGGCCTCCGGCGGGAGTGTACGTGGTGGGTGCGTTGTGTGGACCCTTGCTCTGTGGAGAGCATAAACATCTGGTTGAAGGTGAACTAGCAAAACCTTAGGTTTGAGGTCAACCGTTGTGAAACCTCGGGTTTAAGGTGAACCGTGTAGAAACTTCTAGTAGGGTCTTATGGAAGATCCTTGGCTAGTGTGCCTAAAAGTGGGTGCGTTGTATTGACCCTTGCGTGAGAGCATAAACAGTCAGCCTAGTGTAGGTTGTAAAGTTGAAGGTGAACTAATTTAAAAACCTTAGGTTTGAGGTGAATCGCCTGTGAAACCTCCTTAGTGAAATCCAGTACACTCAAGGGTTGAGTGCGGTTACCAGGAGTGGAGTAGACAAGTAGTCAAACCACTATAAAAATGACTGTGTTTGTGATTACTTTTCTTCTGTGTGTGTGATTCATGTCAAAGCATTCAATTTTAATATCTGATCGCACCCCACACACATACATAGTCATATCCATTATAAACTAAGTTATATATTGCTATCTCTTGAATAGTTTGTGATTGGATCCTATACTAGGCTTGAAGCCAGTAGAGTTACATTTGAGTAATCCTGATAAATGCATATTCATAGGATTAGTGAAGTAGAATTTTTAAATAAATCATA
>JAJHSJ010000014.1:22234930-22441584 GCA_021015155.1 Magnolia officinalis
TTTGTGGACAGTACATTCTCATTGCTACTATCAATAACATAGCAGTTGTCACTTGTACGTAAACCTTTCATAATGAATTTTCTTGTATGATCTAAGATTCTACACACATCTTTTGAGAAGGTGACCAAGTGTTCTTTGTCGCATATTTGTGAGATACTAAGGAGATTATGTTTTAGACCTTCCACACAAAGAACATTTTTAATTTTGGGAAGTCCTGGTCCAACTATTGTTCCTTGCCCAATTATTGTAGCGGAGCTCCCATATCGAAACGTGATTGACCCACCATCAAAATCTGAATACTCACAAAAATGGGTTTGGTCACCGGTCATGTGTCTGGAGCACCCACTGTTAAGGTACCATTTTGAACTATTGCCAACTTTCAAAGCAGTATGGATTACTAGGCAATTGTTCTGACCTTTATTCTGTTTTCAATACCTAGAAGATTGAAAGTTTTAGAAAACATACTTGCAGTATTGCCTTTTTTACCCTCTAGTCCCACTTTGTTGGCCATAATTTCACAACTTCAGTCAAGATCACTCTCTAGGCAGTTAAGCCCTTAAGAGAGACCCTCTCTGATACCAATTGAAATTGCGGTAATGACCGCTCTAGTAGAAGTAGGAATATGTCAAAGTGTCCTACAGGGGGGTGAATAGGACTTTATAAACTTTTATAACAATTTAAAATCCCATTACCATTATCTTGATCTAATATAACAATTTATCAAGATATCTTCAACTTAACTCTAATGGCTTCCAAGCCAAATAGAGGATCCAATCACAAGACTATTCAATATCTAAACAATATATAAATTTATTCTATGATGGATGCACTGAGTGACAATATGTGAGATGTGATACTTATCAGTTATAAATAATCATGCATCATGTGAACATTTAAAGTATACACAATAAGAGAATATGTAAATAACAATCTCAAACACAATAGTTTTATAGTGGTTCGGCTATATGCCTACTCCACTCCCGGCGGACGCACTCAACCCTTGAGTGTACCGGATTTCACTAATAGAGGTTTCAAATCATGTTTATCTCAAACCAGTACAACCTACACAAGGCTGACTTTAGGACCTACACAAGGTACCTAACATGTCTCCACGAGACACAAGTTTATGCTCCACACAGGAGCAAGGGTCAACACACAACACCCAGGTTTTATACCCTACACAAGAGCAAAGGGTCCACACAAGGAACCTAGGGTTTTAGGCCACATAGGCCAAGGATCCACACAAGGACCCTAGAGTTTATGCCCTACACAAGAGCAAAGGATCCACTCAAGGACCTAACTTTTAGGCCACACAGTCCAAGGACCTACACTAAGGACCTAAGTTTATACCCTACACAAGAGCAAGGGTTAACACACAACACCCACACGTACTCTCCCGTTGGAGGCCTCCTATGAGGACTTGAAAGGGGTGATAAGCACTTTTGATCCAAACCTACAAAAGGAATGATCAAAAGGGTCTCTGGACTCTAATGACTTACAAATAAGTAGGTGAGCCCCGTTAAGCACGTTGATGAAGATCTCCTCCTTGATGATGAAGATTCTTCAGCTCCCTTGATTCGCAACACTTGATGATGTACTAATAAGGGTGACGAGTTGGGTCAAGGTTATCTTGGAATCTACTTTAATGAATATTACCTATTAAAGCAATGGAGAGATTCCAAGGTCTTAGGCATTCAAAGGATCCTAGCTCAATGATTTGCCATTAAGGTGGTAGCTGGATGATCCTTGAATGCGGAAGTTCATTCCTCAATCCACTCTATGGAATATCAATGACGAGGGTGGATTGAAGGATGAACTCCCATGAGAAAAAGGACTTAGGTTAGATGATATGTAGTTACTCTCTCAAAGCTCTCTCTCTTTTTCTCAATACATCAACTAAGAACAAGCTCTCCTTAAATAGACAAAAAGTTCCAACGGTAATAAAGATGTCAGATTCTGACTGAGTTCGATATCATCGGGCCTGCTTCGATGTCATTGAAAGTATACTTTCGATGTCATCGAAGCAAGGTTCGATGATACAAACTCCATTAAAGAATATCCTTGGAACTTTATGCATAGGATCGATGCAATCGAGCTGGTGTCGATGTAATCGAGCTGGCGTCGATGTAATCGGAGTTTGAATTACGATTTCATCGATAGTCTGCTTGATACATCGATCATTTCCATATGAATTTCAAAAGAGCTTACTGGACAATTTTTGATCCATTTCAATAACATCGATCATATGTCGATTTCATCGATATTTGAATTACGATCATATCGAGACATCATTGATTCCTCTGTCATTCCCATATGGTTTACCTTGCAAGATTGTTGGAATAGTTTTGTCAAGATTCGATCTCATCGATATACCTTTGATATCATTAACATTTGAAATCCGATGACATTGAGTAGGGTTTCGAGTCCTCGATCTTTCTAAGTGATTTTCCTTTGAGGCTCGTTGGATAAAAACTTGACCGAATTCAATGATATCGAACTCATTTCGATATCATCAAAGTTTGAATTCAAATGATATCGAAGATGGTTCGATTACTCGAGCAATGTCAGGACATTTTTCAAAAGTTGCTTGACAAAGCTCAAGGTAATTAGATATCATCGATTTTCATTCGATTTGACCGATATTTGAATGTCGATATCATCGAAATATTTTTCGATTTATCGAACATATTGTCCAACATACTTTGTGGTTGCTTGACATAGAATGGCCTAATTTGATGATATCGAGTGGTTGTCGATATCATCGAACGTGAGTGTTCGATGTCATCGATGAGAACTCGATATCATCGAATACAGTCCGAAAAACTTGGAAGATTTTCCATATTCTGAAATTCAAGTTTACAGACATATGATCCTAGGTTGTTCTAATGTTTTTAAAGGCTTCATATACTTGTGTGTTTTGGGACATGAGATGTGAGGCTTAATTTACCTTTGACAAGCTCAGAGTGCACATCCAGTTGAGGCAATGACTTGAACGATTTTCTTTGGGGCTCACTTGATCATTGACTCAATCCTCACGCTAATTGACAAAATAGGGCACTTTTAGGAAGTGAATGGAGGATCAGCTTCTGTTGTTATAGCCTCCATTGGAGTCGGCGTGGTAGTTTGGCGGGCTTATTCGCATGTCTCTGATCTGATCTCGCAGATCTTTGAGCTCAGCCTCCCAGAGTTCGCCGCTTTCAGCAGTAGCCTCGACCGAGGCCTTGTCGCGCTTCTTCCAGTCTAGCTCATGGCGTAGATCGGAAGCGGGCAAGGCCGTGGTCTTCGAAACGTGAGACAGGGTTGGTTTGGCTGAGTTATGCTGTTGTCTCCTCTAGGAGGGTGGTCGGCTCCTCTGAGAGGCGGCGCACATATAGGAAGGTTAAAGAGGGTTGTTGTCCATTTGTTCATCCTCCTTGTTGGTCTTTTACACAAGTTGAGGCTGCGGTTGTTCCAGCATCTGCTTCATGTAGCCCATGTTCTCTCTCAACATCCCGACCTCCCTTTCGAGGGAGTTTAATCGACCTCCTTTTACGTGAGACCGTTGACCCTGCCTCCCGGAACTGGAATTAGCTTGATGTTGTGAGAAA
This sequence comes from Magnolia officinalis, assembly GCA_021015155.1. Classification (NCBI taxonomy): domain Eukaryota; kingdom Viridiplantae; phylum Streptophyta; class Magnoliopsida; order Magnoliales; family Magnoliaceae; genus Magnolia; species Magnolia officinalis. Next base: position 22,238,518 of record JAJHSJ010000014.1, read on the forward strand.
GTGCCCCGATGGCTTTCTGGTTGTTCTGGGGGTAGCGTGTGGTCAGGTGCAGCTGGGATTATAACTGGGGAGGTTCGGGTTTTCTTCTTCCCTCTAGCCATTGTAGTTTTTACTGGTAGAGTAGGAAACGACTATGATCTCGCTTCCCACAGACGACACCAAACTGTTAATGCAGTTTTTCGGGTAGACCCTCCTTGGTTAACCCTCTGGGACCTGCATAGAAGAAGATAAGAGACAAAGGAGAACATGGCTTGTACAGGGGACCCTTCGATGCCTAAGTCAGGACCTTGGGTCTTTTTTAGGATAGGATCTTAAGGAAAAGAGTCACCAGTCGAGTCTTAAGGTTTGTATGCGTACCTTACTTTGGCTAGAAGCTCCCCTATTTATATTGGAAGGAAGACCACACCGTAGGGAGTCTTTCTCATTTAGGACTCCTGATACGTCGAAGATCTTCCCGCACAGGTTTCCGGATCAGCCAAGGATCTTCCCGGGATTACAATCGTCTGAGATCCCCGGGATCTGATATTATCCCGAATATCTTGGGAGAGATCTTCGGACTGTTGGTGGAATTCTCGGAATGTTGGTTTGGGGGAGGTCGGGTGGTGAAAACGCCAGCTTCAGTAGAAGTACGTAATGCTAAGCCTTCTAACAGATCAACATTTTACCTTGTCGGAGGTTTGGCCCGACCTATGGCCAAGCTATATCCGACCTATAGGCTGATCGATCACCTATGGTCTAGTCGACTTATAGTCGACCTATAGCTGACCTATAAACACGTAGTTATACCGACTTATCTAGTAGATTGGTCTTTGAGTGGACTTACAGTTGCATCCTCTTTGAGTGGACTTATAGTTGCATCGTCTCACTGTGGTTGGCCTTCTCTTGCCAGTAAACGTTAGTAGACGCCTCGTGAGTGGTTTAGCTCATCAGGACCGTGCTGGTTTGTAGAGTTGGTCCATTCCATAAGTCATTTCTATTTTCCCCCAACTGTGATTATTATGGTTTGATACATATATTTGATAGATTGGATGTCATACACATATCATGTGGGTTTCAATTTTTTTTTTCTCACTTTATTGCTTTTTAAAGAAAAAACATTGCCCAATTAATTTGATTTGCTCAAGACCTCTTTGGTAAGTTTGGAATTTATCATAATTATATTTCTTTGGAGAAAAAAAAAGGTTCAGTGAAGGAATATGGGTCTCAGTACGTCGGCGATGTGATACACATGCGGTCTATGGTTTAGTGATATAGGCCATTAACATGATGGGACCCATGCTGATAGGGATGCCCAAAAAATCTTCCTGATACCAACCCTTTGACAATGCCTTTTTTTTTTTTTTTTGTATTTTTTTGTTTGATTGATAGACTGTTTCTGTATTTGCTCTTATTTATGGTTCGGATTGAAGGTTTGGTATCTTTAGGTCTTAGGATTTTCTGGGGCATGGTGAGGTTCCCTCTGTTCGATAGTTTGGATGATTGGACCATGGGCTTGCATGTGCAAAATCCTTCCGACCATGTACCCCACATGTATGAAATCTTGGCGGTCAGATGCGCAACATTTTTGGTGGTTTACGGATTTGTAATGGGCAGTGACATCTTCACATAAGTGAAGGATTGTGCAATAAAACATACATCAATAATGTTTCTAAAAATGAACTGAAATAATAAAATAAGACGCCCGGTTCCTCTGCAAGTCCTTGTAGAATAAGCTTATTTTAAAAGAGATGTGCATGGCCCCTTGTGTTATGTGTATTGCATCTATGTTGTCTATCCGACAGTAGCCCCACCTTGAAAAATAGACACAAAATCAGGTAAGTCCAATCATTATATGGGCTATCAAGTGAATTTGGAGATTTTTGGGTGGTTCTTGATTGTTTTCTTTTGTGTTATTGGATGAGCTTGAATTCGGACACCTCATCGTCATGGTCTGGCTCATTGGATGGCCATGTAGAGTCATCCATTAGGTAATTTATCAGTTGCTGCAGACGCTTCATCTATGTTTCCCTGGATGGAAATGTTAAAGAGTACTCTTGGATAGAATGATCCAAGCCATCTAATTGGTTGACCCTTGTAAACCCATGATTTTGGAGTACCTGGGAGCGTGGGAATTGAAATCAAGGATTTTAAACAGGGTTAATGTTTGGCACTCCTAAGTCTTGGATTTCTTTTTCAACCAAATTACGATTCTTAGATTTTGGCCTCTTTTTAAAACTTAGAAAAAAATAGGCTACAAAATTCATAATTTTCAATCATCAAACTAGCATAATTAACATTTTGTCCTCTCTTTAATGTATTTATACTTATTCGCATCATTGGATGTTTTCTCTTATTAGCATTATGATGATGAGAGGCCAAAAAAAACCAAGCCTACACAAATATTATGTTGGCTATATAAGAAAAATGCCAACCACAAAAAAAAAAAAAAAGGAAGAAGAAGAAGAAGAAGAGATTTTATTTCACTTATGAAATTAATGATTCCACCTTTATAAGCATCCTAATATTTGAAATTACCTTATTTTTTGGCCAATGCTCTTTGACGGTTGGTCTGTACAATAATTATTTTACATGTGTACACACATATGTCATGTTAGAATATTTTAGACTATTTAATTCTTCACATTCATTATTCAGTGAATGCATAGAAAATGATTTCCAAAATTTCCATGGTCAAAATCCAACTCCCAAACACAATTTTTGAAATCCAGAATTTTTTAAATTTATGATCCCAAACACAACTAAAAATCCCGAATTTGAAATTCAGGGTTAGGAATTCAAGTTTTTAAATCACACTCATAAATAACTTAGAAGGGAAATTGACGGAAGTAATGGATAGGCATTATCTGATCGATTTCAACTTTTGAAACATGAGTCATCCATGGTGAGTCCCCTACAAAGGTCTTGATGGCTTTTCCTACCATGTTTCCACGTGGAGATGTGGTTGTACCATACTTTGTTTCATCCACTCCTCCTTTTCTCCATCCATGGTAGATTTTGGTACACAAGAAGACCTAGACATTTGATGTAACACCCTATGTTTTCAGGAACCGAGTATATGACTCGTTTCCCAAAAACCCGAGTGTTAACATATAGAGAGCCACACACACACACACACACACACACACACACACACCACACACACCACACCACACCCACACATATATATATATATATAATCTTTCAGAGTTAGCAGTTTAGTGTAGGATGGACAAATCAACATAAAAGAAAATTTGTATTTATATTTTGGATATACAAGAGGCTGCCCATAATGACTTATACAAACCAATGTCTCGATATTAACAAATACAAGATTTATATGATTTAACACATGAGAAATATTAAAATACATTTAGACGTAAGTCGTAAGATCACGCAGCTTCTCTCAGTAGGTACATCCATACATCCGTGACAATTATACTCGGCTCCTCATCAGTCTGAACTTGAATATCGATTAAGCCACCTGTATTACCTGTATGGTTATATATTTAATGGATGAGTGGCCAGCTCAGTGTGATTTTCCCTCAAGATTACACACCGCCGCCCTAGACAAGAAATTACATAAAAACAACCATACAAACAAAACATAGTAAATGCAGTCTTATTATATGCATGGATGCGTGAATGCATCATTGACCTGGGGATGCTCATCCAATCGGCAGTTGGGCTCGTCACCCATGCAAAGGCTGGCCATTAGTGAAGCACATCACGTGGGTACATCACGTACCGTATAATGACTGCCTATCGTACATCACGTACATAAATCGATAGTTGGTGGTCTGACAGTTAATGAAACGATACCCCAATAACTAGGAGGCACGTGCTACAACATCCAGAAACATCCACCCGTCATCGTAAATATACCATGTATGCATGATTAGCCAAGCCATTATTAGTCTGATTACAATCAGTCAGTTTAATGAAACTAAAGGTTACTACGGGGGGCTCATCACCCTGCGTAGGTCGATAGCTCAGACATAGTGTCCCATGACCACCATCCCCGACCCATGAGTCTGCCGCCTTAGGGTGTGGGTAGAACCTATCAACATGTGGCCAATCAACTATAAGTGTACAGGGGACTACCATTGTATGCTGAGTATGAATGAAGTGTTGAAGATATTAAATACAGCGATTAAAGTGAGTCGGTATGTATGATACAAATGCAAATAAACATCGGCGACAAAAATGTGGAAAGGTTTATTCCATAGTCAGGTAGGTGGAATCACTCCATAGATGGTAAACCCCATGAATCAAACTGCCACTAACCATAACCTCCATGTTGAGGGTCTAATCTTATCATAATCAGTTCCGTTACACCCTAAGTACGGACTCTCTTTAATGGAGGTTCCCCTAGAGAGATTTCAAGTCATGTGCATCTTGCAACCAATACAATAATATGAGGGTATGGCATGGAGGTTCAAACATGATTCAATAGTCAAAGTAAAACTCATGTACATATATAATTCAAGAGTCATGTAACCATAACTTATCAGTTCTAAAGCATGTACTCAAGGAAGCTAAACATGTAATTCATGTGTTTGAGTAACTAGTCAAGTAGCTTAGACAATTCTAACACATACACTCAAGCAAACTAATCAAATGTTCTAATCCATCTAAGACATGTGTTAAGTTAAACTAACCAAGTATTCTAATCAATTCTAAGACATGAGTTTAAGTAAACTAACCAAGTATTCTAATCAATTCTAGAACATGAGTTTAAGTAAACTAACCAAGTATTCTAATCAATTCTAAAACATGAGTTTAAGTAAACTAGCCAAGGATCAAACCACTCATAAGGCATAAGTTTGAGCAAACTACTCGAATGATTAACCATTCCTGGTCATCATTCGTAGTTACAGTAAAGGCTATCCTTAACCTAGTTTAGAGATGGGAAGCTCAAGGGGAGAAGTCACGGTTTCCCAAGGCTATCCTGAAGAGTTGTAGTCCCGCCCTTGATCCGAATTCCCGTGTGTATCTTGCAGCCCGAAGTCACGCAAGTAATTTCCTAGAGTTAGAGTTTGTATTAGACAAGTATTCCCAAGGCTTTTGTCTATCTAAATTATTGAAATTGTGTGGGGATTTGTAAGGGGCCCATTATCACGGATATTGGGCCAGCATCAAGGTGACCAGGCCCACCAACCATGGCCTGATCAATAAGGCCTGGGCTAGGCCTGAAATGGGCCAAAACTAAGGCCCGAGCTAGGCCTGGTTTGGCCCGGCCTGGTGCATCACTTAAAGGCCTAGAATTTGGGCTGGGCTTATTTCTGGCCCAACTGTGGACGTGGTGTGGCCCACTGAGATTTTTCTCAGGTGCGGCCCACTGAGATCTATGGTGTGGCCCACTGAGATTTATCTCAGGTGCGGCCCACTGAGTCTAACTTAGCGCGGTCCGCTGAATTTGGACTAGCTGTGTGAAAAGGCCGAGCTATTAAGTCCTAGAGGGGGGGGGATAGGACTATGCCAAATTATAAAATTAATAGCGGAATTTAAATAAATTAAATACTGATAGCATTAAACAATCTCACAATGCTGGAATTAAAGACAACCTCAAATGTATGAGTATTGAGAGATTGATATAGATGTTGTTCTAAGGACAACCTTACACCATAAAAACCAAGGGTTTATGGCAGGACAACCTTACTAGAACGGTCTGTGTATCAAAAACTCAAACTGATACAGAGGAATAAAGAAATAAATAACAAGGAAAGAAATCTATGCTATTACAACATTCCCACACATACATAAAGGATTACAACATTCTCCACAAGTGCATAAAGGGAAATTACAAACATCCACAAAAGGAAATAAATATTCAATCAACTATAAGACCAGAAATTATAGTGGTTCGCTTGCGTGTACACCAACTGTTAAACAACAGCCACACAACTACTCCACTTCTAATATCCTCACACAGTGGATATTAGTGTTCACTATGAAAATAGGTTTTTCAAGGTTCACCTAAAACCCTTACAATTGTGTCTTTTAAGTGGGCTTACACAATTCAAAAACCCCACATTCTGAGTTTTCTGGATCACCTCAGACAAACCAAAACAGAGAGATTTTTCTGGCACAATCTCAATGAAACCAAAAAGGATAGAATTTACAATAATGTAAAATACCTGGATATTTTCCTTTTGATGTAGGACGGAAGAACCAAATCGGAGTAGAAGTTCAATGTCCACACTCACTTATGATATGGTTATAGGTTCTAAATTAATTTTAGATTAAATCAAGTTGGGCAAGCTCTATTTGATTTTGATTCCAAGAAAAGGGCAAATCTCAATCCCTTCTTCAAATATGATTGGAATATAGAATACAAAATCAAATATAATAAAGCTAAATAAAGAGAATATTAAATGAGCATAATATAGCTTAAAATAATGACTAACTTATCTCTCATAGTGACATTGATTTAGCTTGAATTGGATATCAAACTCTGAAATTCATGCTCTATTTATAATAACAGAAATCACTTGCTCGACTGGTCCTGCGGTCTGCTCGACTGGTCGTAGGACCAACAGATTTTTAAAATTTCGAGCATGATAAGATCAGACCATTCCACGATTGGTCAAAGGACCTGCTTGACCGGTCGAGCGGCCTCCATGACCGGTCGAGTCCTGTCCACGACTGGTCGTGCATGACCCAATTTAGTTGTTGGACTTTGAGTCGAGCCTGTAGGACTAGTCGAGAATGAGTCGAGCACTGTTCACATGACCGGTCGAGCAGTGTCCAGGACTGGTCGAGGCTTAACAAAAAATCTCAAAAATCAGTAACAAACTTAGGACTGGTTGATGAATTCTTGGACTGGTCGAGCCAGTGCTAGGACTAGTCGAACATAACCTACGACTAGTCTAAAAATAGACTATGCACTTATAAAATATGTCATTTGAATTATGTATTCAAAATGACCTACCCTAAGGTCAATCTAGGGTCATCCAAACCTTGTTAGTGATGTATGAACATTGAGACTTCTTTTCCTTCGTTGATAGATGATCTTTGAAGATCACGAAGCTTGAGATCTTTTCAAATGATGAAGCTTGAACTTGAGACCGTTTGAAGTTTGACTTGAAGCTTGAGCTTGAGCTTGAGCTTGATCTTGAAGCTTGAGTTTGAAGCTTGAAATAGTATTACTTTGTCTTGACTTGAAGCTTTGAAAACTTGAACCATTGAAGCTTGAAAGATTGAATTCACACTTTGATGTTGTACTTGAACATGAACATGTAATCTAGCATTTGACGTTCTTGAAGTAAAGACCTTTGTTCTTGTACATGAGATGCACTGTCTTGAAACATGTAGAAGCGCTACACAAGACATAGATTCTAAGAGGTTTTGGTACTACAAAATTTGACAATCATAGGGGCTAGAAACCATAACACTTATAGTGTGGCCCATGTCTGTGGCTGGGCCTGATTTTTGGCCTGGACCGGTGCTAATTTCAGCCCATTTTCGGGACCGATTTCAGCCCAGATCCAGGGCTGATTTCAGCCCAGCATATGGCCTGAATTTGTGGTCGGCCCTGGCCCAGATTGCGGCTTAACTAATGCTGTATTCGGCCTAGTTCTGGGCTAGTTTTCAGCCCAGTCCATATGGCTGATTCTGGCCCAAAGTTTGGCTGGTTTTGGCCCAATTCTAGGTTGGCTTTCAGCCCAAGCTATGGCCCAATGCATGATCAGATTTCGGCCCAGCTTTGTGACACCGATTGGCCTAGATCCACGGTTGCTTTCAGCCCATCACATGACCCTACTTAGTGGTCTACCTCGGCCCAGATTTGCAGCCCAAACCTAAGGCTGTACTTAGCCCACTTTTAGGCTGGTTTCGGTCCAACTGAAGGGTTGGTTCCAGCCCATGTAACGGCCCAACTGAAGGCCCGTTCTTAGTACAGTTTATGGCCTAACTGAAGGGCCATTTTCAGTCCATAGCAGGGCTCAAATAAAGGCCCGTTTTCAGCTAATCCTGAGGCCTGTTTTTCAACTTGATGCAAGGCCCAACTGAGGCCTATTTTTAGCTTAAATCAAGGCCCTGCTGGTGGGACGTTTTCAGAACCATTCATGGCCTGATGAAGGCCTGATTTTGGACCTGTTTGTGGCCCACATTACAGGTACAAGGCTTAGCCCACTGAGTTTTCACTCAGTCGTGGCCCAGAACTGACTTATCCTCAGTGAGGCCCCCTGCTGATATGGCCAGCATCAGCCCAACAGCTTTCATTTGTAGTTAAGACTTGGCCCACTACTATCAGTGTCGGCCCAGCCTGGCTGCCGTCCTAGCATCTCAGTCCACTGAGCTCTCAACTCGGTTCTGAGTCATAGAGTTGGGAGAGATAATACGCAGGCAAGCTTACCTCGCGAATAGTGATAGCCGCGCGCACCCAACAGTTCCGATTAGGTCTGGCTTCCACCAGGTTGGAAGAATCTATCGCAAGAAGGCTTTAACGCCCTGAAATTTGGGGGTCGAGTATGAACTCAACTCCCGAGTTCCAACGCATCACTTATGCAACATACACAATGATGGTTAAATGTTGTCTGAGTTAGAGCAATAAACATGAATGAGATTATACCAAAACAGTAATTCATACTCCAGTTCAATTTTATAATGGCAAGCGGAAGACTGAAATTGTATATTTAAGGTGTGTAAAGAAACAAATTTTTATGAACACCAGAGTATGAACACTAACAAGTAACAATATACATGTACAGTTTCTAAGTCAAAAATTAAAATAAAACTCCATAGATAAGCCCTGGAATCCCTGCGATGCAGTCGGCCTAAACAAAGCCGTCAGAGTACTACATAAAGGAGAACTCCTCCTGATCCTCATCGAAGTCCGGCTCCGCTCCTGAACCGATGCTCCATCTATACCTGCGACAGAGTCTGGTGGGTGTTACAAACACCGTCCCGTAATGTGGGAGTGAGTAGCTAACTCAGTGGAACAATAAAGCATAGGTTAGTTATCAATTCAATCAAGCAGTAATGATAAAGCAGTACAAATCAAACAATTCTAACTACTCTTATTAAGTGCGAGAATGAAATGACATGATGCTGTATGCCCTTGCCAAACCACCCTCATGCGACATCATCTTACGTTCGCGAATGCTTAACTCCCTCAGTGCGCCACATCTACTAAGCACATGCGGTGCGATGATGATCATGATTACCGAGTTATTATTAGTCCATTTCAAACAGCAGTATTGGGAAACTAAGGTACCTCTCCCTTGTATCATTCCCAACATGATCCATTCTAGGGTCGTCAATCCTAGTTAATCTCATACGATATTATGGTTTGAGAAACATAGCGAAGGCATCGCAAAGGGCTCGTCACCCGTCAGCGCGGATACAAATCTCACCGTATGCGGCTCAATTGCTGGCCGTCAGCTCGAGTACAGGTCTCACCGTACTCGGCTCAATCACTAGCCGTCAGCTCGAGTACAGGTCTCACTGTACTCGGCTCAACTCATACTCTAGTTGCTGTGAAAGACTCGTCGCCAATCACAAACCCTTGGAGTATACTCAAAGATACTACAGAGGACTCGTCGCCCGTCAGCACGAGCACAGGTCCTCACCTTACTCGGCTCTCGCCGTAATATCGACAGCTCGAATACAGTGTCCATACCACCGTATTCGGCTCACGAGTTCGGGTTGCTCAATGGTCACTATGGGGAGGCACTTGGCCCCAGCATAGGCCGACAGCTCGGCCACGGTGTCCCATACCACCATGTCCCGCTCATGAGTCTTAGCGGATCGAGGTCCATGGTTAACGGGTTCACCACTAGTAATTTGGTACCCTAGGTTCAAACAGTAATGACCAAACATGGTGAACACACATCTAACATATCGGTTTACTTTGACGAGCCTGACTAGCTCGAGCGCACAACAAGTTGGGCAATATGAATCGCAAAAACACTCCGTGTGGCCAACCACTACCGCCACCGAAGTACGACTCGGGTCGTCGGACACATCCCTTGTGGCGACATGAATCTCAGCCACCATCTCAAGTCTGGTACCGAATGTCTGGACTATAGACATAGTCCCACACTCAATCAATTTTCATCAATAGCATGTGGAGTAAAGCATGATAAACAAAGTAATACAAGCATGTCAACAGGCATGTCATAAGGCATGTTATAAAGCATGAAGTAAAGCATGTTGTAAAGCATGAAGTAAAGCATGTTGAAAGCATGTTGTAGAGTACTATACAATAGGGATACAATTACATACACATCACCAGTGAGTGGTTATAGCGAACCACCACACAGAGGGTATCCTACATGTCTCTAAGGTAGTCGGGAATTCCATATCACACCTCTCTAAGGCACTAACACTCAAGCATTTACACTCACAAGCATTTACACAAACACTTAGAGTACGCTATTCCAACATACATGATGTATTTACAGAATACGTATTAGGGCTATCCTTTCGCCAAGAGGTTATTTTATCCGTGTATACCATAATCATACAGCAATAATCATGACAATTGCATTTCCAAAATTTACACATATGCGGTATTTCTAGAATACACAATTTCAACATACGTAGTATTTACAAGTGAACATATATTTCGGCGATTCCTTTCGCCAAACTAGTATTTTATCCATATATTGTATAATCATACATTAAATAAACATGTCAAACATTTTTTCAAAAAAAATACGTATACGATTTTCTACGTATACCTAGAGTATGTGAAATTCCATATTCTACAACATTAATCGAAACAGGAACGGAAAGCACTTTGTACATGTGCAATTGCATGCAGATCATGAATCTATCATTATCTGACATTGAAAGCATTGAAAACCGTAACCTATACACCTAAAGTCCTCACCTTTGTCCTTGGAATCTCAACGAATCAGCAAGGGTTGTTTGAGCTTCCGTATACGGGCGTTTTCTATGCTAAAGAGTGAACGATTAGCCTTTTTCACAACCTATAGCCTATATACTTCAAATCAGACTAGGGTTAGGGTTTCCTCACCTTCAAACGGAGTGGATAACCGCCAGGAAAGCGCCTGGAAAGAGGCGGTGTAGGCCGTGCGATATCGAAAGCAGCAGGAGGAAAGTTCTCCCACAAATTCTAAGCTCTTCTCTCTTTTTCTCTCTCTCTCTCTCTCTCTAGGGTTTTATCCCAAATTCGTATGGCTGTGAGAGGGGCTGTTCTAAGATCCTTTATAGCCAAAAACCTCCCCAAAATAGACTCAGGTTCAAGGGTTACTGCTAATATAGGTATTTCGTCACTTTTCCAGCTCAAAAGAGAGGTTCTGGTGGCCCTCCTTGAACCAAACGTCAGACTTAAGCTCACCACACACGGATCTATGTGGGATTACGTTTTTGACTCGATCGGATTCCCAGATCGCACGTGACGGACCACTTTCAGTTCAACGGTCAGTGGGCCACGATCCGAAATTCCAAGTACATGTAAATGTTCCTGAAATTTTTCTTAATCCGAGGGTGTAATTTAGTCTGATTCTGACGGTCTGGTTGCTTAATACTGATGTGCAAGCAAATGGTGCCAGATCACTATTCCAGATATTTATTTTGTAAAGGGAATAGTGTTTTTCACACTCCCTCGCTCTGGATCCAAACGAATGGCCGTGGGACATCGGTTGGACCTGATTTTTGAGATGATTGTCAAGCCCAGTGAGGCGGTCCTAGTTCCTTAACTTCATGTTAATTGGACTTCTGATGTGCGATCTAGACCTAATACGAAGTTTCATTTCATTCCCGAGAGCAGCCGGGTAATGAGTTTGGTTCTAAACTTTAGGTAACCTAGAGTCACTGATTTTGCAAGTTTTGGGTCTTGCAGATCGTATTTAAAGCCATCCCAACGGATTTCATGGCTAATCGAGTTTCGCACTTAGTTAACTTGCTAAATTTCTAAGGATTTAATCCTAATTAATTTCTGGTCGAGGTGGTACTCGAGTCAGAGTACGGAAATTTACGGGTCGGTACAAAAGCCCACGGTTCCCTCCTTTTCACTTTCACCTTCTCTCCCTCTCACTCTCAGGTGGTGCTACATGTCCGTGCTGACCCAACTCGGTCCGAGCTATGCGGGTTAAGTTGGTGCAGTGTGGCACCGAGTCCACACAGCGCTCTCCTCTCTCTCTTTCTCTCTTTTTCTCTCCTTCTCTCTCTCTTTAGCTCTGGTGCGAATCCTAAGAGCAACAATAGCTCTTTTTATAGGCATGAAAAAACCCATCTAACGACTGGAAAATAAACTTTTCTTGCAGCGGCCATTATCGAAGATCTGTTATGCATGAGGTCCATCTGACCCTAGGGATGGATTTCTACAGCCCAGGCCCACCAGAAAAGCACATTTTCACTTACGGTGGGACCCATCTCGGCATGGTGGGTCAGACATGTAGGCGGGGAAGATGACCTGGCCATCAATGGCCGATTTTTGTATAGGGTATTTTCGTATGATCTAGTTTGTCTGAACGGACTAGATGAGATCACTGTGGGGCCCACTTTTTGGGCCTTTAATCCGCATTTCGGAATCCCTCGCGAGATAACCTCAATCTCGTCATAATCTCGTGAGATGAGATGTCTCGTCCAGCAAAGATGTTGGTGCCCTAGAGGGAGGGGTGACGATCGGTCCACGTGACCCAGGGAGGGCCTGGATCATGCCACCTGCCCTTTCCCAAAATGACATTTGTCTCCTTTGTTTTTCATGGTGCAGGAGATTGCCTGCCGATTTTTGGCAATAGGAGGCGGTTTTAAACGGCAGATGGATGGCTGGGATAGAACGATCAGGCCGATCGTGGGTTGCTCATGCGGCCACAGGTTGGCCCACCATCCAGATCCTAGCCATACACGAGTCTTTTGATCGGTTTCATCCCAGAATCATTGTTTCTATGCATGGGTCCAAACAGACCATTAGGTTTTGGTCGTCTGGGCCCCAAGAGTCTGATGAACGGATTGGATTGGCTAGATAGTGGTCAGGGTGGGCCACCATGAGGCCAGGACGTCTGTCTGTTTGAAAACGCCTTGGCTGGAGAAAATCTCCCTTTTCTTACGTTTAGTCGGGTCAAGGTGAGTTTAACTAGTTGGGCGGTCTGGTGCATGAGGTGCACACGCACCCCTGTGTGGGGTCCATTATGATGTTTGTGAGAAATCCACTCTGTCCATTCCACTTGGAGGGCCCAATCAGAGCCCCTGACAAAAAATGAGGTGAATGTAAAGCTCAGGTGGGCCGCATTGTGCGTCCTCGATTCTATTTAGTAGGTTCCTATTGATCCCGTGGTTGGATTTAAAGATCCTATCCAATGATTAAAATGGCCTTGAAACCTGTTTAAGTGAGTCTCAACGATATATTAAATTACCAAAAGGTAAAGATTGTCACTTAATGATTGATTTTATAATCCAATGGCTGGATTTAGGGAGATCGGGTATTTGAACTATTGATGGGGTGTTATGGGTTTAATGAACGGTGGATCTTGTGATTTAGACTATTAAATTCCAAGGTTGTCGATTAGGTTTGTCTGTCTATGAAACCGAAATCTGAAAAATAAGTTTCTCCAACGATGTGCTGGTCCATCTTGAATAACAATGAATGGATGGTTTGAAGTGGGGATTACTTCCATCGTTTGGTCTTAAACTAAGATGTATGTGAATGTTTACTTAAGCTAGGTTTACATTTATACCGAATCTGTTTACATGATAACACCAGAGTACTGCAAAGTACGGGGTGTTACATTTGAGTGGCCGTTTATAGTATAAAAAATTCATTAATATTTTTTGTTTATTACCTAAGTCTAGCAAAAATTCATTAATATTTTTGTCTATTACCCAAGTCTTACACTTTTGTTATATCTCTTACAAGATGCTTAGACAAACCTGCTCCTGTTGTAATATATGGAAGAGTATTTGTGGCTTATATGTGCCAATGTATCATTGTCTATCCTTTGAGCACCACAAATGTGCTAGGTTCAGTGTTCAATAATGCTCCTCAGGTATTGCATTTGTCACATCTGCTAGGCTATGTTCGTGACACATGTATTGTCAAATGTTTCACATGTGCCATGCATGTGAGTTGGTGTGCATATACTTTATCTTCCATATATGTATAGGTGTATTATGGGAATATGCTTAAAGTATTGAACTTATTGAACACTTGCATTTGATGACCAATTTAAGTCTCTAAATTTGGAGATCCATTGTGCCTGGACTATAGAATTGTGTATATATACTAACTTCTCATTTGACATTTTTACTCTGCTCTAATAAAAGCTACTCCAACAAGCCTTTTTTTTTTTTTTTTGTTCTAAATCTTATTTTAAATGAGTTCATTTACTAAAATCATGTTTTCAAAACTTAAAAAATAACTCTTATTTAAAATAAGCACGTTTGGTCAAATATTCAAATAAGAGTTTTTTTTAAAGGGATAATTGTTATCATTTTTAAATATTACAATAACTCCATTATAAGTGCAACTGAGATGGTTGTTTTAGTGGATCTCATCATAGATTGACCGTGCCCCAAATGGGAATGAATAGACGGATACAATCTTCATGTTTTATGACATTTGGACTATCCAATATATCAAACATTGGATGTGAATCATCTATCATAAGGAACCCACCTTTGGTGTGGATTGTCCATCATGTGAGCGAAACCTTTAAAGTAGGCCATCCATCATGCAAGGCCCATCTTCGATGTGGACCATTTATCATTAGGGGTTGACCTTTGATGTGAGTCATCCATTATGTGGGCCCACCTTGATGTAGGTCATTCATAATGTGGGGACCACCATCATTGGTAATTATCCTTTATGCGGGGCCCCATAATGTCCACTACCCATCACATGGAATCCATATTTAGTGTATCCGTCGTGTGGGCCCTCCCCTTTGAAGTGGGTTGTCCATCATGTGGGGCCACTTTTGATGTCCACTATCCATATGTGGGTGTACCTCTATGTGAATCATCCATCATGTTAGACCTTAGATGTGGACTATCCATTAGGTGGAGCCCACTTAATGTGGACTATCCATCATGAGTAGCGACACTTTGATGTGGGCCATCCATCATGTGAGGCCCACTCCATCCATTATGTGGGCCACCTTGATGTGGGCCATTCATTATGCGAGTCCCCACCTTCAATACGAGTCAATCATCATGTGGGCCCACCTTTAATGTCAACCATCCATCACATGGGCCCACCTTTGATGTCCATCATATAAGTCATTCATCATGCGGTCCCACCTTTGGTGTCCACCATCCATCACATGGATCCCACCTTCGCTATGGACCATCCATCATATAGGGCCCACTTGATGTGGATAGTCCATCATATGGGACCACATTTTGATGTGTGCCATCCATCATGAGGGATCCACCTTTGATGTTCACATCCATCATGTGGGTCTAACCTTGGCTGTGGACCATCCATTATGTGGGGCCAAACTTTCAATATGGTTGTTCATCATGTGGGCCTACCTTTGATGTCAACCTTCCATCACGTGGCCCCACCTTCATTGTCCACCATTCATTATGTGGGTCCCACCTTTGATGTGGACCATCCATCATGTGGGGCCACACTCTGATGTGGGGCATCCATCATGTGGGGCCCACCTTTGTTGTAAGGATGCATAATGTGGGCTTACCTTGATGTGGACTATTCATCATGTGGAGCCCCACCTTTAATATGGGTCATTCTTCATGTGGGCTCACCTTAAAGAGATTGTGAAGAGATGAAAAGATGGCAAGATGGGAATTACTTAAAAAAGTTTAATGATGAATTTGTCCAAAAATTAGAAAACAATGCCTACTGCTCAACTGAGTAAGCTCTTAAAGAAAAAGTGACCTACGCATTATTTATTTTTTAAGAATTGTTTTACTAGTTTCTTAAAAAAAGATAAATGATAAACTTAGAGCTTTACTGAATAGTTTAACTTATTTTTTTTAGAATAAATAAGCTATTACTAGTAGAGAGGCCAAACGACCCCTTAATTTTACTAATTTTTAAAACTAAGAACGTATAAAGAGTTTAAGTTCTGTATGCAATGTGCTTTGGCCAACTTCATGGAACTAATTGCAGTGATTTGTATGTGGGTGTTACTATATTATTATTATTATTAAACACAAACACTCACTCTTGCCCCTACACACTCACGTACTCACTGCATTCAGATCACAGGGGATGCACGAACTCGTGACTGTTGGGGCACAAAAAATACATGAGTCGATAAGAGTTTGGTTTGTTGCGCATCAAGGATCCAAGATAAGCAGCCATGCCCATTACGCGTCCCTCTCTCTATCATCCCTCTTTGAAAAATCTACCGCGATGAATAGTACTGTGATGAATAGTGCCGAGATAAATTGTTCCTGGATGAATAGTACTGCGATGAATAGTGCCATATAAATAGTGCCGGGATAAATTGTTCCTGGACGAATAGTTGCACGATGAATAGTGTTGCACAGGATGAATAGTTGCGCGATGAATAGTGTTATGCGGGATGAATAGTTTCGCGATGAATAGTGTTACGCGGGATGAATAGTTGCACGGGTTGAATAGTTGTGTGATGAATAGTGTTACACGGGATGAATAGTTGTGCGTGATGAATAGTGTTACGCAGAAGGAGCCCATGACATGAAAATCGATGCCTCGTATGTGTGAAAGCCTATAAATACCTCCTCCCTCTCTCATTTACATCATTAGAAATTTCGAAGAGAGAAGAAACTGTGTGAATAGTGTTGCGCGCGATGAATAGTGTTACGTGGATTTGATGGGTCTGTTGCCTGGTCATGCAATAAAAGGCCTCCACAACCCTGTGCTTTGCAGTTTTGAGGGCTCCCTTCATAGTTTGATTTTTGATGCATACACCTCTCAAGTGTCGACTCGAAGCAAAGGATCTTGGACCCGCACAACACCTCTGTTGGTCCGACGAATGCAAAATACGCCGAAATGCTGCCAAAATTGCCATTAAATTGTCTTCTTCGTTCATACATTACATTAATTCTCTGTACTCTGTCTTAGAATCAAGGGATAAGATGATGTAATTGAAACTCAGAATTAAAAAATTTATGATGATGAATGTTCTTCTATTTTCTTTGTTATTATTGAATGATAATTTCTCTATCGAAATACTTTCGTTTCTTGTCGAAACAAAATGGTGACTCCACTGGAAAATTGTTATTATTGAATAATAACTTAAAAAATATTCAGAGAACTTTTATCACTGTTTGGGGTCAAATAGATGCCAAAATGGTGACTCTCAATGAGAACATCCTCTCCTTCATCTCTAGAACAAAGTACAATTTTATTTAATTAAAATAACTGATACTCTATTTTGAACAACATGTATTCCGTCCTTACACAACCGCAATAGCTTTTATCCCGACTAACACTATTGTTTATTCATGCCTAACGGATTTGCACAAAATTGCATCGACAATATACAACCATCACCACAGAGAATACCAAAGAAAGTTGAAGCAGTTACGATCAAATATAGACGAGACCAGAGAATTCAGTTTGACTGAATTGGTCTCTGCTCGCCAACGAGAAAGACGAATCAGATGACGAATTCATTAGTCTATGGAAAGACTTAGAGGCATCATGTCAATATCTTCCAGGAGAATTGGATCAGGTCAAGTTATGTTCAGGATGACAAAAGAAACAGTGATGAAGAAGATAGAAATATGCAATTACGATGACATATGAAAAAGAGCTTCAATAAAGGGGGGGGGGGGACAGCCAGTCCAGAGCATTGATGATTTTTTCGAGAAAGCAAACAACATAACATAAGACAAACAATATTTCAAGCCATATGTCTTCATGAACCTTCGTTCTTTGGTGAAGCAAGAATGAAGAATGCTCAATGAGTAAAGAAATCAGAGAAAAACATAATTTCTGAATATTCTTTTTAAACATATCCTTCTGAACAGTTATACGAAACTCTTGATTCGTTGATCCCGAAAAAGGTAATTGTTGATTTTCTGAGATAATAATTGTTGGTATCATTTTTTGTAGGTCAACATTGGAGTCAGTATCATTACTATAGCTGAATGATTATATGATAATGCTCAAGCCTGGGAGTATTATGGCGATCGAATTATTGCTACGACCAAAAGGTAAAATAGTTTTGATTGTGAAGATTCTCAGAAAAAATCTCACCCAATCAAAAGGGGGCAAATCAGCAATAAAGCTCCAATACAAAGCTCCATGCTCCACCCACAAAGCTTCAATGCAAAGCTCTAAAGAAAAAGCTAAGCAAAGATCGAATAGTAAAGTTAAGCAACGATCGAAAGAATTATGATACAATACATACGTTCAAGCTGCAAGTGGTAGACTAAGTGAATGATACCTCATTTCAACACCGAGGTCTTGGTATCGATTCCCTAGTGGGGGTGGCTAATAGTGAAGTGTGAACTGACAGTGGGTGCACTAACAAGCTAAAAAAAAAAGTTGCAACCAATGACACCTATTACAAGCGTAACCAATCTCTAAGTCGTAAGAATTAACCTATATTAACTAGAAGTGACAAGTCTCGAGCTACCGTCGGAGTCGTAACCCGTGGAGAAATTTATTGATAGATGGAAAACTTTGGGAGCTTCATGCATACAGTTATCCGAAGAAAAGGAACAAGTGAAGATGTGCCTACACTCTATGGAAACAAAAATTGTGCCAACATAAAACCTTTCGAGATCTCGCTATAAAAGCACATGCATTAGAGTTAATGGCGCGGAAAATGCCAGCGTTTCAAAACAGAATATAAAGAATAAGATCAAATAGATCAATGGTAAATATTGTTGATCGGGAAAAGAAAAGAGACACCTTTCACAACAGACGAGAAACAAGGAGAAGAGAAGACTTGGATCGTTACAAGGGTCGTGTAAATGATAAACGACCTCTATTATATGACTCTCACAAATGATATGCTTTCGAAAAAGATGTTTTGTCGATGAAGGAGAAACTATTAACTGTTGGAGCTATCGACTTACTTCAGCCCAAATATCCAGAGGAAGTTGAGATGACAAAAGAAAAGAATTATTGCCATTATCATCATTTCCTAGGACATTCCATAGAAGACTACTTTACATAGAAGGATATGTTACAGAAAATGATAAAACAAGGAGAGATAGTAATAAAGAAAGACGAAGAGCAAGATAGAAAAGTAACTATAAATATGACGTCTGCGAGAGATCCGTCAAAGATACGAAAAGTAAAGAGATAACTACTACGATAAGGGAGTTGTCACTTACAATACTTCCTGCAACGGGTTTCGTCAAGAATATTTATCATTATTCATGGCTTCCTAGGCCATCCGCTGAAGAAATTAGTCTGAACGATCTAGCTTCTATATACCAACGAGAAGGCGAACCGGTCAAAGAATTCATCGATCGATGGAGAATCCTGGGGGCATCATGCCCACAATTTGCGGAAAAAGAAGAACAAATCAAGTTATGTATAAAATGCATAAGACCAGATATTGCATTGAGTATTATTGGTCCAAATATTCAAACCTTTCAAGATCTTATTGAGAAGGCTTGCAATCTAGAAAATATTAGTACAAAAGTGTTCAATTCTCATATGAGCCAGCTGTTTCAAAATCTCAAAAGAACTTCAACTGATACTACCGAAGAGGAAAGAAAAATGAAGAGTTTTCAGGATGAATTAAAAAAAACTTTGGTGAAAGAAATATGAGTGATTCCACAACTAAGAAAGTAAAGAAAGGATTTGGACGATTCAAGAACTGTAGGAAGTATACATTTGAAGAAGATGATAGATTTCCTATGATGAACCAATTACTCGCCGTAGAGAAAATCAAATTGCTATGGCCAAAGTGTCTAAAGGAAATGAAGAAAATGAGAGAAAATGATTATTGCTATTATCATCGTTTTCGTAGACATTGAACTGAGAATTGCTTTGTCTTAAAGAATATTTTACAAAAAATGATGAACAATGGTGAAATAGTCATAAGGAAAATGTATGATATAAGAGAGAAAGTAATGACACACAATCCCTATTGAAGATAATCATAATCATTTGAAAGAAGAACAATATTCTAATATGGACACGACTCTTCATATCTTTGTGATCAAAATGTGAAGCTACAAGACAAGTATATTCATAAGACTGAGGGCAGGTATATTCTTGAAGATCGCTGCAATTTTGATTCCAAAGATTATCATTATAATACTTCCCAATCAAAAGGGGGCAAGACAAGTAGAATGCTGAAAAAACTTCAAAAGGCAATGTCATGTATTCTTCTTTTATATAAGAGGCAGATTCTCAAGCACATCAAGCATATCAAATCTATCGTTGATTATCGCCAAGTGCCAATGATTATCGTCATCGCTAATTCATGCTGACTACTATAACAAAAGCCATTATCGTCGAATTGATATTATTGCCAAGTTGATATACTATTTTAAAACATAAATATTATCAAGGATACTATTACCAGCAATGGTAATATATCGTTTATCGACTTATCATCTATGACAGTGGCGATGGAAATTTATCATCTACGGCAGTGGAATGCTACGCATAAGACCTACCGCAATCGGCGATACATCAAATATTATGCGGGAAGCAGTAAGAAGCCAGTGGCCCTAAAAAGCCCACGAAAGCCATCACATGCTTAGACCCATGCGGGCAGCGGATGAAGCCACCGACTAAAAGCCCTAAGCGGCCAAAAGTCCACAAAGGCTAGTCACGCGTGAGACCAATGCCGTCTGTACAGCTTCCGACAGCGTCACGGGGGAAGGTGAGAGAAAATGTCCTCCTGTGAATGGGTTCGACCTAGCAAATGAAGAAAAATCGGGCTGCAGTGTGTGCTCTTTGGCTCGTCCATAGATAGGCCAACCATGTATAAGACCCCCCAGATTTCTGGTTTGATTCCAGTAGTAACTCATGATGACGGGTCTCTAAAGCAAAACACCTCCTCATCAATGGACTAACAGCCTTAGATTTGGTACCCTACGGTAGCCTTGCACACCCCATGAACTCTAGAGAGTTACTGTGGCCAGCCTTATGCGTAAAACCTACTGAGTTCACTACCCTGGTAGCTTCACTAGACCCCTCTGATGGATCACGGTTTGTGAACTCTCCAGCTGCTATAAGTCTAGCGAACTCATAAGAGTTACAGAGACCATTCGCGTAAGACCTGACTCCAACTACTTATGAGTCTAAAAAATTGTGCCCGCTCTACTACTTATGAGCTTAAACTGTGTGAAAGTATCCAGTCCACTCAAGTCCAGTCAAGTCAAATCAAGTTAAATCCAGTCAAGTCCAGTCAAGTCAAATCAAGTCCAGTCAAGTTTAGTCAAGTCAAGTCCAATCTAGTCAAGTCATGTCCAGTCAAAGTATGTTCAGTTAAAAGTATACTAGCTCCACTACTCAAGAGCTTAAACTATGTGTAGCATCAAAATGCTACAAATACATATGTTCACCTATTTTACTTAAAATATGCTCAAATATACAATTGCCTGATATGATAAAATAAATCATGAAAATCCCAAACATTGATTAAACAACATACATAAATGCATTTCTCTTGAATCAGGTTCAAATTACAGCGATATCAAGTTTGTTCAAAATACTTGCTACTTTATATTCTAAAGTCAAATATTCCAAGATTAACTATATGAATTATGGATCTTCGATTATAATCTACTTATCCTTCCGAAGAGAACGACAATGTCCTCATGTCTCTCACTTTTCTGATGATGAAGGAAGGTTATTTCGTAAAATTCACAAGGACGGAAGAAGATAAAATCGCAAAGAATCATCATTTTCTTCTAGAAGATCTGAAAATTCAGATGTATTTTTCGAATTCTTCAAAGGGGTACCAAATGCTATCCATCCTTCAAGAGTATTAACAAATTTCATTTTATAAATATTATCTTCCAAAGAAATCCTTATACAAAGTTTGCTGGAGAGGGGGCATGATCTATTTCTTCAAAGTAATCTATGCCTTAGTCTTTCTGATAATTTCTTATGCGCGGCAGAGGAATCCATATGGCACAATCAACTGGGCAATAATCCCGCACTAAGTAATATTGATGAGCCCACCAACGCATCCGACTATAAGAAGCATGAACTGGATAATTATAGTCAGGGATTATGAAGCGTGATCCAGTGTGAACGTTCAAAAGTTGCTTCTATATCAAGGCCCAGTTATATGATTTGATGCCATAACTTCTCATTGTTCTAGTAATGATATCACAGGTCTTTGAGTACTGGACCTGATGGAGATAAGAAATGAATGTTCGCCAAAAGATAGAACCATCATCAGTCATTTCTATGTCCTCTGGAAAGCTAGTAAACAGAAATTGAAAGAAGTTGATAGGATCACTGTTCTCTATTTTTTTGGTGACCTAACCATTCGATTTTTCAATCATCTTTCTCAATTAATAATATTGGAGTGGAAGTCGATGAGGGTTTGAATAGGCTCTTTCAGAATCAGTAAAGGTCCAAAGAAAATACACTCCTAGCCAGCCTATGAAGAAATGCCAAGGAGTACAAACTAGAAAAGACTCAGCGGTTGAACCTCTAGAGCCAAAAAAGACCTCTCCGAAAGCACGATATAATGAGCAAAAAATACAACAAATGCAATGCAAAGCACGTTGACAAGCACAAAGATGGAATGACTAAATCATTATCATATTGCAAATATTACAATCATTCTAAAAGTTTTCAATGTATTTCAAAATCAATACTTCATGAAACTAAATTGGAAAATTATGATATCTTAAGATACTAATTCTGATTAATTTGGAAAGAAAAATTACTATTCAAAATCTTGGATTATGCAGACTATGGATAAAGGAGATAATCAAAGAGATTGTTGCAGTAGGAGCAGCGTTAAAGAACAATTCCCTAGCCACGGAGTTCAAAGAAAGAGTCACTGGAATTGATCGAAGAGATCGTTGCAGTAGGAGCAGCATTAAAAGACAGTTCTCTAATCAAGTTACTCAAAGATGGAATCGCCATAGCTATTACAGTGGCAAGTTTCGACGAAAAGGTAATTGTGTAAATAAGGGAGTTAAAAATGTAGAGGATGCGATTTTGGCCATGTTTATAGAAAGGGGTTCTATCTGATTGACCGCTATGAAGACAAAGTGCTTTCGTTGCTACAATTATCCTCCCTATTGACATATTCATTCGGTGCTTTTGATTGGGGGCATTCAGTCTTCCGTTCGAGTATGATTATTCAGTTCTTCCATTTGAGCACGATCATTCATTCTTCATTCGAGCATGATCATTCAGTCTTCCGTTCGAGTACGATCATTCAATCCTTCATTCAAGCACGGTCATTCAATCTTCCGTTAGACTACAATCATTCGGTCTTCCATTCAAACGCGATCATTCAATCTTCCGTTCGAACTCGACTATTGAGGATCTCTGTTCAAGCGATCCTTCTTTGACGTGAAAGGATTTTTGTGCAGAAGAAGATCGATCCTCCATTTGATTTCGTAAAACAATCAAAGAAGGATCGAGAGGGCATCTGTTGGGGTACAAAAAATACACGTGTCAATAAAAGTTTGGTTTGTTGCGCATCAAGGATCCAAGATAAGCAGCCATGCCCATTATGCGGCCCTCTCTCAATCATCCCTCTATCATTCCTCTTTGAAAAATTGGTCGTGATGAATAGTGCCGTGATAAATAGTGGCGGGATGAATAGTTGCGTGATGAATAGTGCCGTGATGAATGGTGTTGCGCGGGATGAATAGTTGCATGATGAATAGTGTTACGCAGGTTGAATACTTGCATGATGAATATATTGCGTCGTGAATAGTGTTGCGCGGGTTGCAGTGAATAGTATTGAGCAGGATGAATAGTGTTGCACGGAATGGGGCCCGTGACATGAAAATAAATGCCTCGCACATGTGAAAGCCTATAAATACCCCCTCCCCCACTCATTTGAATCATCAGAAATTTTGGAGAGAGAAGGAACCGAATAATGTTACGTGATAAATAGTGTTGCGTGTGAATAGTGTTGTGCAGTGAATAGTGTTGCATGGGATGAATAGTGTTGTGCGTAGTGAATAGTGTTGCGTGCGATGAATAGTGTTGCGTGGATTTGATGAGTCTGTTGCATGGTCGTGCAATAAAAGGCCTTCACAGCCCTGTGCTTTGCAGTTTTGAGGACTCCCTTCGCAGTTCAATTTTTGATGCATACACCTCTTAAGTGTCGACTCGAAGCAAAGGATCTTGGGCCCACACAACACCTCTGTTGGTCCAACAGATGCAAAATATGTCGAAATGCTGCCAAAATTGCCATTAAACTGTTTCTCATTTCATTCACTGCACTAATTCTCTGTACTTTGTCTTAGAATCAAGGGATAAGATGACGTAATTAAAACCCAGAATTAATGAAATTTATGATGATGAATGTTCTTGTATTTTCTTTGTTACTATTGAATGATAATTCCCCTATCGAAATACTTTCGTTTCTTGTTTAAACAGTGACCTTCTATTGAAACACCAGAGAGTCTACCACTAAGGCACAGGAACAAGTGCAACGTTCATGCATTAGGATATAGTTGGTGTCTATATGATCTAACATGGATCTATTGGTTTCTAAAGGACATCGTTATGTTTAAGATCTAGTAGATTTGACCATCTATCAAATAATTTTATTGGTACCAATATCTTAAAGGTTTTCAATGGTTTTACGAATGTTTTTAACCATTGATATTTTATTTTAATTGTTGAATATTTTCATTACACTTGATGGTAATTTTGATGGTTTAATCTTGCGATTAATCACCGATTTGTGAAAAATTAGATTGAAGATAGATGACCATATTTAGTGAAGGAATGGAGTTAATTTAAATACATGGTTAAACATGATTATAGACTTTATATGTAGTAAATTATACTAAAGTCTATAACATGATGGAGCATTATATTGGTATTTCCTTAAAACCTTTACTCTTATTTATAAATAAAATTCTATCTTAAAGGGAAATGACACAAAAAAAGAGAGTGCCTTGAATGCCCAAATCTCTTACGACCTCGCCATTCAAAGAGAGAGAGCGAAAACTAAGAAGAGAGAGAAGAAAGAATCTTCTCTCCTTCTTCCTTACATTTTTGCATGTCTACACATGTGGGGTCCATTGTGGATGTCTTTATCAGCTACCTTAGCTCTGCTTTAGAATCTAACATCTTGACTTTCATCTTTTCCTTATTTAATATAGATTTTGGACATAAGTTTCTACTTTAAATGTTTCAATGATGGTGATCAAATGTCACATTTAAACTTAAATATCTGATTTTAATTTTCTTTAAAAACTTAATAATATCTAAATATATATAAAAAATGTTTAATCCACCAACCTTATGGACCTTTGAAAATTTAAAATTTTCTATTATATTTTCATAACTCTAATATTAAGCCTGCTCGTTAGGAGTTAGTTTAGAATTATACTCCGCTCATCAAGTCGATTCAGAGTGTCTATGGTCAATAATTCATTGGGCAGGAGTTTAGGGGTGGCGATGGGCCAAGACAACCAAACCATAGCCCAACCCTAGTCCTCTACGCCTTGGCCATAGCCTAGAGTTATGAGGAAAGCAATTTAAATGTTGAACCATTTGAAATAGACCAATAAAAAATGTAACCAATGAATATGCACTGTGAAAGAGAATAGCTCACATTTGTCTTTAAACCATTCTTGTTATATAATGATGGCCCGCTTTATGGTTAGCATGGCCTGAATACTGGGCTTAGATTTCAAGCCCGGGCTTGGTCCTCTAGCCTAGTTTAAAGGTCCAAGCTCCGGCCACTTAGGGCCTGGTTGGGTCGCCTGGCCGTTTGCTATTGCTGTAGGAGTGGATTGACCTCACTAGTCTATGGGGTCACAGGAGCCAGACCTTGGGGTCAGTGCTTGTATTCTCTGAGTCAACTTGTTGGCCCTGGCGCTGGTGGTTGACATGCTTGCTTCTATAAGAAGAAACGATGGTTGAAAATAACAGGCCTATATCTAAAGTGCACGTGCGTGCCCATCATAGGAATGACCCAACTATCTTAAGTCCTGATTCGCTAGCACGTGCGGTGTGATTCTCTTGTTGAATTCTCCTATTTGTTTTGCCTTTGTCATGATGAGGAATTCAGCCTGTGTTGTTGCTTTCACGGGCCCACATGCTGACTGTTTGATGATCCGTACCGTCCCCAGTGTGAAATCTACAACAAATGGGCCACTATAGAGAATATTTTTATGAAATTAAAGAAAATGTAAACGGCTATAGTCATCGGACCATGTCAAAAAGTGGGGTGGTGAAACCAAGGATTTTGGGTTGCCACAGTGAATGGTCCTAACAAGGGTTCTCCGTGCCCACGGTGATGTATGTATTATATCCAAGGTGTATATGCATTTTAACATATCAGTTTAAGTGATGAGCTCAAAATAAGATAAATTGAAGCACAAGTGAACCACCAGAGGAAATAGTAGGGATAGTACACCTACCTTAAAAACTTCTTAGAGGTCAAGTTTTTTTATCAAGCTGATATTTGTTTTTTCCCTCCATCTAGGTCGATGGCAAATAAACACCATGCTAGGCCTTACGAAGGTTTCCATAGTGGGTTTCATTGTCACCCACTGATTCTTATGATGTGGTCTACTTGAGTCACTGATTCTTATAGTGTGGTCTACATGAGCTTTTGATTTGCCTCTTTTTCGCCTCAACACCTAAAATGATCTACCAAAATGGACGTTTGGTGTAATAAAATGCATACATCATGATGGGCCTTACAAAGACCTCGTCTCTTTGTGAGTCCTGGTGAGGGGAGCCGATTAGGTGTGGCCTCGGTCCCACCGAAGACTGTGCAACCCTTATTGTAGAGCCCACTTTGATGCATGTATTTTATCCACACCACGCATCCATTTAGCCGGATCATTTTTGGGCAAGAGACCAAAAATGAAATAGATCCAAATCTCTGGTGGATCATACCAAAGGTAACAGTGGTGAACAAATATAATAATCAATCACGATCCAAAACTCAGGCGGTCCACCCCCCATGACATGTTTAGACTTTTAAAATGTTCCTAGTTGTTGACCGAATCTTAGTCTCATATCAGGCAGATTTTTAAGATTTGCTTTAAGTGACGTCACCCGATGAACGGACATGATGTCACAGATACCACATAATGGCCCCAAACAGCTTAGGCATTGTCCGCGGCACGTAAAACAGGTGTCATAGATGATTTTGATCCACTTCAAGTCGGCGCTTGGCGGGTATAAAAATGTCGTGAAACCCTTTGTCATTTGTACTATGAAATACCTCTCTCTCCCTCTCATTATCTTCTCTCATTCACTCTTTTGCTGCTTTAACCGCCTTCGAAAAAAGAAGCCTCAAATGGAAAAAAGAAGAGAAGGAGAAGGAGAAGAATCTAGAGAATAATCAGAATGCAAGGAAAAGAAAAAGGAAAGACGTCTTTATCTATGGCAAAAAGGAAAACGTCTTCATCTATGGAAATTACAAAAGCTACTATGGTTACCATATAATAACTTTACCCTCGCTCTCTCTCTCTCTCTCTCTCTCTCTCTCTCTCTCTCTCTCTCTCTCTCCTTACCTTCTCTTTTCATTTTTGAGGAAATCATGTTCAACATTCCAGCCCTCTCTGCCTAGGGAGTTGGCTTGGGCAGGTTCTGAGTCGACTCGAGCGAGTGAAACTTAAAAATCGTTTCAATTTTTGAGTTGTACTCCGAGATTCTCTTTTGATTAACTAATGTAGCTTTGAAGTGTTTTCGTTATGAGAATTTATGGCTCTTTTCTAACATTATTTATGTTTTTTTTATGTATCTGTAATTGTCTTTAAATTTTAGTTTTATTGATTTATTTATTTGTCATGTTCAATTGGGCATGACAAGAGCGAAGATTCGTGACTCCTCTGCAAGTGAGGGATTATGCAGTAAAACATACATCGATAATGTTTCCAAAAAATGAATTGAAATAATAAAATAAGACACCCGGTTCCTCTGCAAGTCCCTGTAGAATAAGCTTATTTTAAAAGAGAGGTGCATGATCCCTTGTGTTATGTGTATGACATCTATGTTGTCTATCCGGCAGTAGCCCCACCTTGAAAAATAGTCACAAAATCAGGTTAGGTCTAATCATTATATGGGCTATCAAGTGAATTTGGAGATTTTTGGGTGGTTCTTATTGTTTTCTTTTGTGTTAGTGGATGGGCTTGAATTTGGACACCTCATCGTCATGGTTTGGCTCACTGGATGGCCATGTAAAATCATCCATTAGGTAATTTATCAGTTGCTACAGCACTTCATCTATGTTTCCCGGGATGGAAATGTTAAAGAGTACTCTTGGATAGAATGATCCAAGGCATCTAATTGGTTGACCCTTGTAAACCCATGATTTTGGAGCAGCTGGGAGCATGGGAATTGAAATTAAGGATTTTAAAATAGGGTCAATGTTTGGCACTCCTGAGTCTTGGATTTCATTTTAAACAAAATTTCAAATCTTAAAATTTAGCCTCTTTTTAAAACTTAGAAAAAAATAGGTTGCAAAATTCATAATTTTCAATCGTCAAATTGGCATAATTAACATTTTGTCCTATCTTTAATGTATTTATACTTATTCACATCATTGGATATTTTCTCTTACAGTAGCATTATGATGATGAGAGGCCACAAAAACCAAGCCTATACAAATATTATATAGGCTATATATATATATATATATATATATATAAAAATGAAGAAGAAGAAGAAGAAGAAGAAGAAGAAGAAGAGATTTTATTTCACTTATGAATTTAATGATTCCACCTTTATAAGCATCCCAATATTTGAAATTACCTTCTTTTTTGGCCAACGCTCTTTGACGGTTGGTCTACACAATAATTATTTTACATGTGTACACACGTATGTCATGTTAGAATATTTTAGAATATTTTAGACTATTTAAAAAAGATGTCAACCAAAGAAGAAGAAGAAGAAGAAGAAGAAGAAGAAGAAGAAGAAGAAGAGATTTTATTTCACTTATAAATTTAATGATTCCACCTTTATAAGCATCCGAATATTTGAAATTACCTTATTTTTTGGCTAACCTCTTTGACGGTTGGTCTACACAACAATTATTTTACATGTGTACACATGTATGTCATGTTAGAATATTTTAGACTATTTAATTCTTCACCTTCATTATTCGGTGAATGCATAGAAAATGATTTCCAAAATTCCCATAGTCAAAATCCAACTCCCAAACACAATTTTTGAAATCCAGAATTTTGAAAAGCTATGCTCCCAAACACAACTAAAAATCCCGAATTTGAAATTTAGGGTTAGGAATTCAAGTTTTTAAATCATACACATAAGTAACTAAAAAGGGAAATTGAAGCAAGTAATGGATAGGCATTATCTGATCGATTTCAACTTTCGTAACATGTGTCATCCATGGTGAGACCTACAAAGGTCTTGATGGCTTTTCCTACCATGTTTGCACATGGAGATGGGTTGTACCATACTTTGTTTCATCCACTCCTGTTGTCTCCATCCATGGTAGATTTTGGTACACAAGAAGACCTAGACATTTGACTGGCCGTTTATAGTAGCAAAAATTCATTAATATTTTTTGTTTATTACCCAAGTCTAGCAAAAATTCATTAATATTTTTTGTTTATTACCCAAGTCTAGCAAAAATTCATTAATATTTTTGTGTATTACCCAAGTCTTACGCTTTTGTTATATTTCTTAAAAGATGCTTAGACACACCTGCTCCTGTTGTACTATATGGCAAAGAATTTGTGGCTTATATGTGCCAATGTATCATTGTCTATCCTTTGAGCACCGTAAATGTGCTAGGTTCAGTGTTCAATAATGCTCCTCAGGTACTGCGTTTGTCACATCTGCTAGGCTATATTTATGGCACATGTATTGTCAAGTGCTTCACATGTGTATGTGAGTTGGTGTGCCTATACTTTATCTTACATATAAGTATAGGTGTATTATGGGAATATGCTTAAAGTATTGAACTTATTGAACACTTGCATTTGATGACCAATTTAATTCTCTAAATTTGGAGATCCATTGTGCCTGGACTATAGACTTATGGATTTATACTAACTTCTCATTTGACATTTCTACTCTACTCTAATAAAAGCTACTTCAAGAAATCTTTTTTTTTTTTTTTTTTTGTTCTAACTCTTATTTTAAATGAGTTCATTCACTAAAATCATGTTTTCAAAACTTAAAAAATAACTCTTATTTAAAATAAGCACATTTGGTCAAATATTCAAATAAGAGTTTTTTTAAAAAGGGATAATTGTTATTATTTTTAAAGATTACAATAACTCCATTATAAGAGCAATTGAGATGGTTGTTTTGGTGGATCTCGTCATAGATTGACCATGCCCCAAATGGCAAATGAATAGATGGCTACAATCTTCATGTTATAAGACATTTAGACTGTCTATTATATCAAACATTAGATGTGAATCGTCTATCATATGGAACCCACCTTTGGTGTGGATTGTCCATCATGTGAGCGAAACCTTTAAAGTAGGTCATCCATCATGCAAGGCCCATCTTTGATGTGGACCATTTATTGTTAGGGGTTGACCTTTGATGTGATCCATCCATTATGTGGGCCCACCTTGATGTAGGTCATTCATAATGTGGGGACCACCATTAATGCTAATTTTCCTTTATGTGGGGCCCCTTAATGTCCATTGTCCATCACATGGAATCCATATTTAGTGTATCTGTCGTGTCATGCCCCAAACTCAGAAACCTGGCTCATAGAATTCCTGATCGCCGAATCTAGCACCGACAGCCTCTGTAGTACCCCATTCTCGGCTCCAGCACCCATATGCCAGATTCCGATCCTGGGATCCTACAAGGAAGATTTTCAATATAATTTTATTTTATTTTTTAATGTAAAAGAGCATAACCACAAGCATAACCAAGTCACAAAACAACATCACCATATATTCACTATTGTAACATCCCAGATTTTTGCCAACCTGGGATTAGATGTCCTTAGGCGATGGGTCGCTCCTAACACCTTATTAACCTGTCAGAACTGAATCCTAAAGTCTAAAACTGCTTTTGAACCCATTTCCTTCGCAAATCTCACCTTTCACCACCTTGTTCTTTAAATTTTCTAAGTACTTTCACATTAGACACTATCTTAAAGTTTAGGTAATGAAGAACAATACTTAAACTAAACATTGCTAGACAGGATTAAGTACCACCTCAGACCGAAATCACCCAGGACTAAATCCTTTAGAAATTAGGTGAGAATTAACCAGTGTTAAACTAGAGTACCTGTGAAATTAGCACCAATCACTTTAAATACGATCTACAAGACCCAAAACTTGTAGAATCATTGACGTTAGGTTACCGTAAAATCTAGGATCAATCTCATTACCCGACTGCTCTCGGGAGCACATGGAAACTCCGTATCAGATCTGGACCGCACGTCGGAAGTCCGATTAACACGAAGTTAAAGAATTAGGACCGCCTTGCTGGGCTTGACAACCATCTCGGAAATCAAATCCAGATAGTGTCCCAGTGTAATTCGCTTGAGTCCGGAGCGAGGAGTGTGAAAACACTTGATTTTCTTTAAAAATAAATATCTCAAATAGTAATCTGGCACCTCTCGCTTGCGGATCAGTATTAGGTAGCCAGACCGTCAGAATCTGACCCAAATACACCCTCGGATTAGGAAAAATTTCATACACATATCCATGTACTCGGAATCTCCAATCGAGATCCGCTGACCGTTGAACTGATACTGGTCCGCCATTTGCGATCTGGAATCCCGACTGAAATAAAAACTTAACTAAACGTAGATCCAGTGTTAGTGAGCTTAAGTCCGACCTTTGGCTCATGGAGGCCCGCTAGAAGTCCTCCGTTGAGCTGGAACAGGTCCGCTTTGGTTATAACCTAAGTATACTTTGACCTGGAGTCTATTTCGGTTAGTTTTTAGGATATATAAGGACCTTAGAAACCCCTCTCTCACAGCCATACGAATTTGAGAGAAACCTTAGAGAGAGAAGAGAGAAAAGAGAGAGATAGTGTGGGAGCAGTGGGAGAATCTCCCTGCCACTATTCCCTGCTGCTATCCATGCTCAACCGTACTATTCTTGTCGCTTTTCCGGCGAATCCGACTCCGTTTCTAGGTAAGAAACCCTAACCCTAAACTGATTTGGGGTTTTGATAGTTGTAGTTATGAAATAGCTAACCTATTTCATTCTATAGGTTACCAAACTGCCGTATACAAAAGCTTAGCAATTTTATCGACTCCGTTACGATTCTACGACAAAAGATGCGGACTTTAGGTGTATAGGTTATAGTTTTCAATGCTTTCAATGTCAGATAATGATAGATTCATGATCTACATGCAATTGCACATGTACAAAGTGCTGTTCGTTTTCCGTTTTGATTAAAGATGAAAATATGAAATTTTACATACTCTAGGTATTTGTAGAAAGTACCGTATATATATAAATTTTGGAAATGTGTTTGCCATGATTATTTGCTGTATGAATATATTATATATGGATAAAATACTTGTTTGGCGAAAGGGCTTGCCTTAATACATGTTTTGCTAATATACACTATGTATGTTGAAATAGTGTATTCTAAGTGTTTGTGAAAAATGGCTGAATGAGTATAGAATTCTCATTCATGCTCGCCATAACTAATTGTCATGGATATATGATTATTGTATTGGCGATACTCCTTTGACGAAAGGATTTGCCCTGAATCACGCCACGGCCACTATACGTTATATATGTTGAAATGTGTAGCCCAAGTGTTTGTGAAAATGTTAAAATGAATATGGAACTTGGATTCCTACTTTCCATGACTATCCGTCGTGGGTGGACGCGTGTTATGATTGGGGCAACTCCCTAGTGAAAGGATTTGGCCTAATGCCTATGTGATCAACATATGTCATGTATGTTGATGTATGTAATTTAAAGTGTTTGTTGAAATGTCTGAATGAGTAGTAGTTAGTAAATTGTAATGTTTAAGGGTGTTGAGATATGATTCTCAACTTCTTTAACTATGTGTATGATTTCTTTAGATATCTGTGTGATTAGGAATTGAATATGTACAAACTCATGCTTATGTTGTACTTCATAACATGCTCAATTGATTGTATGATTTTATATATGTAATGCATATGTTTAAATTCATGTTTACGTTGTATGATCCGTCATGGGTGATGGGGGAGTGGAGCAACGAGTGCGTGCAACAGCCCTGGCAGCCCTAAACGGATAATATCGTACTTTGATTGTATGATTTGAACCTTGATCCATTACTACTTTAACTATCTGCAATTGAATGTGATTGAGGCTATGATTATAGTCCAGGCAATCGGTAACGGGATTGAATTCGTGGTTGAGATTCATTTGCCACGTGAGATGTGTTCGACAAACCCGAGTCGTACTTCGGTTGGCGATAGTGGTTGGCAACACGAAGTGCTTATGCGCTTCATATCGTTCAACTTGTTGTGCGCTCGAGCTAGCCGAGCTCGTCAAGCAACCCGATCTGTCTTATGTATGTTCACCATGTTTGGATGCTACTGCTTAAACCTAGGGTACCAAACTTACCAGTGAAATCTCGTAAACCATGGTACCTAGATCCGCTAAGACTCATCAGCCGGGCATGGTGGTATGAGACACCGTGGTCGAGCTGTCGGCCTACGTTGGGGCCACATGCCTCCCCGTAGTGACCATTGAGCAACCAAACTCGTGAGTCGAATACGGTGGTATGGGACACTGTATTCAAGCTGTCGACACCTACGGCGAGAGCCGAGTACGGTGAGACCTGTATTCGTGCTGACGGGCGACGAGCCCTCCATAGTGTCTTCGAGTATACTCTAAGGTCTGTGATTGGCGATGAGCCCTTCGCAGCAACTAGAGCATGAGTTGAGCCGAGTACGGTGAGACCTGTATTCGAGCTGACGGCCAGCGATTGAGCCGAGTACGGTGAGACCTGTATTCGAGTTGACGGCCAGCAATTGAGCCACTTATGGTGAGATCTGTATTCGTGCTGATGGGTGATGAGCCCTTTGTGATGCCTTCGCTATGCCTCTCAAACCATAATATTGTATGAGACTAACTAGGAGTGACGACCCTAGAATGGATCATGTTTGGGAATGATACAAGGGAGGTACCTTAGTTTTCCAATCTTGCTGTTTGAAATGGACTAATAACAACTCGGTAATCATGCTCATCATGCATTGCATGTGCCTGGAAGATGTGGAGCACTGAGGAATGCAAGCATACCGCGAACGTAAGATGGTGTCGCACGAGGGAGTGTGTGGTGAGGGCATACATCATGACTGCATTCATACTTGCATTAATAAGAGTAGTTAGGAGTGTTTGATTTTACTGGTTTATCATTACTACTTGACTGAATTGATAACATGTTAACTTATGCTTTATTATTCCACTGAGTTGATCACTCACTCCCACGTTACGGGATGGTGTTGTACACACCAACTAGATTTGTTGAGTTTCAGGTGATGGCGATACTTATGAAGCAAAGCCGGACTACTACTATGATGTTGAGGAGGAGTTCTCCTACATGTAGCTCTCTGACAGGTCTATGAAGACCTGGTATTGCATTGACGGGGCTAGGTGTTTGGGATAGAAGACATTACACTTCCACAACTTGGTATAATTTGAAATTGTACTCATAATGAGTTAGCCTGGTAACATTATCACACTCTGGAGACTCACCACTGTTTTATATTTTATATATCTATCATAGTCTTCCGCTTACAAATTTAACTGTCTCTGGAGTATGATATGTTGTTTTGGCTTAATCTCACTCATGTTCAATGCACTAATACAGACAACATTCAATCATCATTCATTTTGTTGCATAAGTGATGCGTTGGAACTCGGGAGTTGAGTTTATGCTCGACCCTCGATTTTCAGGGTGTTACAACTATAATAAACCATTTAAGTACAATGCGGAATGGAATATACAAGTATAATGAAACTCCAGAAAGATCGCCGCACACTCTTGTCTCAGCGCTGCAGCATCCTAGCGTCACCTAAATGTAACGGTCATGCATAAGCTTACAACGAAGCTTAGAGGGTGTGTGCGTATATGTACAATGCATGTACCAAGCATGCGATATCAGAGTAAGCGGAAATACTGACAAGTCTATGAATGCTATCAGCCATACCAAGGCTATGCTATGCAAGGCCTACGTAGCCAAAAGTCATATGCAAGATGCAACGCAAGCATGTCAGTCCTCATCGAGTCCACATGTCAATATAGTTCATCTCTGGAACATCACCGAGGTCTAGTACACTCCAGCGAGTAGAAAAGACCTCACTACCCGCCTGACCAGTAGTCTGCCAATACCTACCGGGCTCGTCGATAGCGGATCCATTAACAACTGGTCAGACTCAGTCACTCAGACGGATAAGGACACGCCCCTTCACAACTGACCACAACATAGTGAGAGATGCAGCCTACTGGTATTCGGCACTCGTGCACTCATGTATCCACTCGGTATAGACGTTGAAGCATCTCCTAGTACTAAAAGGCTTCTGAGACTTTCACCCAAGGACATCCTAAGCGCCCACAGTGCTAGAACCAAATATTTCTGGTATTCAATCTGACCATCTACAATATGCCTGTGGAAGGCCACAACCCTGATATCACTAGGGCACCAAGTGATCATGTTACACAAAATGCGAGATGCATGAGTCATACCATCCAGTCATGCATCAAACCTGCACGTACCGTGCGATCATGTGGGGCAACTTCGTCTCACCAGGAATCCCCTAAATAACTCAGTCCAACGGCAAATGCTATGATCAATCATTTCATACAATAGGTATACAAATGATGCGTATGGGCATGTATCATGATGTAATACTAAGCATGTTCTCAGTGTGTCGTACTAGACTAAGTACACTAGTATGATTATCAGATATAAACACTAATTGGCCTAAATACATGATGGAGTCTACAGAGGAACGACGGATCTAGCCCAAACATCCAGATAGGCTCTAAACAGTGGATATACCAAACCTGATACTGCATATCCTTCCATCTACGACAAGGGATGATGGTGTACTCTCCTATAGATAATGGATGGCCTAGGCGTCATACTTACATCAAGAATGAGCCTAATGGGTGAGTCTAATGGCTATACTACAAGATGAGTTGAGAGGATGAGTATAAGTACAATAAGTGGCTTCCTCACCCTCTCTATCGTGCAATAAACTAGGCTTTCCTATGGGGCCCAATACGTACACAAGGTGGGCTCTAAGGTTTGGATAATCCTACAAGGTATGGTGGAAAGTACCATCATCAATGGGGGCCCAATGGTTTAGGTTAGCCCAATGAGTATCACTAACATCAATGGGGGTCCAACGGTTTGGGTTAGCTCAATAGGTATCACTAACATCAATGGGGGTCCAACGGTTTGGGTTAGCTCAATGGGTATCACTAACATCAATGGGGGTCCAACGGTTTGGGTTAGCCCAATAAGATAAGGGTGAAAATGGGATTAACAATGGGCCCTAGGGAGGTTTACAATGGTAGACATTTAACCACTATTGTCTCCTAATGAGTGGTCCACTTGGGATTAGAATCTGAATCACAACGGGGGCCCACGACCCTTATACTATCTAGAAAATAGATGGATAGTGCGTGTACAACACACACATCATGGTGGGCCTCTCAAAGAAACCCTTTATTGGGCACATATCATATACATCACGGTGGGCCTCTTAAGGCAGCCCAAGACCCTAAGACGAGTTAACAGTGTGTGCATCACACATACAATATGGTGGGCCTCATAGGGCAGCCCACGACCCTATAATGGATGAACAGTGTGATACAACACACACATCATGGTGGCCTTGTACGAATGGACAACGTGTATGTAACACATACATCACAGCGGGCCTTACAAGTTAGCCACATGGTGGGACGCCCCAGCCCAACTGCTCCTGGTGGGCGCCCACCTGAATTATGGATCTGTTTTATTAGATTTGGGTCCACCTCATAGAGTGGGCCCCGGGAAAGTCTGGAGGAAGGTGTGGGGACCCCACACATCGACAATGGGCCTCACACAAATAGCCAGCGTGGCCCTAAAACACATACAACAATGGGCCCTTACTATCTGTTTGTTTTGAGAAATCACAGCTCTCCTTTAACCTAGTATGCATTAATGGTTTCCATGAGTATAGAGATGTCGTTATTTGTTATACATTGTCTCTTATTGATTATGCATTTTAGAGATGTCGTTATCTGTTATGAATTGAAATATCTGGATCTCTATTGATTCTCCCATGTCTTTATGCTACAACTTCAGTCAACTAATATTGCGATATTGCCCTTTGCCAATGACTGACAAAAAGGGGGAGAATAAATCCCACCATGGAGAAAATTGTGTGTATCTATGTATGTATGGTGGTGCAGGTGTTAGGGGGAGCAACTACAAGAAGATAGGGGGAGCAACAGTTACATTTGTGTGTTTAATCTTATAGTAGCTTTGTAAAATTGTTTAAAGAGTTATGTACACAAAATTTAGGGTGTTTGTCTAGATGTTGTGCTAGGATTTCAGGTGTTTTGTCACGTAATTGACAAAGGGGGAGATTGAAAGTGCCCTGGTTTGTCAATTAGCGTGAGTGTTGAGTCAACAAGACAAGTGAGCCCCATAGGAAGATCATTCAAGCGTCTGCCTCAATAGGATGTGTCTTCAGATCTACAAAGGTAAACTTAGCCTCACATCCCATGACCCAAAACATCAGGTATATAAAACCCTCAAAAATAGTTAGAACAACATAGGGTTTAAGGTGTGAAAATTGTTTTACAAAATCAAGAAAATCTCTAAGTTTTCAAACTTTGTCGATTTATCGATCGTGCTTCGATGAAATCGGACTCTGTTATCAATATCCTTGAAACTCACTCGATGTTATCAAAATGAGGACTTCAGATGCCCAACAACCAAAATGAATCTTGGACTGAATTCTCGATGAATCAATGACAGGCTTGATATCATCGACTTTCGAATCCCGAGCTCATCAAAACGCCTTGATAAAATTGACAACTGGTCAGTTTTTGTCCAGTAAGCAGTTAAGGAAAATCATGTGATTTTCGGTATCTTAAAAAGAGCCTCGATATCTTCGAATTTCAAATCTCGATGATATCGATGGACCTTC
Source organism: Magnolia officinalis (assembly GCA_021015155.1). Lineage (NCBI taxonomy): Eukaryota > Viridiplantae > Streptophyta > Magnoliopsida > Magnoliales > Magnoliaceae > Magnolia > Magnolia officinalis. The sequence goes on from JAJHSJ010000014.1 coordinate 22,276,615, forward strand.
AATGATATCGAATTGGGACACAAAACTATCCAGCAAGCTTTTCAGGTAAATTCTTTTAAATGTTTGAGGTATCGAGAATCACTCGATGATATCGATATTCAAAGATCGATCATATCGAGACCAAGTCGAGGTCATCGAATTGGGACACAAAACTGTCAGTAAGTTTTTAGGAAAATTCCTTTAAAAGATTCGATGAATCGAAACTTGTATCGATATCATCGATATTCAAAACTAGATGATATCGAGGGATGCTCGATCATATCGATGCCTGTTCAGTTCCAAAGGCAAATCTGCTCTTAGGTTTTCAAATGTCGAGGAATCGAACCATGGGTCGATGCAATCGAAGTTCGAAATCCGATGACATCGAAGCATGTTCGATATCCTCGATCAGTTAGTAAAAAGGTTCAAAAGCATTTGACAGATTGAGTTTGTGTCATCGAGCGGCCATTCGACATTATCGAGAGTATACGCTCGACGATATCGAAGCCTGCTCGATGATATCGAACTCTGTAAAAAATATGACCGTTTTATTTCCGTTGGAACTTTTTGCCAATTTAATGAGAGCTTGCCTGAGGTTGTTAGTAGAGAAAAATAGATAGAGCTTTTGAGTGTTTAATTCAGATCACCTACCCTAAGCCCTTTTCTCTTATGGGAGTTCATTCCTCAATCCACCCTCATCATTGATATTCAATAGAGTGGATTGGTGAATGAAGTTCCGCATTCAAGGATCTTTTCAGCCACCACTTTAATGGCAAATCATTGAGCTGAGATTCCTTGAATGCATAGATCATGGTATTACTCTGTCACTCCAATGATTTATGATTTAAAAGAGTAATTACCAACATAACCTAGACCCAACTCGTCGCCTTACATTGGAGCATCATAAGTGTTGCGGATCAAGGGAGTTGAAGACTCTTCATCAACAAAGGAGGAGATCTTCATCAACGTGCTTAATGGGGCTCATCTACTTATCTGTAAGTCATTAGAATCCAGAGACCCTGCTGATCATTCCTTTGTGTAGGATTGGGTCACAGGTGATTCTCACCCCTTTCAAGTCCTCATAGGAGGCCTCCGACGAGAGAATATGTGTGGGTGTTGTGTGTTGACCCTTGCTCTTGGTGAGCATAAACTCTAGGTCCTTAGTGTAGGTCCTAAGCCTGTGTGGTCTAAAACCTGGGTGTTGTGTGTTGACCCTTACTCTTGGTGAGCATTAACTTAGGTCCTTAGTGTAGGTCCTTGGCCTGTGTGGCCTAAAACCTAGGTATTGTGTTGACCTTTGCTCTTGTGTAGGGCATAAACTCTAGGTTCCTTGTGTGGATCCTTGGCCTGTGTGGCCTAAAATCTGGGTGCTGTGTGTTGACCCTTACTCCTGTGTGGGGCATAAACTTGTGTCTCATGGTGACATGTTAGATACCTTGTGTAGGTCCTAGAGTTAGCCTTGTGTGGGTTGTACTGGTTTGAGATAAACCTGATTTGAAACATCCGTTAGTGAGATCCGGTACACTCAAGGGTTGAGTGTGTCCACCGGAAGTGGAGTAGACACATAGTCGAACTACTATAAAAATGACTGTGTTTGGGATTGCTATTTACTTTTAATACTTCTGTGATTTCTCTGAATGTTCTCATAATGCATGCTTACATAATTACCTAGAACTAATTAGAATCACATCTCACACACATCACATCCATCATGAACTACGTTTCACATCTTATATATGTTTTGATTAGTCTTATGATTGGATCCTCTATTTGGCTTGGAAGCCATTAGAGTACATTGAAGAAATTCTGATATTTGCATATTAGTTCAGGATAGGGTTGATAGGTTTTAAATTATCATAAAATTTTAAAAAGTCCTATTCACCCCCCCTCTAGGAATCTTGACATATTCCCACTTCTACTAAAGCAGTCATTACCGCAATTTTAAGACCTTAGATGTGGACTATCCATTAGGTGCAGCCCACTTGATGTGGACTATCCATCATGAGTAGCGACACTTTGATGTGGGTCATCCATCATGTGAGGCCCACTCCATCCATTATGTAAGCCACCTTGATGTGGGCCATTCATTATGTGGAGCCCCACCTTCAATACGAGTCAATCATCATGTGGGCCCACCTTTAATGTCAACCGTCCATCACATAGGCCCGCCTTTGATGTCCATCATCTATCATATGGGTCCCACCTTTGATGTAGACTGTACATCAAGTGGGGCCCACTTAACATGGATGGTCCATCATATTGGGCCACACTTTGATGTGCGTCATCCATCAAGTGGGGTCCACCTTTGATGTGAACCCTTCATTATGTGGGTCCACCTTGATGTGGACTATTCATCATGTGTGAGGGCACCTTTAATATAAGTCATTCATCATGCGAGCCCACCTTTGGTGTCCACTATCCATCACATGGATCCCACCTTTGCTATGGACCGTCCATTATGTAGGGCCCACTTGATGTGGATAGTCCATCATGAGGGGCCACATTTTGATGTGTGCCATCCATCATGTGGGATCCACCTTTGATGTTCACATCCATCATGTGGGTCCAACCTTGCCTATGGACCATCCATTATGTGGGGCCAAACCTTCAATATGGTTGTTCATCATGTGGTCCTACCTTTGATGTCAACCTTCCACCATGTGGTCCCACCTTCATCGTCCACCATCCATTAGGTGGGTCCCACCTTTAATGTGGACCATCCATTGTGGATCATCCATCATGTGGGGCATCCATCATGTGGGGCCCACCTTTGTTATAAGGATGCATTATGTGGGCTTACCTTGATGTGGACTATTCATCATGTGGAGCCCCACTTTAATATGGGTCATTCTTCATGTGGGCTCACCTTAAAGAGATTGTGAAGAGATGAAAAGATGGCAAGATGGGAATTACTTAAAAAAGTTTAATGACAAATTTGTCCAAAAATTAGAAAACAATGCCTACTTCTCAACTAAGTAAGCTCTTAAAGAAAAAGTGATCTACGCATTATTTAATTTTTAAGAATTGTTTTACTAGTTTCTAAAAAAAGATGATAAACTTAGAGATTTACTGAATAGTTTAACTTATTTTTTAAAAATAAATAAGCTATTACTAGTAGAGAGGCCAAACGGCCCTTAATTTTACTACTTTTTAAAACTAAGAACGTATAAAGAGTTTAAGTTCCGTATGCAATGTGCTTTGGCCAACTTCATGGAACTAACTGCATTGATTTGTATGTGGGTGTTACTATATTACTACTATTATTATTATTATTATTATTAGACACATACACTCACACTCGTCCCCTACACACTCACATACTCACTGCATTCGAACCACAAGGGATGCACGAACCCGTGACCTTTTATTGAAACTCCAGGGAGTCTACCACTAAGGCACGGGAACAAGTGCAACATTCATGCATTAGGATATAGTTGGTGTCTATATGATCTAACATGGATCTAATGGTTTCTTAAAGACATTGTTATGTTTAAGATCTGGTATATTAGACCATCTATCAAATAATTTTATTGGTACCAATGTTTGGCACTCCTTAGTCATGGATTTCAATTTCAGCCAAATTTCAAATCTTAGATTTTGGCCTCTTTTTAAAACTTAGAAAAAAATAGGCTGTAAAATTCATAATTTTCAATCATTAAACTGGCATAATTAACATTTTGTCCTATCTTTAACGTATTTATACTTATTCACATCATTGAATATTTTCTCTTACATTAGCATTATGATGATGAGAGGCCACAAAAACCAAGCCTTATACAAATATTATGTAGGCTAAAAAAAAAAAAAAAATAAAAAAGAAGAAGAAGAAGAAGAAGAAGAAATTTTATTTCACTTATGAAATTAATGATTCCACCTTTATAAGTATTCTAATATTTGAAATTACCTTATTTTTTGGCCAATGCTCTTTGACGGTTTGTAACGTCCTGAATTTCGAGGGTCGAGTAAAGCTCGACTCCCGAGATTTTGGATATCACTTATGCTTTACGGAAGCTGATTTCCTGATTACTTCTACATAGGGTATTTGAGCATGCATAGAATTATACTAAAAAGTGTATCATACTCCAGATTTAATGTGATTAAAGCAAATGTGTAAGTCCAAACATATATTATGAGATTTCTTCCAGAGTATGAGTCAATAGCTGGGTTCAATGTATATATATACAATTTAAAAAAAAAACAAAATGTAGAGACGCAACGTCCAGCTAATTCCATATGCCCAACTCTCCCTATCTAGATGTGTGCGGCTTACATCGGCCCATCCGAGAGCTGGAAGTAGGAGAACTCCTCATCCATGAATTTCTGCTCCAGTGCATCAACATCGACGGTCCCTGCTTCTACATTAACGTCTGGTTAGTGTTTTAAAATACCGTCCCAGAGTGGGAGTGAGTGATCAACTCAGTGGTTCCATAAAGCATGGGTTACACATGTTATCAAGTCTATCAATACAAGAATGATAAAGTAACGTAAAACAAACATTTTCTAATTACTCTTCTTAATGCGAATAATGGAGTTTATGAAATGATGCATGCCCTTACCATACAACACTCTCTCAACACGTGACTCTGACCACCTGGTTAGCAAATGACAACACTTCCTCAACACGCGACTCTAACGCTAGTTTCGCCACATTCTAAGCTAATGCAATACGGTGAATGATTATGTTAGTCGAGTGATTAATTATGCCTATTTATCCAGCAGTTTGGGGAAGCTAGGACACCTCCCTTTTAAACATCGATCTCAACTAAATCACTAGGCGTGGAACGGCCGTAGTGGTCCTATGCTTGTATTCTTGATCCATCTAGGTTCGTCACTCCTAGATAAATACATACGATAAGTAAGTTGTAAAAGTGATGCTCGCAGTCACTACGGGGAGGCTCGTCACCCTAACATATGCCGACAGCACGGACACGGTGTCCCATACCACCATGCTTGGCTCACGAGTCTTGAGGATCACGGTACAATGGTTAATAATGGATCTTCACAATGGTGAGGGGGTACCCTAGATTCAACTAGTTTCGATCATACATGATGAACATACAATAGGTCAGCCAGTTCTTTGGCCAATTTCAGCTGGTATGGATGCACATTAACGTAACCAGCATGGAGTGCGTAAGTGCCCCACGTGGCCTAGCCGCTGTCGGTAGTCAATGTCCGACCCGCATCATTCAAACTTACCCAGGGTGGCCAACCTAATTCAGTCACCCGAATGTGAGAATTTACTGCCTACCTTGTAACACCCCGAACTTTTCAATACCCGAGTATTGAAAGTTCTCGAGTGTTACCATGAAATTTAACGTAATATGTACATGTGTACAATACCAATCTAACTATCCTAACCTTACATCTATTCCCTGATACGAAACTGACCATTGGGAATGATCTCCATTCATAGATCAAACCATTTGCCCGTGTATTTTAAGACAAGACCATCCATCATGTGATTGGACAAATGTACCCTCCCTTAAATGAATTGGCGAATAACTTGTTATGCATGGTGAATTAGATGGAAGCCCTTTTGTAAGGACTGTTTACGAATACGCATGTAACCATGTAGGACCACTAGGTTCCACAAAAGCCTTAGATCAGCAAGAATTATGAAAATGCCATTAACCTATTCCCTTAAATTACAAACCACATGGTTCTTACGATCCGTGTGGTGAGAAACTTTATACCATGCCTATATATCATAAATTAACTGTACCCATCAAATTTTAGCCCTTAGATCAGTAAGATCCATATTTAAAATGAATGTCTGCTTGATATGGCCCACCTAAGACTTATATCCACCTCGTACTTTGGGATGGGCCCTAATATGAGTGGACAAAACGAATGAACGAAGTAGATCTATCTTGAACCACACGTGGTTCTCACAGTTACACAGTGCATGTGCACAAGGTAGATCTCACTCGCACCACACCAAGAATGAAAGACCGGTCAAAGGAGGTCTGACCTGACTCCTTTCAAAAGAAACTTCTCTCCCGCGTCTGGACAAACAGACAGCGTCCGTTTGAGACACGTTGTGGCCCACCATCATGATCATCCCAGATGATTTAAACCATTTATTGTAGCCGTAGGTCAAAGCCGACCAGACCCTAGCTTTCCCCACATAATTTCCAACAATCATGCATACATAGTTTTGAACACAAACAGTCGGGCTACGATGGGCAACTTGCGATTGATCCAAAGTGGGCCACACTTCAGCCCATTTGGAATATCCGAACCATCCATCAAGCCTAGCACATGATTTGACCAAAACCTCAAGTCTATAAGGACCCATGCATCCAGTCGTGTGTGCAACACCGGGCACAAGAAGAAAATTTATATTCCTTCAAACTGCTAATCCGAGAAAACCAGCCACTTTAAATCCCATCTATGCAGCCCATCATCCTATCCTAGCCGTTCAAACCCCTCCTAGAATAGTTCCGACCCCTCCTACGTAGACGGAAAGGAAAGAAGAGATCGTGATGTACATCCGTCATTTTCAACAAACAAGAATCACAATCTGCGGAAGTTAAAGCCAAGAAAACCAACGGACATAAGACGTTGATCTAGTGGGCCAATCAACCTCAACAGGCCAGTCAAATCCAACCGATCAACCCAGATCCAAATGATCTACCGATGGAAGAAGGACCTAAAAGGAAACCGCTGGCCCATTCCGTCGTTTGGTTGTGCTAACAGAAGCCGCATAAAGACTCCTTCCGCAAGTCATGGTTGCGTAGTAGGGGCTTCGTAAATTGATGGGGCTGTGTAAGAAACTGCATGAAGAGTCCAGAAGACTCGTATCCCTATAAAAACAGTCTTCGTCCAGCGATTGGAAGAAGCACAGCGAGAGGAGAAACAGGGAGAAAGAAAGAAAGAGAGAAAGAGAAAGAGAAAGAGAAAGAAAAGAAAAGATTAAGAAAAGAGAAAGAAAAGAAAGAGAAAGAGAAAGAAAAGAAAAGAACAGGAAAGAAGAAAGAGAGAAGGAGGCAACATAGGTACTCGTCCAGCAACAGTCAAAGTACCCGGTTCGAATAGTTTTTAGAAAATAATTGTTCTTTGTTCCTTCTTTTCTTCCTACTCCAACAACATAGGTATATAACTTCACCATGTCAAGTTGAGTCAACTCAATGAAAGAATACACCATGACTCATCCAAGCCATGCCTCAACCAAGGCTCCTTTCAGATTCATTCATCCAAACAAATCTAATACCATCCTAAAACGACACCATAACGTGTCCCTGGACACTTAACCTTGATAGTGTACCATCAGATATTAAAGGTGAGGGTTTTCTCCTTTAAGCTTACTTGATTTAGAGATGATATTATCTTGATATTTACATGTTTTCATGACACTGTGAACTTCCTCGTATTTGTTTAATTTATTAACACCAATTATTTATCCTTGGGGAATAGTGATTAAGGTGTGATGTTACTCATTCATAGCCTTTCAGAATTTATGTGAAGGTTTTTCCTTTAAGTTGGCATTAATTTAAGTTAATGTGAATTACCTTGCCTTTTACATGCCTCATAATTTCCTTCCTGCAATTATTTAATTTATCATCAATAATTATCTACTCTTTTGAGAATTATGATATGATGTTAATTACAAGTGATCTTTTTGAATTTATATGGGGTGATGGATACAAGCATTGCCCTTGCCTTTACCAATTTTGTTAAGTTAGCCTTGCTACTCATCTCTTGTTAAGTTGGCCTTTGCCACTCTTCTCTTTATTCAGTTGGTCATTACCACTCTCCTCTTTATTGAGTTGGCCATTGCCACTCTCCTTTTGTTGAGTTAGCCATTGCTACTCTCCTCTTTATTAAGTTGGCCGTTGTCACTTTTTATTTGCTGAGTTGGCCATTGTCACACTTCTCCTTTATTATGTTAGCCCTGTACTATTTACCTTTAAGGCTGGGGCATGTGTCTTGATATTCTAAACCCCCCATAATTCAATTTATCCCTCCATAAATGCAAGTGATGTGTTAAGAGGTATCACAACTAGTGATTCAAATATTTATCGTGGATGTAATGCGCTCTGGGTAGAGACCCTCTTGGTTGACACGTAATTCCACAAGTTTTAAGTAGTGGTGCACAAATTAATGTAAGTAATTCGCAATGCGTATTACATCACTTTCAGGATTGGATGTTGCAAATAATTGCTCCATGAACAAATCATGTCACGCAATTCATCTGACTCATGTATTATGCCATCTTGAGGTGTTCACGTAAATTCATGGTAGTGTCGGACATGCCGGTGAATCTCCGTAGTGTGAGAATGCGGGACGATCCGGGTTTTTTATGAATCGTATTCTACATTGTAATGATCACTATGTATGATGAGCCGCACACGTTTTACTAGGCATGCATCTCATGTAGGTTGTTTGCGCATGCTGATACCCCTCGTAGTAGTGGAGTACGAGACGTATTAGAACGCTTACATTTCCTTTATAAATCTCTTGAATTATTGTTCACCTTAAAGGATAACCATCACTATGAGTAGGGCGTTGACCTTCTCCAACTGTACAAATGATGCATGTAATGTACAAATTGAAGAACTAGAGGACCATCTCCCTATGAAAGATTGTACTGAAAGAATAAGAAGATAGTTTTATGACTTAGTTTATACTTCCGCGGCAAACTCGATAAATGTAATAACTGTCATTTAGAGGACATTTGATTATTTATTGAATTTTTTTACTCTGATAAAATAATCAATACAGTCGATTTTATTCTCGTGAATATTCCCTTCATGAATGTATCTGGATGTGATCTAAATTTTTTTTTTTTAAAAAAATAAGGTGCGATTTTTAAAGCACCCAATTTATACATTATTAACACCCGGTTTTCTCGGGCACGAGTATAAACTCTGGTCGTGAAAATTCGGGATGTTATATACCTGGACTACTCTCATAGTCCTATTTATATTCAAATCATGTCAATTGGCATTCATAACACTGGGGTTAACATTTGATAATCAAGTTTTGATAAACTACTCATTTAGGCATTTCATCAAACACATAAGCATCGTTAAACTACAACTTGCAATTTATTGGCAAAATCGAAATACTCTTACATCATCATGTACAAACTACATTAGAAATCATAAATCATTAACTGGAATGGTAGCATTGATAAATCACAACCTAAGCACTTATAATCTGCACCTTTTGGTAGCACGTCCGACTCGGACTCGCTCCTACGAATATTTTTCCAAGGAAGAATTGTTGGTCACCTATACAAGTACACGAGTTCATTAGGGTTGGGAAAGACTCATTTGGAGACCTATATCCATAAGGAGGTTTATAGTTTTACCCTAGATTATCGCCAGAGAAGTTCCGACAGCGGGAGTGGTGGTAGTTAGGCTTGAGAGTCAAACGGAAGAGAGTTACCCTTCGTAGCAAGCACTCCTTCGATCTCTCTCTTCATTATCTCTCTCCTTCCTCTTCCCTTTCTCACCTTAGGGCTCTCAATTTCAGATTGGGAGGAAATAGGGTGAATTGGGAGCTATTTATAATTCTAGATGGTGTGCAAATGGCCCTAGGTCCACTCTATTTAATACTTATACCCTATGGGTGGTCATTTCTAACTAACAGGGCCCTCAAGAGGGCCAGTGGGCTCATCTATACTATGTGGTACGCTCCGTACCAATGGATCAATGCTAGGACACAGTTTTGGTTTGATCGGATAAGTAGATCAACCGTGGGAGGCCTATGTCAAATCAACGGTCCGTAATATTCAATCGAGGTTGCAGTTATACGAATGTGTGTGCGGAATTATCCTTACCTTATGTGTGAAGTTTGGTCATAAACCGACAGTCCGAAACTCTCAACTTTACGCAAGAGTGGATGATCTAATTCACTTAAGTTTCAGCTTCTTCTTTTAGGGTATTCGAACTTCTCATGCACCCGTCCTTCAGCTCAAGTAGAGCTGTTCTGGACACCATCCAAGCTTGACTCCCGCGATGGATGTCAAGCCCAGTAAGATGGATATTACTCTATAGTTTCAAGGCTAGCGGACCCCCAATGTGCGGTCTAGGTCCCTTACAGAGTTTTAGGGTACTCCCAAGAGGAGCAGGCCCTTGGGATTTCCCCTGAGTTTGGTCAGTGGCACCTGCGATCCTAGCCTATCATCATTTGTAGAAACGGTGGCCCAAACATAATTTACATAATGCTTAGCATTTACATACATCTTATTGTAATTAGCTACTCAGGTATCGCCCTCGGGCGGTTCCACCTGTGGTGAAACTCAGGCTTTTGTACGGATTTTTCTAGGACGTTATAATCTACTCTCCTTAAAATAAATTTTCATCCTCAAAATTTGTACCTTCTCATATTCCTCGAGAATTTGTGGATAGTTCTTGCGGACCTCAGCTTTCGTCTCCCAAGTGACTTCCTCCTAGGTGTGATGCATCCATAATACTTTCACGAGTGGGATGACTTTATTGCGCAACACCTGTTCCCTTTTGTCTAGAACATGTGTGGGCCGCAGCATATAGGTAGCGTCTTCCCTTAGTTCCATTTGCTCCCACCTAATGATATGAGTAGGGTTGGGAACGTATTTCTTTAACATCGACACGTGGAACACGTGTGCACACCTGTGAGTGGTGTGGGCAAGGCGAGACGGTATGCCACAACACCCACTTGGTCCAAAATTTGGAACGACCCAATAAATCTTAATTTAAGCTTCCCTTTCTTGCCAAAACGAAGCACTCCCTTCATTGGAGAAACTTTGAGAAATACGTGATCCCCAACTTCGAATTCCAAGTGTCTCCGCCTCGTATTGGTGCAACTCCTTTGTCTACTCTAGGCCGCTAGGAGTCAACTTCTGATAATATGTATCTTTTCCGAAGTTGCCTAAACCAACTTTGGGCCAACTAAGCTCCTTTCGCCGACTTCTGCCCAACAATGTGGAGCCCGACATGTGCGTCCGTACAAAGCCTCGTAAGGAATCATGCCAATACTTGCTTGGAAGCTGTTATTATAGGCAAATTCGACATAGGGGAGGCAATCATCCCAGCTGTCCTTGAAGTCAATCACGAACGCCCGCAACATGTCCTCGAGTATTTGATTCACTCATTCCATTTGCCTATCGGTCTGAGGGTGGAAGGCATTATTGAATTTCAGCTTCACCCTCATCACTTCTTGGATTTGAGTCCAGAAAATAGATGTGAACTGTGTGTCTCGGTCTACCACAATCTCTAAAGGGACCCCGTGCAGTCGTACTACTTCTTTGATGTACAGCTTGGTTATGTCATCTGCAAAATTAGAAACCTGAATAGGAAGGAAGTGGGCCGACTTCGTCAACCGATCCATGATCACCCAAATGGAGTCATGCCCCTTTCTTGTCCTTGGCAATCCGTAAATGAAATCCAAGGATATGAAATCCCACTTCCACTCGGCTATGGGCATGGGTTGAAGTAGACCCAGGGGTTGGTAGTGCTCGGCCTTGACTTGCTGGCATGTAAGGCATTAAGACATATAATCTCCTATTTGGGCCTTCATGTTGTTCCACCAGTATGAAAGCTTCACATCCCGATACATCTTCGTACTACCCAGGTGCACTACTAACTTGGAACTGTGAGCGGCATCTAGAACCTCTCTCCTTAAATTGTGAAGGTTTGGGATGCATAGGAGTCCACGATATCGGAAACCTCCATCCAAGCCAATCCTCCATTCTGATTCTTCGCTGTCACCCGCCCATTGTTTCATCCTTAACAATAGGTCATCTTCTTTCTGAGCCTTAATGATTCGATCATAAATTAATGGTTGCACATGAATGTGAGCAACGCTATCGAACGACTCTTCCACTGTTAGTCTCTATTTGAAGTCTTGCACGACACTACCAAAAAAATGATCAAAGGCTACGGACTATGATAGCTTTTGGCTACGGATATAGACCGTCGCTATTTTGCTACGGCTTAAATCCGTAGCTAAAAATAATCGAACCATAGCTAAAAGTTAACACCACCACTCATGCCTACAACCTTAGATGGCCCCATAAGGGACTCTACAATACACATTAAAATATGTGTGCTCCATTTATGTAACATCCCCAAAAATCGAGGGTCGAGTAATAACTCAACTCTCGAGTTTCCAGAACATCACTTATGTAACATAGATAATGATGATTAAATGTTGACTTATTAGAGTAGTGAACATGAGTGAGATTAAGCTAAACAGCATATCATACTCTAGAGACAGTTAAATTTGCAAGCGGAAGACTGTGATAGATAGATAGATAAAATATATAAACTAAGATGAGTCTCCAGAGTGTGATAACATTACCAGGTTAAATGATTACAAGTACAATCCTAAAATATACCAAATGTATAAGGTCCTCTAGTCAATATCCCAGAAAGCCCTGCCGATTAGGATACGGCTCACTGGAAGCCGTCAGAAGACAACCAATACAAGCAGGCATCGTAGTCATTGCAGAGGTCCGGCTCCGCCTCAGAAGTAGCGTCGCCATCTGAAATCAGACAATGTCTGGTGGGTGTTCGAAACACCATCCCGTAACGTGGGAGTGAGTAGCTAACTCAGTGGAACAATAAAGCAAACGTTAACATGTTATCAATATAGTCAAGCAGTAATGATAAAGTAGTAGAATCAAACACTCCTAACTACTCTTATTAATGCAAGTATGGATGCGGGTATGATGGATGCCCTCACCACACCCTCCCTCGTGCGACACCATCTCACGTTCGCGGCATGCTTTCATCCCTCAGTGCTCCACATCTTCCAGGCACATGCAATGCATGATGAGTATGATTACCTAGTTTTTAATTAGTCCATTTCAAACAGCAGGATTGGGAAACTAAGGTACCTCCCTTGTATCATTCCCAAACATGATCCATTATAGGGTCGTCAGTCCTAGTTAATATTAGACGACGGTGTGTTTTCTAGGTCACTGCAAAGGCTGCCAGGGCTGTTACGCACAAAGGTTACACCACTCCCCCATCACCTCTTAAACGATTCATCACAATACAGAAACAGGCCTAGTTCATACTCTATATACCGCGGTAAACCCTAAGGCTCACTGCGATTTCAGAGTATGCTCGAGGTCACTACAAAGGGCTGTCAGGGCTATTACGCACAAAGGTTGCACGACTCCCCCATCACCTTATCAATGTAGGCCGACAGCACGAATATAGTGTCTCATACCACCATAATCGGCTCACGAGTCTGGTTGCTCACTGGTCACTACGGGGAGGCATGTGGTCCCAGCGTAGGCCGACCGCTCGACCACGGTGTCCCATACCACCATGCCTGGCTCATGAGTCTTAGCGGATCGAGGTACCATGGTTAAAAGGGATTTCACTGGTAAGTTTGGTACCCTAGGTTCAAGCAGAGGCGACCAAACATGGTGAACATACATTAGACAAATCAGGTTACTTGACGAGCTCGGCTAGCTCGAGCGCACAACAAGTTGAACGACATGAAGTGCATAAGCACTTCGCGTGGCCAACCACTATCGCCAACCGAAGTACGACTAGGGTTCGTCACACACATCCCACGTGGCAAATGAATCACAGCCACGAATTCAATTCTGGTACCGATTGTCTGGAATATAATCATAGCCCCAAACACGATAACTTGCAGATAGATAAAGCAGTAATGGGTCAAGATTCAAATCATACAATCAAAGTATGGTATTTTCCGTTTATGGCTACCAGGGCTGTTGCACGCATTCGTTGCTCCACTCCCCCATCACCCATGACCGATCATACAATGTAAACATGAATTTAAACATATGCATCACATAGATAAAATCATACAATCAATTGAGCATGTTATGAAGTACAACATAAGCATGAGTTTGTACATATTCAATTCCTAATCACACAAATATCTAAAGAAATCATACACATAGTTAAAGACGTTGAGAATCATATCTTAACACCCTTAAACATTACAATTTACTAACTACTACTCATTCGGACATTTCAACAAACACTTTAAAATACATACATCAACATATATAACATATGTTGATCACATAGGTATAAGGCCAAATCCTTTCACTAGGGAGTTACCCCAATCATAACACACATACACCCACGACTGATAGTCATGGCAAGCAGGAATCCAAGTTCCATATTCATTCAGTCATTTCCACAAACACTTGGGCCACACATTTTAGCATATATAGTGTGTATTGGCCGTGGCGTGATTTAGGGTAAATCCTTTCATCAAAGGGGTATCGCCAATACAACAATCATGAATCCATGACAATTAGTCATGGCGAGCACGAATGAGAATTCTATACTCATTCAGTCATTTTCACAAACACTTAGAATACACTATTACAACATACATGGTGTATGTTAGCAAAACATGTATTAGGGCTATCCTTTAGCCAAGCGAGTATTTTATCCATGCATAATATATTCATACAACAAATAATCATGATAAATACATCTCCAAAATTTATATGTATACGGTATTTTCAAGAATACACAATTTCAACATACATAGTGTATATAATCAAAACATGTATTAGGGCGAATCCTTTCGCCAAACAGGTAATTTATCCACATATAATATATTTATACGACAAATAATCATGTCATACACATTTCCAAAATTTGTACGTATACGGTACTTTCTTCAAATACCTAGAGTATGTAGAATTCCATATTTTTCATCTTTAATCGAAACGGAAAACAGATAGCACTTTGTACATGTGCAATTGCATGCAAATCATGAATCTATCATTATCTGACATTGAAAGCGTTGAAAACCGTAACCTATACACTTAAAGTCCTCACCTTTTGTCGTAGAATCGTAACGAAGTCGATAGGTTTGCTAGGCTTCCGTATTCGGCAGTTTGGCAACCTATAGAACGAAATAGGTTAGCTATTTCATAACCTACAACCACCCAAGCCCCAAATCAGATTAGGGTTAGGGTTTCTTATCTAGAAACGGAGCTGGAATCGCCGGGAAAGCGATTAGAACGGAGCGGTGTAGCTCGTAAAGCGGCAGGGAAGAGTGGAAGGGAGGTTCTCCCACTGCACCCACACTTTCTCTCTCTTTCTCTCTTCTCTCTCTAGGTTTTCTCTCAAATTCGTATGGCTGCAATGAGAGAGGGTTTAAGGTCCTTATATAGCCTAAAAATTCACCGAAACAGACTCCAGGTCAAAGTATACTTAGGTTATAACTAAAGCAGGTCAGTTTCAGCTCAACGGAGGACTTCTGGCGGGCCTCCTTGAGTCAAAGGTCGGACTTAAGCTCACTGACACCAGATCTACGTTTTATTAAGTTTTCGTTTCGGTCGGGATTCCAGATCACGCGTGGCGGACCAGTTTCAATTCAACGGTCAGCGGATCTCGATCGGAGATTCCGAGTACATGTAAATGTGTATGAAATTTCTCCTGATACGAGGGTGTAATTTAGTCTGATTCTGACGGTCTAGTTGCTTAAAACTGATCCTCAAGTGAGAGGTGCCAGATTACTATTCAAGATATTTTATTTTGAATTAATTTCACATTTCTCACACTCTTCACTCTGAGCTCAAGCGAATAGCGCTGGGACACTATCTGGATTTGATTTCCGAGATGGTTGTCAAGCCCAGCGAGGCGGTCCTAAGTCCTTAACTTCGTGTTAATCGGACTTCCGACGTGCGGTCCAGATCTGAAACGGAGTTTCGAGATGCTCCCGAGAGCAGCCGGGTAATGAGATTGATCCTAGATTTTAGGGTAACCTAGCGTCAATGATTCTACAAGTTTTGGATCTTGCAGATCGTATTTAAAGTGATTGGTGCTAATTTCACAGGTACTCTAGTTTAACACTAGCTAATTCTCGCCTAATTTCTAAAGGATTTAGTCCTGTATGATTTCTGTCTGAGGTGGTACCTGGACCTTTGTAGTTTGTATATAAAGTGATCCAAGTTATACTACTTAGCTAATTTAGGATAGTGTCTAGGATGAAAGTACTTTGAAGAATTGAAAGATCAAGGTGGTGAAGGATGGGATTTGTAAAGAAAATGGTTTGAAAAGGGATTTGAGGCTTTAATTGAGTGTTTGAGAAGTTAAACCTGTGTTAGGATTGACCCATCGCCTAAGGACGTCTAATTCCAGGTTGGAAAAAATCCGGGCTGTTACAATTTAAGACGTCTATTCATTTTGAAAGAGCATTTTTGGGGCAAGAGGCCAAAAAAGGAAGTAGTTTGAAGGCTCAAGTGGAGCACATGGTAGGAAACAGTGGAGATTAAATACCTACCATTGATCAATGGTGTGGTTCAAGTTGACCTTCAAA
Organism: Magnolia officinalis; assembly: GCA_021015155.1. Taxonomy (NCBI): domain Eukaryota; kingdom Viridiplantae; phylum Streptophyta; class Magnoliopsida; order Magnoliales; family Magnoliaceae; genus Magnolia; species Magnolia officinalis. Next base: position 22,292,851 of record JAJHSJ010000014.1, read on the forward strand.
TTTCCAATATTTTGGGGTCAATCCATATAAAAAAATTAAAACATTAATGGACGGATTAGATATATGAAATGTATCATCATGGATCCCACAAAACCGCCCTTAAGAGGGTCGTCCGTCCATGACCGTCAAAACCATAAGAAGCGGATGTGCGGTAAACGGCTATGGACCATGGGTTTTAGCTACAGATTAAAACTGTAGCAAGGTCGTACAAGGTAAAAATGCGAAAAGTCTTCCCGCGCTGCCCTTTTTCTTTCCCGCTCTTGCACGAAACCTTTCATCTCCCTCCACTCCAAACCCATTCTGTCTGCATCCATCTCTCTCTCTCTCTCTCTCTCTCTCTCTCAATCTCCCGCGCCCCTTCTCTCTCTCTCTCTCTCTCTCTCTCGATCTCCCCTCTCATGAACCCCTCTTCTCTCTCTAACCATCCTCTCTCTCTCAATCTCACGGAGACTTCCCTCTCTAACGCCATAATCCACGTCCATTTTAGGTATGCAAGAATGATTTTCTTCTTCTTCTTCTTCTTTTTCTCTCTTTTGAATATTTATATTGCTGTCTTTTTTTTTTTTTGGAATTGGATTGGGTTTTTTTTTTATATTTTATTTTAGGTTTTTTTTTTTCCTCTCTTATAAATGATACAGATGTTTTAATGGCTCTCTTTTTGCCCTTCATTTTCCATGAAAATCCTCTCCCTCCTTATCTCGTTAGTCCTTGCATCAATGACATCTGTCTCTGCGACTTCCATCTGGTTCGGATCTTCGTTACAGCAAGCGAATCGGAGTTAGGTAGCTAGAAGGATTTCCAGTTTGAGGTTGGTCTCTGTTGGCAGGGTGAAGAACGTCAGCTTCCCATCTCTGCGAACCTCCCGATTTCAGATCTGTTATGCGGCCAAAAAGGAGATGAGGCATAGTAATGATCCTCATGTGTATAAGGAACCCGATTATAGGTAATATTGAGAAGAACATTCTTCTTATCTCAGTAGTAATTCTCCATAAATTGATTTTGATTAGTTATCTTCCCTAGACTTGTGTACAATACCTGAAGCAGGAATGTAAAGTTGAGGGTAACGCCTACTAAGGTGTTTCCTTGCTGATTTCTATTTGCAATCACACACTCACTTTCCCCATTATATTCATGTTATATCTACAACGTTCATCCATTTTTTATTTTATTTTTTCATATGAATATAGGGTATGAACCCAAAATGGAAATCTGATCCAAATCATGTGTGGACCACACGACAGGAAAGAGCGGTAACTGAATGCCCACCATTAAAAAGTAAAATCCTCTTTAGGGCTAGAAAAAGGGGTGCGGCTTCCATGGATCCCCTGACTGATGTAGCTTACATTAATGCCATCCATCCAACTATAGTGTGTAGCACCTAAATAAAAAATCCATTGAAGCCCATAAAGATGGAACGTGCTAAGAATCGTGCTGTGCTGATGAAAAAAAAAAAAAAAAAACTCTCATGAAGATGGAACGTGCTAATATTTTAAGAAGGATTTCTCTGTTGCTAGTTCTGAACCATAGTGGTATGATATATGTCAGATTGTGGGCCTCTACTAGTCTAAAGAGGATATGTAGTTTTCTTGAAGCACTATAGAGATTCCTAATAATGCTTCCTCAACTTACATATATTGCTGGTTTTATTGTGATTTGGAGGATCTTTGGTATTCATGTTTAAATAGTTTTAAGATTGTCAATTCTAATGTCATGCTTTGTTGTTCTTAGTCTCACTAGTTGAAATTTGAGTAGCATACTCTTGCTTTAAATGCTCATCCTCTGCTCATATTTTGTTATCAACACTTGAAGTTACTGAGCTTGATCAGATAATAAACCTTGTTATGTAATTTATTGATTTGAACCATCTTAGACTTTGAATTGGTGGCTGCCAATAGATGTTTAAGAAGGAAACTGCAATTGCTCATGCTCAACTGAAAAAGGTTGAGGCTTGGATGGGTACAATCTTCGAATATGGGATGTCTTTGGGGCATGGTCCATTCACATAGGAGCCCATCAGATTAATGGTCGGGATTGCTGAACAATGGGCTCCACTGGTACAAAATGGATATTTGAGGATACTATGCATATCATTGGTTGACAATCATATATTTCTGCTTTAGTTTTATTTTTGCATGAGAGTTCAGATTATTCATGAAGTTTTATTTCTCTCATCTTCATTTAAATTCATGTAAAATTATGGTTAATTGCTTTGTCTGATTGAAAATGTGGGTCCAAGTTAACAGTACGAATTAGGATATTTTTCTGTCATTTATGCTCATTAACGTTACTATTGGTACTTTGACATTTTATTTTTAAGTTTCTTTCTCACCAAAAGTATCTCATAATTCTCAACAAGTTGATTGCCAGTAGGAAGCATCTATTATATGTTGCATGCTTTTTCTATTGTGGCTTGCTCATCTCATCACATATAATTCCTGATCAAATGGTTAGGATAACATTTAATTCACTTGAAAACTATAATTGAATAGAAATAGGAAATAGAAAGGCTGAAGTAGTGTTGGTTTCTTGGGGCTCAAGCTTTGGACTCTTATGCTGAATATACAGTCAATGATGGCCTACTTTCTTGTCCATGGATTTTATGGGCACTGGCTTTCTCTTACCTTTATCATTTCTTTTGGAGTATTTTGGGTATGCTAGTGTAACAGCCCGAATTTTTTCCAACCTGGAATTAGATGTCCTTAGGCGATGGGTCAATTCTAACACCGGTTTAACTTCTCAAACACTCAATTAAAGCCTCAAATCCCTTTTCAAACCATTTTCTTCACAAATCTCACCTTTCATTACCTCGTTCTTTAAATCCTTCTAAGTACTTTCACATTAGACACTATCTTAAAGTTTAGGTGATGAAGAACAATACTTAAACTAAACATTGCTACAATGGTCTAAGTACCACCTCAGACCGAAATCACTCAGGACTAAATCCTTTAGAAATTAGGCGAGATTTAGTTAGTGTTAAACTAGAGTGCCAGTGAAATTAGCACCAATCACTTTAAATACGATCTGCAAGACCCAAAACTTGTAGAATCATTGACGCTAGGGTACCCTAAAATCTAGGATCAATCTCATTACCCGACTCCTCTCGGGAGCATCACGAAACACCGTATCAAATCTGGACAACACGTCGGAAGTCCGATTAACACGAAGTTAAGGAATTAGGACCACCTTGCTCGGCTTGACAACCATCTCGAAAATTAAATCCAGATAGTGTTCCAGCGCTATTCGCTTGAGCTCGGAGCAGGGAGTGTGAGAAATGTGAAATTAATTCAAAATAAAATAGAAATTTATGAAATCTGGTACCTCTCGCTTGCGGATCAGTTTTAAGCAACCAGACCGTCAGAATCAGACCAAATTACACCCTTGGATCAGGAGAAATTTCATACATATATCCATGTACTCGGAATCTCCGATCGAGATCCGCTGACCGTTGAACTGAAACTGGTCCGCCATTTACGATCTGAAATCCCGACCGAAACGAAAACTTAACTAAACGTAGATCTAATGTTGGTGAGCTTAAGTTCGACCTTTGGCTCAAGGAGGCCCGCCAGAAGTCCTCTGTTGAGCTGGAATAGGGTCACTTTGGTTATAACCTAAGTATACCTTGACCTGGAGTCTGTTTTGGAGTGTTTTTAGGCTATATAAGGACCTTAGAAACCTCTTTCTCACAGCCATACGAATTTGAGAGAAACCCTAGAGAGAGAAGAGAGAAAAGAGAGAGAAAGTGAGAGAGAAGTGGGAGAATCTCCCGACCACTCTTCCCTGCTGCTATCCATGCTCAACCGCACCATTCTCATCACTTTTCCGGTGATTCCGACTTCGTTTCTAGGTAAGAAACCCTAACCCTAATCTGTTTTGGGGTTGTATAGGTTGTAGGTTATGAAATAGCTAACCTATTTCGCTCTATAGGTTGCCAAATTGCCGTAGACGGAAGCTTAGCAAACCTATTGTATTCTTTACGATTCTACGATAAAAGGTGCGGACTTTAGATGTATAGGTTATGGTTTTCAACGCTTTTAATGTCAGATAATGATAGATTCATGATCTGCATGCAATTGCACATGTACAAAGTGCTGTCTGATTTTCGTTTCGATTAAAGATGAAGAATATGGAATTTTACATACTTTAGGTATTTGTAGAAAGTACCGTATACATATAAATTTTGGAAATGTGTTTGCCATGATTATTTGCTGTATTGATATATGATATATGGATAAAATACTTGTTTGGCGGAAGGACTCACCCTAATTCATGTTTTTGCTAATATACACTATGTATGTTAAAATAGTGTATTGTAAGTATTTGTGAAAATGATTGAATGAGTATAAAATTCTCATTCGTGATCGCCATGACTAATTGTCATGGATATATGATTGTTGTATTGGCGATAACCCTTTGACGAAAGGATTTGCCCTAAATCACGCCACGACCAATATACACTATATATGCTAAAATGTGTGGCCCAAGTGTTTGTGGAAATGACTGAATGAATATGGAACTTGGATTCCTGCTTGCCATGACTATCCGTCGTGGGTGTATGCATGTTATGATTGGGGTAACTCCCTAGTGAAAGGATTTGGCCTTATACCTATGTGATCAACATATGTCATGTATGTTGGTGTATGTAGTCTAAATGTTTGTTAAAACGTTTGAATGAGTAGTAGTTAGTAAATTGTAATGTATAAGGGTGTTGAGAAATGATTCTCAACTCCCTTAACTAAGTGTATGATTTCCTTAAATAGCTGTGTGATTAGGAATTGAATATGTACAAACTCATGCTTGTGTTGTGCTTCATAACATGCTCAACTGATTGTATGATTTTATCTATGTAGTGCATATGTTTAAATTCATGTTTACATTGTATGATCCGTCATGGGTGATGGGAGAGTGGAGCAACGAGTGCGTGCAACAGCCCTAACAGCCCTAAACGAATAATATCAGACTTTGATTGTATGATTTGAACCTTGATCCATTACTGCTTTAACTATCTGCAATTGAATGTGATTGGGGCTATGATTATAGTCCAGGCAATCGGTAACGGGATTGAATTCATGGCTGAGATTCCACTACCAAAAAAAGGGGCAAAGGATACAGACCATGTTAATTTTCTGCTACGGATATAAGCCTTAGCTATGGTTACTACAGTTTTAATCTGTAGCTGAAAAGTTAATACACCATTAATAATTAATGGTATTGTAAGGGGTTTTATGATGCCTAATAAAAAACTATATATTATATCTAAGCCGTCTATATATTTGTAAATATTAATTTAGAGGATGAAAAAAAAATTAGTTAGATCGAACGCTCAAGTGGACCACACGGTAGGAAACATGGATATTAATTTATAATTGCTTCTTATGGTGTGGTTCACTTGGGCCTTCAATATACCTGAAATTTGGTGTTATAAACTAAAATAATTTATTGGAATGGATTAACCAAATACATCATGGTGGGCCCCACGGAGCCCCTGTCCGGACCGTCTGCGTCCGTCCGGCCCAAATTTGGGCGCGCACTCAAACAGAGCCGCGCCCAAATAAGGTATTTCACTCTCTCTCTCCGTCTACCACTCCCTCTGCCTCCATCTCTCCTCTCTCTCTCTCTGCGCCTCTCCCTCTCTCTTTCCCTCTCTCTCTCTATGCCTCTCTCTCTCCCTCTCCTCTCGATCTACCACTCCCTCTCCCTCCTCTCCTCTCGATCTACCACTCCCTCTCCCTCCTCTCCTTCTGTCTCTCTCTCTCTCTGCGCCTCTCCCTCTCTCTTTTCCTCTCTCTCTACGCCTCTCCCTCTCCCTCTACCGCTGTGAATTGACAGTGTATGGAGACACTTCAAGACTTGCCGTCTCTAAATCTGAATTGCTGCTAGAAGATCTCTGACAATGGAATTGAAGGTATAAATAGTGCCTCCCCAAAACTCAAGAACTTCTCCATCTATTGGAACATGAGGTATTTCACCTGTTTTGTATGGCTGCCTCATGATATTTTCAACATACCCAATGATAACATTATGGAATTGATATCTACACCCAGCCTGATTGATTTGCTAGCACCAATTTCCATTTTTAGAATACATTTTCTACCATCTCAGTTCCCAAGATGGAAAATAGGTGTAAGCAAATCAATCAGTTGGGTGTGAATAGTGATTCCCTAATATCATCCTTGTTCATACTAATATGTTAGGACTGGAATGACGATTGAGATCAGGGTAACAGATTTAAGTATGAAGCATTTGGTTAAGAACTGCAAAGAGATAATAGATCTGAACTTGAGTGGCTGTAAGGTATCTATTGTCAAAGAAGATGCATCTGCCTTATAATTGTTTGTTTGGGGGCCTTGCCCCTTTCCACAATTCAATCCATCTTCTGTTTCTTTTTTTCTTTTGGGATTCTTTATCCATCTTCTGTTTGTATTTATTTTTTTGGGATTTTTTATTGTGTCACTGAATATGATTATTTTGGCACCCGAGTTCTTTTATTCCATTAAGAATTTCATGAGATAATTGGAATTGGTGGTTTCTATTGAGATTATCATGCCCACGCACATTTCACTGGCATTCTGAAGATGCCTGGATGTTGAGTCTTCTCATTCACTCACTAGTATTGAAATTGCAAATTGGAATTGTGTATTAGATGTTTGAGGCTGAATAAAGTCAAGCACAAATAGAGCTTCATCTTTCCCAAAAAAAAAAGCACAAATAGAGCTTATAAAGTTATTAAGGTAATTTTTGGAGAGTTTTATCAAGTTGTAAAGGGTGATGTTCGGATAACATTATGGTTTTTGCCATCTTCCCTTGTTCTTCTATTATCATGCGAATGCAGGTGGAACTATCATAAGTTGGTTATAACCAACCCATGATAGTTCCACCTACAATAAGATCAAGTTGATGCTGTAGGTTTATTCAAGGCCATGATACGGATCAAGGAACTGTCTCTAAAATTAGAGAGGCTATCAGAGAACAGAAGGAAATCACCGTTTAGCTGATCAACTACACAGAGTGGTAAGTTGCTAATGTCAGTACTTCCAGGTATGATGTCACTATACCATGTCAGTTCCATCATTTATTGCATTAGGAACTCAACTTTTACAATTGCTTGTTATGTTTTCTATAAGAGACCTATGAACTAAAGGTTATTTGTGTGTACTATTGACACTCTTTGGAGATAGTTCATTGGATCTATGAGGAGACTGTATTTGCTCCATTAACAAGGAGATACTACGTTTTACCTTTGATGCTTTTCCATGTGCGCTTGACCTTTGAAATCTGGGAACTGCAAGGAAAAAGTTTTGGAATTTATTCCACTTGCAGCCTATGTGCGACCAAAAGGTGGAACTTCTTTTTTATAAGCCATTGCTTATCAAACAAGATGGATTGTATTTGTTTTGTAATTAAAACTAATATTGTGTCTTGACTTTCAAACTGATGCTGAATTTTTATTAGGGTGAACTTCAATACTTCATTGGTGTGCAGGACATCCAACCTGTCCACTAGATGCATGAGATTATGTTAAACCCCAGTTATAAAAAATAAGCCCAATCCAACATAGGTGGACCACATAACAGGGAAAAAGATAGGGGGAAAACACCCACCTTTGACTTGCACTGGGGACCACATGAGTTGCAAAACAACCTGATTTTTTACCAGATCCTTTCTTGCCAGATGAAGGGTCTGAATGGCCTGGATTTTATATAAACTATGTGGTGGGGGTAGCTGTCCACTCTCAACTTGTTTCCTGTGGTCCAGCCTACCTGAGTTTTGGATCAGTCCAATTTTTGGTACCATGGGGTAAATTGTGGTCATGCATTTGATGGACAGGATGGATGTCCTTAATAGGAAACAACATTGAGGGCCAATCAAAGCAGTTGTTGATAAATGGTGTTTGATTCCAAGAAATTTGTACTTCGTGTATGCAGAACTAGATGTCATATTTGCAGCTTTTGGATTCCAGAGATTGTATCTAATATACGTGCTTATAAATGTTGCTTATCTCATGGCTTATACTTCACGTATTTTCTTCCCTCCTTTTCTCCTCTGTCTTTGCTAGTGAGATTAACAGTAAGCCCTTGTCAACCCAACAACAACGCCTTAAAAATTCGAGGCAGTCCCCATGGATAATGGCCACTCTCTTTGAATCTACTGTCTTGTCTCACAAGTTTCTATAATTATGCTATTTAATTATATTTCATTTCTTAATATCTGGAACTTGCTTTTTTGTCTCATTTACTTTACTGATGGGAGTAGTTACATGTTTTTCTTAACTTGGGTTTCAATTGTTTCTCTATGGAGTGTAAATAAATTGAGATAGAAACAACCCTGGAAGAATATCAGATTATCAGTTTCCATTTAATTTGGAATGAGAAAAAAAATAAATCATATGGCAGATCACATATTGCAATTTAAATGGAAGAATTTTGGATTCCCCATTTCCTTCCATTCTTAATCCTGACAAAAAGTGGAGTTGTTAAAACACACTAATAGACACAATACCCAAAAAAAATTGGAAAAAAAAAAAAAACACCTTTTCTCCTGGATTTTTTGTTTTCAGTTGAATATTGCAATTATTGCTGGTGTCAACCAATATTTGTGAAATATTGCAAGTATCACTCCACACCATGTACTTGTACAACTGGCACTGTGCTGGCATATAGTGATAATATCGATATTGCAATATATCAACATGTATCAATGACTACATTGTCGATACAAATCAATTTTTGTGATGCCCCACTGTTTTGTATCACTGACCTGCGATACCGAAAGTATCAGTCCACACCATTGATACATTGAATACTGTTCCATACTATTAGTACACAACCAAGTGAAAACTGGTTGACATACCTTCACAATATTATCAGCATATTTCATTACCATTGACACATCAATTCCACTGCAGGCATCCAATTAGAGAAATAAGATCCCAAGTCGACTTGAAAGTAAGGCTATCAAAGGCTACTGAGTTAGTTGACAGGCATTTATAGGTAGAGTAATGAATCTAATTATACAGATCAATGATAGATTAGCTTTGTAATATTACAAGTTCTAAGTAAGGAAATCCAAGGAAATACCCAAGAAATACCCAAGCTGATTTTATTTTTTTTAAATGCACCTCTTAGTTGAATTTGTGCATCTATTTCTGTACATATATGATATACTTCACAGCCCCTAGACTGAATTGTTTCACCTCACCTATGATGAAGTTATGAGTCGCACACATGTCTATCATGTTTCAAGTGGGCTTCCCATTGATGTGTGCGATGTACGCATGTACAAGTAAAGTTAGAAGTGGCATAGTCACTTGACAACCTCCACGCCCGTGATATAATGTTCTCTATTTGTCTACATCTTAAAGCCATTGCTGTTGTTATTTCTCTCCCATAAGTTTGTGAGTAGCTATGTTGATGTTTTGGCAGAATGGGCTAGCTACCAAGGTGGAGAAATCAAGGAAACAGATGAAGGAAAGGAAGAACAGAGCAAAGAAAATCCGTGGGAATAAGACGGTGAAGTGAACAGTTTTCTTTGCTTTGCTTTTGTTTTGCAAGACATGAATCCTTTGTAGGATTATAATCCCACCAGCCCCGTTACTGTGAGAAAATAGAGCTGTGTTATCTCTACTTCTCATCTATTTTTCCACTGAAATTCTTTCTTGCTTGATGTGTAGACCAAGGCTGGAGAGGCGGCCAAGGCAGGGAAGAAGAAATGATGTGGTGTGGTTCTATTTATTTATTTATTTTTTTTTTCTGTGCGGTTTTGGCGTCATTCGCATTCTAGGATCTATGTTTGTTACTAGTGGGATTTTTTGTTGAACCCAAGTGAACTTGACATTTGAATGCAGCAATTAGAAAAAAGCATCTTGTTCAATTTAGCTTGTGTACATTAAGAAAAGAAAAAGAAAAACAACATTTAAGTCTTTAGTAAATCTTTATTTTTCACCAATTTTACACTTAAAGGTTATCTTTCTCATTTGCATGATAATTCATTTCTATGGACAGCTACTTTGGAAAGTGGACCTTGTTTGATCAACTTGGCAATGGAGCTGGTTTAGATGGGTATGTTTGTGCCTGTGGTAGCTACTTCTTTCCAGTAATTTGAAAATTGTCATTTGTACTAATGGGTTGGTGATAGGGTTGCATCTGATATTTTGGTTTTGGTATTCTACAGATCTGTAGGGAAAAGGATAAGGTACCTCATGCCAACGGGTAAGTGCGTTCATATACAAGTTAGTTATCTAAATAAAATTTATAATTTTAAATCTCAACCTCGTGTGTACATATTTTTTTTTTTTCTTCTATGCAATGATAAAACGTCCACAAATTGTAAGGAAAATTTCCATTGACTTTTCTATAGATGCCGATCAGGTCAGATCCACATTGTTTCATGGAGGTTAGATAAGCATGAATGTGGGTATAAGTTAGCCCATCTACACCACCTTCCTAGCTAGTGGGCATGAGATCCAAGATGTTGATCAGGTGGCATACAGTGTAGAGATATCTGGCATAAAAACCAGGCTTGTACAATTATCATGTGGACCATCCTTATTTTGAGTCAGGGAACTTAGAAGATCAAACAATTGATGAACGTCTTGGATCTTGCACCCACATGCCATGTTGACAGACGCTCCACAAGACTATCTTAATCATACTAATTAACTCCATAAAAATTCATGCATTTCCATGATGATAGGCTTGGGGATTCGACTACTTTTGTTAATTTAGACCATTTATAAAATCCATGAAATGTAATGCATGATGAGATATACAATAAACAGATATATCCTATGGCTGGGATTACCTTTGCTTAAAGTGCATGTATATCTCTTGCAGTGTCATTGTGGAAGCTTTGAAGTTGGATAGTTTGCAAAGACTTTGCTCGTCTTTAGAGCCTCTTCTTCGCAGAATCGTGAGTCATACCTTACTATTTCATCAACATTAGATTATCGGATGTTAGGATATCTTGATTTAGGCAAGTGCTTTAATGGTTTATAGTATACAGTAAAATATTTCATAGCTCGTTATTCTTATCATTAATTTTGGACTTTCCTTAAAATTATTCGACATCGAAGCACATTGAATGCTTCATGGTTGTGAATCTCTCAATTTTGTCCTATCAAATTCAAGTAGATGAAGTATAGATATCCTAGACATGACCAATTCGTAGTAGGATGTGTATAAAATCGAATCTGGTTCTCAGTTGGGCCATACAATGGCATCAAATCTGGATTGCCAGTTGACTCGGTTTCCATTCTTACCATACATACGTGGCTCATCTCAAAAATAGAACCAACCTGATTTTTCTAGCTGCAACACATACACGGTGGCAACCACCAGATAAATTGGATCTTGCATACATGTAGGGATGGTAGTAATTAGAACCCTACTCACACACTTCTTATTGTAATTGGTGCATTCTTGCACATGTAATTGATGCATTCAATTGTGAAAGGATTTATGACCCACACCTCTCCTTATTCAGCAATCAAAACACTAAAACTAGAAAATAGAAAGAAAGAACCAAAATTAAAGAGAAAAACAAAAATTAAACCAAAATTGGACACATGCCATGATGGTTTGTAATCTGAATTTTTGGTGAGGAAACTTGTTTGACAGTCATGTTGAAGGTGATACTTTTGTTCTTCTGTATCATATGTATGCAACTAATGCTTGATGTGGAAAACTGGCCATTTTGAACCTTCCCTAATTGCATAAGTGGCTGAACTAGCTCTGTATGTTACACATAATTTGTCATCCACTAGTTTCTGTAAATGAAGATAAGAGGATTGATCTTAACAGTATGGTCGTCATGCACATAGACAAAAAATGCTTGTAATGAATTTTTATGAGTACTTAGTAATTTTGAAGTCATTGGTTAGGGTTAGGGCTGAAAGTACGAGTGCTGGAGCAGACGCTTTCGGAGTCCGAACTCATTCTTTTGAAAAATAGAAAAATGGGAATATTAGTAAATATGGATTTTCTTATTAAGAAGAAAATAGAAGGTAAAGAAGAGACATAACTGAAACTTTCCCCGTTGAATTCGACGTCCAGGAATTAGACCTTTTCCAGAAAACCATAGATTTAAAACCATTAAATCCTTCTCAGAAATCTGAGTTTATTGAACTGAATTGAAATATTACAATTCAATTTTGTTGAATATCCAAACGCAAGGTTTCCATGAATTAGGTAAATGAATTCATTTAAACCCATTTTGTTGAATATCCAAAAGCAAGGATTTTTTTATTTATTATTATTTTTTTTTTGTGATATGCAATAGCTTTTCAGAATTCATATGTAGGTGCATACTTATGCTCATTTACATGGACTTTGACTATCTTTCTTAAATTTCTTTGGTTTTTCTAATTTTTGTATCTAATTTTGAATTTTTAGGCCCTAAAACAAGATTCGAGGTGCCGTCAACAATGCTAAAAGAATCCTCCAGGTCAGATTGTTGATTGGACCTGATTTTATTTAAATGATCTTGATAATCCATTTTATTTAAATGAGCAGACCCGAATGTGCGTCGGAGCTATCCGGATGTTGAGCGGGGGTCCCTAGAATGTGGGAACCGCTGTTATGACCATGATGAAGTTGTCCATTTCCTATGGACAACATTGGAGTGGCCTGGTCATTTGGATAGGCCGTGTTTATATCTGTATTTGCTCAAAATTGATGGAGCAGACCCGGATGTGCGTCGGAGCTATCCGGATGTTGAGCGGGGGTCCCTGGAAGGTGGGAACCGCTGTTATGACCATGATGAAGCTGTCCATTTTCTATGGATAACAATATGAGTGGCCTAGCCATTTGGACAGATCCGTGTTTATATATTATCTCGAAATTGATGAAGTAGATCCAGATGTGCGTCGGAGCTATCCGGATGTTGAGCGGGGGTCCCTTTTGGGATATAACTCAAATGCATGAAGCTGTTAAATAAAAAAGAGAATAACCAAATTATGTTCCTGCTTTTGTGGGTATAGACATCAAACAACAATAGTTATTTCACAAATACTCAGAACCAGCACTATCCTTCTTTACATCATTTACAGAACTTCAAGATAACTGTTTGTGTCTATGCACACGGGCAGAACTTTGTTTAAATGTTCACATTTGATATCAGCATCTTTAACATAAATTATCAATGGCTAGCAATTCAAAGAAAAAAACGAATATACAAATAACTGTATAAATGAATCGTGTTGTTTGATTCCTTAGGAGCATGTGCAAAGTCACAAACATGAATATGAGGTGTAAATCTACCATGGAGAAATGCCATGGCTATTCACACAGAGAGATGGAAGAGGTGAATAGCAGGACACGTGCTCATGTGGTACATTTGTGTGACAATCATTAGGCAGGGCCAATGGTTACCATGCCTTGGGTCATAAATCAAGCCAATCCAGTCATCAGGTGGTCATACTTGCTTGAGGGAAATGAATGGTTAAGAAAAAAACTACCAACCACCTATATTCAGCATACATGTAGGGATATCTTGCACGCATGTTCCACTTTGGTATGTGTGTTGCAATTCACCTCTTCATTCTCTCCTCTCATGAACGATTTTAGCATTTCTCCATATACACTAAAAGAAACATGTAATTGTCTAAGTCTTTTATCCACAAAATGTATCGAGAGAGTTTTCTAAGGCAAGTTACCCCAAAGAGTGTCAAGAGACCCGTTCACAAGTCACTTGCTGTGCATAGTAAGGATCTTAGACAAGCGGAACAACATTTATACAACCATCATTCTCTGGATTATTTGTAACTTGAGCATATTTCCATGCATCCATCATCTTAGACAATCTTTGAAATTGTTATTTTTTCATTCATATAATTTTTTTGCTCTTTCAATGCAGCTAGGTACAACATTGGTGCAGTTATCTTGCTCTGGGCACCTATAGTCTTGGTATGTCTCATCCATTATTTGTGCAACTAATGTCTTGGAATGTTTTGCGATCTTTAAAATCTTTATATGTAAATTTGTGCCCATTTGCATTGTTGGAGAAACTAAAAAATTTACTCATTCTTAGATTGCAATGTGGAATATGCATCCATTATTCAAAGAAAGGGCGACATTCCAAGCACTCACACTTTCTCTCCTTGCTAGCTAAATTGGTGAGTCTTCTTTCCTTCATACTATATGATTCATTGAAGAAGTGGCCTGGCCATTTAGAAAGGCCCATGTTTATATATTATCATGAAATTGATGAAGTAGATCCGAATGTGCGTCAGAGCTATCCGGATGTGGAGCGGGGGTCCCTGAAAGGTGGGAACCGCTGTTATGACCATGATGAAGCTGTCCATTTCCTATGGACAGCATTGGAGGGGCCTGGCCATTTGGACAGGCCGTATTTATGTATTTGCTCAAAATTAATGGAGCAGACCCGGATGTGCGTCGGAGCTATCCGGATGAGCGGGGGTCCCTGGAAGGTGGGAACCGCTGTTATGACCATGATGAAGCTGTCCATTTCCTATTGACATCATTGGAGGGGCCTGGCCATTTGGACAGGCCGTGTTTATGTATTTGCTTGATATTAATGGAGCAGACCCGGATGTGCGTCGGAGCTATCCGGATGAGCGGGGGTCTCTGGAAGGTGGGAACCGCTGTTATGACCATGATGAAGCTGTCCATTTCCTATGGACAGCATTGGAGGGGCCTGGCCATTTGGACAGACTGTGTTTATGTATTTGTTCGAAATTAATGGAGCAGACCCGGATGTGCGTCGGAGCTATCCGGATGAGCGGGGGTCCCTAGAAGGTGGGAACCGCTGTTATGACCATGATGAAGTCGTCCATTTCCTATGGACAGCATTGGAAGGGCCTGACCATTTGGACAGGCCATTTTTATATCTGTATTTGCAGGGACCACACCCTTAACCTAAACCTAAACTTGAAAACCCAAACCTAAACCTGATCCCAAACCCGAACCCGATTTCCTAAACCTAAACCTTAAACTATTCTCAATTCCCTAAATCTATAACCTAAACCTAAACCAAGACCTATAACCTTAACTTAAACCAAAACCTATAACCTAAACCTTAACCTAAATGTATTCTCAAATCCCTAAACCTAAACCTACACCTAATCCTAATCTCAACTCCCTAACCTAAACCGGATCCTAAACTTGAAAACTCAAAACTAAAGCCGATCCCGAACCCAACCCGATTTCCTAAACCTAAACCTTAAACTATTCTCAATTCCCTAAATCTATAACTGAAAAGGCCAAGCTATATGTCCTAGAGGGGGGGTGAATAGGACTATGCCAAATTTAAAATAAAATCAGCGGAAATAAAATAAGCCAATAGCCTTACTATATGAATCAATTCACAAAGCTAAATTTAAATCACCTTGATAAATAGGTATCGAGAGATTGATGCAAATTCAGTTCTAAGGACAACCTTACACCATAATCAACAAGGGCTTATGGTAGGACAACCTTATTTCTAGAACCTCTTTTGGATCAAGGACTCAATATTAATATAAGTAAATGAAATAGCAAGGAATTGTAATTAAATGCAGAAGTAAGATCTAAATTATTACAATAATCCCCACACTTGCTTGAAATGTAAATAATTACAACATTCACATCCACTTGTACATTCCACAAGATCGAATGATAAAAGATATGAAAATTAAGCAAGCATTCAAACCACAAGTCAAAGAGTTATAGTGGTTCGCTTGTGTGTACACCAACTGTTTTCCAACAGCCACACAAAAAGCTACTCCACTCCTAATATCCTCACACAGGGGATATTAGCGTTCACTAACAAATAGGTTTTCACAGGTTCACCAAAAACCTTTACAATTGTGTCTTTTTCACTTGGGCTTACACAATTCAAAAACCCCTCTTTTCTGAGTTTTCTGGTTTTCCTCAGACAACCAATACAATGAGATTTTTCTGGCTCAACCTCAAACAAAACCAGTACAATGAGATTTTTCTGGCTTAACCTCAAACAAAAACCAAAAGTAAATGAATTTTACAGAATTGTAAAATACCTGGATTTCTCCTTTTTCGTAGCAGCCCGGTAGAACCAATCGGAGTAGATGATTTGAATGTCAAAGTTCAATTTCCAATACTCACATTCATAAGGTTCTAAATTCTAATTGATTTTAGATTTAACTCGTTGGGCGTAGCTATATTTGATTTTGATTCCAAGAAGAAGGAATAAGATAATTCCTCTTTTCAAATAAGATTGGAATATAGAAACAAAATCAAATTAAATAAGCTAGCAAAAAGGAATATTAAATAAGCACAATCTAGCTTAAAATAAACACAGACTTATCTCAGAGTGATCACTTGAAAATTTCTTGAATTGAATAGCGTTGAAGTTATGAAAACTCTGAATTCCGTGTTCAATTTATAGAAGCAGAAATCGCTCCTACGACTGGTCTTAGAAACCTACGACTGGTCGTAGCTCTAACAGATTTTTGAAAAAATAAGCGCGATCTTTGAAAGCCGTTCTACGACTGGTCGTGAGTACCCTACGACTGGTCGTGGGTCACCTACGACTGGTCGTAGATCCCTACGACTGGTCGTAGGACCAGTGATTTCGTTGCTAGACTTTAAGTCGTAGCTCCACGACTGGTCGTAGACGAGTCGAAGCCACACCTACGACCGGTCGAAGGATCTCCAGGACTGGTCGTGGGCGTACCAAAAATTCCGAAAAATCTTCAACTACTTAGGACCGGTCGTTGAATTTCTTGGACTAGTCGAACCAATGCTAGGACTGGTCGAACAAGAGCTAGGACTGGTCGTAGAATAGACCAACCTTGTGTAAAATAAATATTTGATTAATGTATCCAAAGTGACCTACTTAAAGGGTCAACCTAAGGTCATTCAAACCTGAACCATGTCGTATGGACATTGAACTTCAACCATTCAACGAATGTAGATAATTTGATTCATATCAGGCTTGAAATCTTAAACCATATCATGCTTGAGATCTTGAACAACATAGAACTACTTCATGCGTTGTTTCTTTAGATTTGAACTTCAACATTGTAGCTTCTTGAGGCTTCAACATGTAGCTTCTTGAGGCTTCAACATGTAGCTTCTTGAGGTGTCTTGAGTTCCAATAAATGATCATACAAGTACAGGACACAGATAGATGTTTTGACACATCAAAATTTGACAACTAAAGGAGCATGAGACCATAACACTTACAATCTCCCCCTTTGTCAAATTTGTGACAAAACACCCAAATTATAATACTTCAAATTGAAACGAAGTACTCACAACATATTCACAACAAGTTCAACAATAGAGAAGCATACACACCACAAGTTCATTAATAGAGAAGCATGCAAAGATATATATGATAAGAAATAACTAGCATCATTTCATTCTCACATAACTACCCCTGAGTAATAGGTACCCCTGAGAAGCTTAACTCCCCCTGAGTAATAGATAATAGGAGCACAACTCCCAAAACTTCTCCCCCTTTTTGTCACAAAATGACAAAGGAAGAAGGGCAGCAATAATAATGAATATAGCAGTTAAAATATAGATTCAAGAGAGCCTTAGTGCATAATTCAAAAAGTCAGTGAGTATGTAAAGTTAAAAAAAAATTTACAGACTTAGCAAAAATTTAGTCAGAACCCGAGGATGGAGCAGGATTAGAAGGATCAATTTTGTGTAAACCCTTAGCAATACGCCTCATATATTTGCGTAGATAAGAGAATTGAGTATCTTGGGTAACACGAATTTGAGCCACTTGCTCTTGAAGGGAATTCAATCTCTCATCAAAATCAGAGGGCTGAAAATCAGGATCATCAGCCGAGTCTGACTCAAGTTCTTCAAATAAATCATCCATATTCACGTCTTCAGTAGGATCACCAGCTTGTCCTGCATCTCCTGCTTCAGCACCACCGCTACCAGCATCCACTTGGCCATCAGCCAATTCTAAAGTCATCTTGTTAATATTGGAATTATTGAAGAGGAGATGATGGATGGGTTTTTCTCTAGTAGGCATAGCAACGAGCATATGATTTGCCAGCATAGTCAACAAATAACCAAAGGGTATATCACTATGTCCAGGATGTTGACGAGACAGAATAATGGAATGACAAATTAAAGAAGGTAAACAAATTTTTGCACCAGAGATGACAGAATGCAAAACACGAACCATAAAAGCAGTGAGTTCGGTTTTATTACCAGCACGTGGATAAAGATTAGAGATGAAAATCCTATGAAGTACTCTGTGTCTGGGTAACAAAAATCTTGAGGGAAGTGCATGACCTTTATGAGTCCAGTGAACATCCAAATTACATAAATCTCTAGTAAGCATTCTTCGTTCAGATTCAGAGAGACTGTCATGTAAAATATTAATTGGAATGCTCTCATCATTGACAGGTATTTCCATAATATCAGCAATCAAATGTCGATCCACTACAAACAATCCTTCTTGAGTATCAACTTTAAAAATTAAATTCTCAAGAGAAAAATCACAGATACATGCAAACATGGATTGGGCAATGGACTGGTATGCAGCTCCACCCCAATGCAAGATGTTATCCCATCCCACAGATTCCAACAGTGGAGGGATACCAAATGAAGCAATGTGATTAACATTCACAGGACGTTCAACAATAATATTTCGCATACGCAAATCCCGAACATTAGGAGGATCATTTTCGGGAGACCGAAGATGACGTTGTACAATAGAAGCTGATCTAGAAGAAGAGGGACCTCTAGTAGTTTTCTTTTTACCTCTAGCATCCATTTTTAATGGAGGATTTCAATAAAACAACAAGATGCAAGATAAAAGAAATGGGTTTTAGGTAGAACAGATTTTTCAAGATAAAACCCCAATCTTGCAATGAACGACCAAATAGATTCTACAAGAATGTGATTTGAAACACTAATATCAAGAATCTACAATAAAAACGCAAAGGAACCACTAACCTTGAAGAACTAAGAAGGTGGGTTCGACCGGTCGTAGCTAGAGCCGTTGGTGGGAAAAAAGAAATGAGGAAGAAGAGTCAAAATCCCCAAATTAAAGTGAAATCCCGAGTTTCACGACCGGTCGTGTAAGTGTTCGACCGGTCGTAGCACGACCGGTCGTGTACACTCACGACTGGTCGAGTACGACTCAAAATTTGCAATTTTTTTTTTTCAAATAAATTTCAAATTTAAGCAAATAAATCATCAAACTTATGTACATTATGATACACCAAATCATGCAAATTCAATTTAAATTGCACATACCGAGATCAAACTTTAATTTATTAAACCTGCTTTTGTCGAGCGGTTTAGTGAAAATGTCAGCAAGTTGAGTCTCGGTTGGAATGTAATCCAAACATATTACCTTTTCTTCCACTAATTCACGAATGTAATGAAATCTAATATCAATATGCTTAGTACGTGAATGCTGAACTGGATTTTTAGAGATATTTATTGCACTGGAATTATCGCAAAATAAAATCATAGAATCCTGAGTAATTCCATAATCGCTCAACATTCGTTTCATCCAAACAAGTTGAGTACATGCATTTCCAGCAGCAATGTATTCAGCCTCAGCTGTTGATAGCGATATAGAACTTTGCTTCTTACTAAACCAAGAAACAAGACAATTTCCAATGTAGAAACAACCACCACTGGTTGATTTCCTATCATCAATGTTTCCAGCCCAGTCAGCATCTGCATACCCGGCTAATTGAACATTAGTCTCATGTGGATACCAGAGACCCAGTTTAGTAGAACTTGCGACATATCGCATAATCCGCTTAACAGCAGTTAAGTGAGATTCTTTAGGATTTGATTGATAACGAGCACAAATGCCAACACTCAAAGCGATATCTGGTCTACTAGCAGTCAGATAAAGTAAACTACCAATCAAACTACGATACAATTTAGGATCCACATCATTACCTGCAGAGTCTTTTGAGAGTCTCAAAGTTGTACTCATAGGAGTATCAAAATTTTTACCTTTCTCAAATCCAAATTTCTTGATTAAACACTGAGCATATTTGGTTTGAGAGATAAAAATTCCATCAGGTTGTTGTTTTACTTGCAACCCTAGGAAATAGTTTAATTCTCCAACCATGCTCATTTCGAATTTAGACTTCATCAAATCTGCAAACTCAACAGTCATATTAGTACAGGTTGATCCATAAATAATATCGTCAACATATATTTGGACCATTAGAATATCATCGTTATACTTCTTAACAAAGAGTGTCTTATCAACACATCCCATCTGAAAATTATGACTCAGTAA
Organism: Magnolia officinalis; assembly: GCA_021015155.1. Classification (NCBI taxonomy): domain Eukaryota; kingdom Viridiplantae; phylum Streptophyta; class Magnoliopsida; order Magnoliales; family Magnoliaceae; genus Magnolia; species Magnolia officinalis. The sequence continues at coordinate 22,313,062 of JAJHSJ010000014.1, forward strand.
AAACTTAGTCAGTTTTTCGTACCATGCTCTGGGAGCTTGTTTCAGACCATAGAGAGCCTTCTTAAGACGATACACATGATCAGTAAATTTAGGATCTTCAAACCCTGTAGGTTGTTCAACATATACCTCTTCATGTAAATCACCATTCAGAAAGGCACTCTTTACATCCATTTGATAAATTTTAATCTTTCTAAAACATGCAATGGAGATAAAAAGTCTGATTGATTCAAGACGAGCTACAGGGGCAAATGTCTCATTATAATCAATACCTTCAATTTGCGTATATCCCTGTACAACTAGTCTTGCTTTATTTCGAATAATATTTCCAAGTTCATCAGATTTGTTTTTGAAAATCCATTTTGTTCCAATAATATGTTTATCTTTAGGTCTAGGAACAAGGTACCAAACATCATTTCTGACAAACTGATTAAGTTCTTCTTGCATCGCAAGAATCCAGTTTTCATCCAAAAGTGCTTCTTTTACGTTAACTGGTTCAATCTGGGATGTAAAGCATACGTAGTTACATATGTCCTCTAATTGTCTACGAGTGCGCACACCAGTGAGAGGGTTTCCAAGTATTTGAGAAGTTGGATGATCTTTAACAGTCCTAAATTCAGAATTAGGTTCACTTGATGAAGTTTCTTGTTTTTCAAGTATAAGCACTTCATCATTATCTGAACTAGGAACAGGTGTATTCAAAAGATCGTCAATCACAACATTTATTGACTCTTGAATCACACCGGTCCTGTTGTTCAGAACACGATATGCACGACTGTTTAAAGAATACCCTAAAAAGATCCCTTCATCACTTTTAGTGTCGAATTTTCCCAAATTTTCACGGTCACGCAAAATATAGCACTTGCTGCCAAAAACTCGAAAGTATTTGACAGAAGGCTTTTTCTCAAACCACATTTCATAAGCCGTTTTATTATTAGATTTACAGATATAAACACGGTTAATAATGTAGCAGGCTGTATTCACTGCTTCAGCCCATAGATTCCTAGGGAGCTTCATGCTATTTAACATAACATTTCCCATTTCTTGAAGCACTCTATTCTTTCTCTCTACAATTCCATTTTGTTGAGGAGTTTTAGGTGCAGAGAATTCATGCGATATTCCCTGATCGCTACAGAATTTCTCAAAACCGCTATTTTCGAATTCGGATCCATGATCACTACGGATCTTGTTGACTTGAGAACTTTTTTCAGTTTGAATCCGTTTTATAATTTTTTTACTTCATCAAGGGTTTCTGATTTGTCTCTCAAGAATGAAACCCAAGTGAATCTTGTATAATCATCTACAATAACTAAGATGTATTTTTTGCCACCTCGACTTTCCGTTCTTGTTGGTCCTATAAGATCCATGTGGAGAAGCTCGAGTGGTCTTGTGGTGGTATTGGAGTTCACCTTTTTGTGAGAGCTCCTAGTTTGTTTACCATACTGGCATTCACCACAAATCTTGTCTACTTTTTGCATCTTAGGTAGACCTCTAATTAGTTCACCTTTGCTCAATCTGTATAAATTTCGATAGTGTACATGTCCGAGGCGTTTATGCCATAATTTGTCTCATCGGTATGGACCATGTAACACGTTTGTTTAGATGAGCTACTATCGCTTACTATATAGCAGTTTTCAGAAGTTCTGCGACCAGTTAATATTACAGAACCCTTTTCATTTATTATTTCACAACCTTGATTAGAAAATTTAACATTATGGTTGTTATCGCATATTTGAGATATGCTCAACAGGTTGTGTTTTAAACCCTCAACATATAAAACATTTTTAAATAAGGGAAGGTTATAGAGTTGGACCGTACCTTTGCCAATTATCTTGCAGTTGCTACCATCACCAAATGTAACTGACCCATCAGCCATATCTTTAAGATCGGTGAATAGTGCTTTGTCGCCTGTCATATGTCTGGAGCATCCACTGTCTAGGTACCATTTCGAATGGCTTGTAGCTTTGAAAGCAGTGTGAGCAACCAAACAGGCAACCTTAGGAACCATTTCAGTACTGTTTTGGGTTTAGGAGAATAATTGGTCTTCTTATGTTTATAGTTGTAAGAGTGACCTACAGAATTAGATTTTAATAGCTCCTTAAGTAAATCAATAATTTTTTCAGCTAGTGGGTTTCGAATCTGATTTTTAAAATAGCTGCTTTTGGGTTTAGGAAAAGTTTTTGTATTTTTAGAAAAAACTTGACTAGTACCTTTTCCTTTTGAGTTAGAAGTCTCTCCTTTCACAAAATTGGAAGGAGTATTCTTCTGTTTAGGAGATGTGTTTTTATCATAACCCAACCCGGATCGATCGCCACATTTTCTTGATCCGGATAACAATTTTTCTAATTTTGGATCACCTTGGGCATATCTCCATGTGTCCTTCAAACTCAAAAGAGAAGATACTTCATTTTTAAGTTTCTCATTTTCAGATTTCAAATTTTCAATTAGGGAGGTTTTGAATTCTAGATCACACTTAGACTTTTCAAAACTATCTGAAATTTGAGATTTTTCTAAAATAAGAGTTTCAAAACATTCTTTAAGTTTATAAAATTTTTCTTTTTGAAGTTTAAGTTTGACAGCAATTTTACAACTTTCCTTATATAAGGCATTGTAAGCATCTTGGAGATCTTCATCATATTCATGATCACTATCCAAATTTTCTTCACTTGTTGAATCATCGTGATCGGAAAAAGTAAACTTGGCTAGAGTCATAAGGGCCTTAAGTTCACTGCCCGACTCGGTTTCTGAATTTTCTGACTCAGAAGAGGCTTCAGAATCAGACGATTCATCCCAAGTAGCCAACATACCCTTCCTTTTGGATCTGTCCTTTTTAGGACATTTGTTTGCTAAATGCCCATATTCTTGACAGTTGTAGCATTGACTATCTTTTAATGATTTCCAAGTTTTAGACTTAGGTTTGGAACGTTTCTTTTCATTTCCCTTTTGAAAATCGACTCTTTTCTTACTTTTGAAAATCTTATAAAACTTTTTCGCCAAAAGGGCCATATCATCTTCAGACTTTTCTGAATCTGAATTTTCTTGAATAATACTTTTAGATGACTTCAAAGCAATAGATTTACCTTTAGGAGCTTTAAAACTTAATTCATAGGTTTGTAAAGAACCAACTAATTCCTCTACCTTCATATTATCCGTATCACGAAGTTCCTGGATTGCGGTTACCTTTGAATTGAACCGTTCAGGAAGAGATCGTAGTATTTTTGCACACACTTTACTTTCTGGGATCTTATCGCCAAGACCCCACATTGAGTTTACAATGTCATTCAATCTAGTGTAAAAGTCCATAAACATTTCATTTTCCTCCATATGAATTTCTTCAAATTTAGTTGTGAGGAGTTGGACTTTAGATTTCTTGACAATTGATGTACCTTCGTGTGTCATTTCTAAAATATCCCAGGCTTGCTTTGCAGTATCACAGGATATGATTCTTTTGAACTCATCCGGTGATAGTGCGCAAGTGATTGCATTTAGTGCTTTAGCATTAGCACTACTCTCATTTTTCTGAAGTGAGGTCCATTGATAATACGGTGTAATTTTCATAGATTTTGAACCATCAACACCAGTTACTTCCATGATAGGAGGTTTCCATTCAGTTACTGTGGCTTGCCACACACTTTCATCCATTGATTTGAGGAAGATCCTCATTCTGGCTTTCCAATAGGCATAGTTGGAGCCATCAAATGGAGGAGGTCTAGTAACTGAAAGGCTATCAAAATTTGACATCTTTATATATAGCTTAGATCGTTAGCTCAGGAAATAAATCCAAATAAAAAGCAACAAAATGAGCTATTAGGCTCTGATACCACTTGAAAAGGCTAAGCTATATGTCCTAGAGGGGGGGGGGGGGTGAATAGGACTATGCCAAATTTAAAATAAAATCAGCGGAAATAAAATAAGCCAATAGCCTAACTATATGAATCAATTCACAAAGCTAAATTTAAATCACCTTGATAAATAGGTATCGAGAGATTGATGCAAATTCAGTTCTAAGGACAACCTTACACCATAATCAACAAGGGCTTATGGTAGGACAACCTTATTTCTAGAACCTCTTTTGGATCAAGGACTCAATATTAATATAAGTAAATGAAATAGCAAGGAATTGTAATTAAATGCAGAAGTAAGATCTAAATTATTACAACAATCCCCACACTTGCTTGAAATGTAAATAATTACAACATTCACATCCACTTGTACATTCCACAAGATCGAATGATAAAAGATATGAAAATTAAGCAAGCATTCAAACCACAAGTCAAAGAGTTATAGTGGTTCGCTTGTGTGTACACCAACTGTTTTCCAACAGCCACACAAAAAGCTACTCCACTCCTAATATCCTCACACAGGGGATATTAGCGTTCACTAACAAATAGGTTTTCACAGGTTCACCAAAAACCTTTACAATTGTGTCTTTTTCACTTGGGCTTACACAATTCAAAAACCCCTCTTTTCTGAGTTTTCTGGTTTTCCTCAGACAACCAATACAATGAGATTTTTCTGGCTCAACCTCAAACAAAACCAGTACAATGAGATTTTTCTAGCTTAACCTCAAACAAAAACCAAAAGTAAATGAATTTTACAGAATTGTAAAATACCTGGATTTCTCCTTTTTCGTAGCAGCCCGGTAGAACCAATCGGAGTAGATGATTTGAATGTCAAAGTTCAATTTCCAATACTCACATTCATAAGGTTCTAAATTCTAATTGATTTTAGATTTAACTCGTTGGGCGTAGCTATATTTGATTTTGATTCCAAGAAGAAGGAATAAGATAATTCCTCTTTTCAAATAAGATTGGAATATAGAAACAAAATCAAATTAAATAAGCTAGCAAAAAGGAATATTAAATAAGCACAATCTAGCTTAAAATAAACACAGACTTATCTCAGAGTGATCACTTGAAAATTTCTTGAATTGAATAGCGTTGAAGTTATGAAAACTCTGAATTTCGTGTTCAATTTATAGAAGCAGAAATCGCTCCTACGACTGGTCTTAGAAACCTACGACTGGTCGTAGCTCTAACAGATTTTTGAAAAAATAAGCGCGATCTTTGAAAGCCGTTCTACGACTGGTCGTGAGTACCCTACGACTGGTCGTGGGTCACCTACGACTGGTCGTAGATCCCTACGACTGGTCGTAGGACCAGTGATTTCGTTGCTGGACTTTAAGTCGTAGCTCCACGACTGGTCGTGGACGAGTCGAAGCCACACCTACGACCGGTCGAAGGATCTCCAGGACTGGTCGTGGGCGTACCAAAAATTTCGAAAAATCTTCAACTACTTAGGACTGGTCGTGGAATTTCTTGGACTAGTCGAACCAATGCTAGGACTGGTCGAACAAGAGCTAGGACTGGTCGTAGAATAGACCAACCTTGTGTAAAATAAATATTTGATTAATGTATCCAAAGTGACCTACTTAAAGGGTCAACCTAAGGTCATTCAAACCTGAACCATGTCGTATGGACATTGAACTTCAACCATTCAACGAATGTAGATAATTTGAATCATATCAGGCTTGAATCTTGAACCATATCATGCTTGAGATCTTGAACAACATAGAACTACTTCATGCGTTGTTTCTTTAGATTTGAACTTCAACATTGAAGCTTCTTGAGGCTTCAACATGTAGCTTCTTGAGGCTTCAACATGTAGCTTCTCGAGGTGTCTTGAGTTCCAATAAATGATCATACAAGTACAGGACACAGATAGATGTTTTGACACATCAAAATTTGACAACTAAAGGAGCATGAGACCATAACAATTACAATAACCTAAACCTAAACCAAAACCTATAACCTTAACTTAAACCAAAACCTATAACCTAAACCTTAACCTAAATGTATTCTCAAATCCCTAAACCTAAACCTACACCTAATCCTAATCTCAACTCCCTAACCTAAACCGGATCCTAAACTTGAAAACCCAAACCTAAAGCCGATCCCAAACCCGAACCCGATTTCCTAAACCTAAACCTTAAACTATTCTCAATTCCCTAAATCTATAACCTGAACCTAAACCAAAACCTATAACCTTAACTTAAACCAAAACCTATAACCTAAACCTTAACCTAAATGTATTCTCAAATCCCTAAACCTAAACCTACACCTAATCCTAATCTCAACTCCCTAACCTAAACCGGATCCTAAACTTGAAAACCCAAACCTAAAGCCGATCCCGAACCCGAACCCGATTTCCTAAACCTAAACCTTAAACTATTCTCAATTCCCTAAATCTATAACCTAAACCTAAACCAAAACCTATAACATTAACTTAAACCAAAAACTATAACCTAAACCTTAACCTAAATGTATTCTCAAATCCCTAAACCTAAACCTACACCTAATCCTAATCTCAACTCCCTAACCTAAACCGGATCCTAAACTTGAAAAACCCAAACCTAAAGCCGATCTCGAACCCGAACCCGATTTCCTAGACTAAACCTTAAACTATTCTCAATTCCCTTAATCTATAACCTAAACCTAAACCAAAACCTATAACCTTAACTTAAACCAAAACCTATAACCTAAACCTTAACCTAAATGTATTCTCAAATCCCTAAACCTAAACCTACACCTACTCCTAATCACAACTCCCTAACCTAAACCGAATCCTAAACTTGAAAACCCAAACCTAAATCCGATCCCGAACCCGAACCCGATTTCCTAAACCTAAACCTTAAACTATTCTCAATTCCCTAAATCTATAACCTAAACCTAAATCAAAACCTATAACCTTAACTTAAACCAAAACCTATAACCTAAACCTTAACCTAAATGTATTCTCAAATCCCAAAACCTAAACCTACACCTAATCCTAATCTCAACTCTCTAACCTAAACCGGATCCTAAACTTGAAAACCCAAACCTAAAGCCGATCCCGAACCCGAACCCGATTTCCTAAACCTAAACCTTAAACTATTCTCAATTCCCTAAATCTATAACCTATACCTAAACCAAAACCTATAACCTTAACTTAAACCAAAACCTATAACCTAAACCTTAACCTAAATGTATTCTCAAATCCCAAAACCTAAACCTACACCTAATCCTAATCTCAACTCCCTAACCTAAACCGGATCCTAAACTTGAAAACCCAAACCTAAAGCCGATCCCGAACCCGAACCCGATTTCCTAAACCTAAACCTTAAACTATTCTCAATTCCCTAAATCTATAACCTAAACCTAAACCAAAACCTATAACCTTAACTTAAACCAAAACCTATAACCTAAACCTTAACCTAAATGTATTCTCAAATCCCTAAACATAAACCTACACCTAATCCTAATCTCAACTCCCTAACCTAAACCGGATCCTAAACTTGAAAACCCAAACCTAAAGCCGATCCCGAACCCGAACCCGATTTCCTAAACCTAAACCTTAAACTATACTCAATTACCTAAATCTATAACCTAAACCTAAACCAAAACCTATAACCTTAACTTAAACCAAAACCTATAACCTAAACCTTAACCTAAATGTATTCTCAAATCCCTAAACCTAAACCTACACCTAATCCTAATCTCAACTCCCTAACCTAAACAGGATCCTAAACTTAAAACCCAAACCTAAAACCGATCCCGAACCCGAACCCGATTTCCAAAACCTAAACCTTAAACTATTCTCAATTCCCTAAATCTATAACCTAAACCTAAACCAAAACCTATAACCTTAACTTGAACCAAAACCTATAACCTAAACCTTAACCTAAATGTATTCTCAAATCCCTAAACCTAAACCTACACCTAATACTAATCTCAACTCCCTAACCTAAACTGGATCCTAAACTTGAAAACCCAAACCTAAAGCCGATCCCGAACCCGAACCCGATTTCCTAAACCTAAACCTTAAACTATTCTCAATTCCCTAAATCTATAACCTAAACCAAAACCAAAACCTATAACATTAACTTAAACCAAAACCTATAACCTAAACCTTAACCTAAATGTATTCTCAAATCCCTAAACCTAAACCTACACCTAATCCTAATCTCAACTCCCTAACCTAAACCGGATCCTAAACTTGAAAACCCAAACCTAAAGCCGATCTCGAACCCGAACCCGATTTCCTAGACTTAAACCTTAAACTATTCTCAATTCCCTAAATCTATAACCTAAACCTAAACCAAAACCTATAACCTTAACTTAAACCAAAACCTATAACCTTAACCTTAACCTAAATGTATTCTCAAATCCCTAAACCTAAACCTACACCTAATCCTAATCTCAACTCCCTAACCTAAACCGGATCCTAAACTTGAAAACCCAAACCTAAAGCCGATCCTGAACCCAACCCGAATTCCTAAACCTAAACCTTAAACTATTCTCAATTCCCTAAATCTATAACCTAAACCTAAACCAAAACCTATAACCTTAACTTAAACCAAAACCTATAACCTAAACCTTAACCTAAATGTATTCTCAAATCCCTAAACCTAAACCTACACTTAATCCTAATCTCAACTCCCTAACCTAAACCGGATCCTAAACTTGAAAACCCAAACCTAAAGCCGATCCCGAACCCAACCCGATTTCCTAAACCTAAACCTTAAACTATTCTCAATTCCCTAAATCTATAACCTAAACCTAAACCTAAACCTATAACCTTAACTTAAACCAAAACCTATAACCTAAACCTTAACCTAAATATATTCTCAAATCCCTAAACCTAAACATACATCTAATCCTAATCTCAACTCTCTAACCTAATCTGGATCCTAAACTTGAAAACCCAAACCTAAAGCCGAACCCGATTTCCTAAACCTAAACCTTAAACTATTCTCAATTCCTTAAAACTATAACCTAAACCTAAAACTTAAACCTAAACCTAAATCAAAACCTATAACCTAAACCTTAACCTAAATGTATTCTCAAATCCCTAAACCTAAACCTACACCTAATCCTAATCTCAACTCCCTAACCTAAACCGGATCCTAAACTTGAAAACCCAAACCTAAAGCCGATCCTGAACCCGAACCCGATTTCCTAAACCTAAACCTTAAACTATTCTCAATTCCCTAAATCTATAACCTAAACCTAAAACTTAAACCTAAACCTAAACCAAAACCTATAACCTAAACCTTAACCTAAATGTATTCTCAAATCCCTAAACCTAAACCTACACCTAATCCTAATCTCAACTCCCTAACCTAAACCGGATCCTAAACTTGAAAACCCAAACCTAAAGCCGATCCCGAACCCGAACCCGATTTCCTAAACCTAAACCTTAAACTATTCTCAATTCCCTAAATCTATAACATAAACCTAAAACTTAAACCTAAACCTAAACCAAAACCTATAACCTTAACCTAAACCAAAACCTTTAACCTAAACCTTAACCTAAATGTATTCTCAAATCCCTAAACCTAAACCTACACCTAATCCTAATCTCAACTCTCTAACCTAAACCTAAACCTAAACTTGAAAACGCAAACCTAAACCCGATCCCGAACCCAAATCCGATTTCCTAAACCTAAACCTTAACCTATTCTCAATTCCCTAAACCTTAACCTAAATGTATTCTCAAATCCCTAAACCTAAACCTACACCTAATCCTAATCTCAACTCTTTAACCTAAACCTAAACCTAAACCTAAACTTGAAAACCCAAACCTAAACCAGATCTTGAACATGAACCCGATTTCCTAAACCTATACCATAACCTATTCTCAATTCCCTAAACCTTAACCTAAATGTATTCTCAAATTCCTAAACCTAAACCTACACCTAATCCTAATCTCAACTCCCTAACCTAAACCTAAACCTAAACTTGAAAACCCAAACCTAAACCCGATCCTGAACCCGAACCCGATTTCCTAAACCTATAAACTAAACCTTAACATATAACTTATAACCTAAACTTATAACCGATAACCTAACCTATGGATTTTGCTATAGTTTAGAAGATTTATAGGTACATTTTTTATTTCTTTATATATAATTGTTTTTTTTTAGCTCTTTTTTTTTTTTGGTCTTTCTTCCTTTTGAGATGTGTATAAAGGCATGCTTGTTTGATTGTGTCTACAATTGTTGTTTTATACAGGCTGACAAGCTAAAGAAGTTAGTGGATGATGAAATTCATTTTCTCAAGGGAAGGGTTTTGAAACTTGAAAGTGATATTGTGTCGAAGTTTACAGAAGTTACTTATGCAGTTTCAAGGAAAGAAGAAGTTGTATCTTCTATGTTTGCTGAACTTGACCGTCTGAAGAAAGAAAATTCTGTAAAAGCGTGAGCATTATTTAATGCATGAGGGCACGCCTTAGTTGTAATTCTTATGATAGGTTGAGCAAAGTGAAGTATTGTTTTTTTAGAAATGTGAATGTAGGATGCATTGTAGATTTGATTGCTATTATAACAAATGCATCATTTTTTTTTCTCTGATTGCATTAAGCTTAGATGAGTTATCAATCATAGCAGGTTCTTGCAATGGAAACAGGGAAAATAGCTACGAAATATAATCTGTAGCAAAGCTACAGCTTTTCGCCGTAGCTATTACTATCTATAGCTATGGATATAATCCGTAACTATTGGTATCTATAGCTACGGATTATATCCGTAGCTATTGGTATATATAGCTACAGACTATATCCATAGCTTTTCGTATGTAGTGCTGCAAATACCGTAAATATTGGTATCTATTTCTGTATATGGCTACGGATAGAATCCGTAGCTATTTCTGTATATAGCTACGGACAATATCCATAGCGAATTGTATCTATTGCTACGGACAAAATCCGTAGCTAATTATATCTATTGCTATGGATATTGTTCGTAGCTAGACCTTTAGCTACCCCACCAATTGCGACGGACGTGACACGGACCAGATCTGTAGCAAAAGGGCTTTTGCTACGGATCTATTCCGTAGCCTTTGCCCATTTTTCTTGTAGTGTTCATTTGCCACGTGAGATGTGTTCGACGAACCCGAGTCGTACTTCAGTTGGCGATAGTGGTTGGCCACACGAAGTGCTTATGCGCTTCATATCGTTCAACTTGTGGTGCGCTCGAGCTAGCCAAGCTCGTCAAGTAACCCGATCTGTCTTATGTATGTTCACCATGTTTGGACGCCTCTGCTTGAACCTAGGGTACCAAACTTACCAGTGAAATCCCCTCTAACCATAGTACCTCGATCCGCTAAGACTAATGAGCCGGGCATGGTGGTATGGGGCACCGTGGTCGAGCTGTCGGCCTACGCTGGGGCCATGTGCCTCCCCGTAGTGACCATTGAGCAACCAGACTCGTGAGCCGATTATGGTGGTATGGGACACTATATTTGAGTTGTCGGCCTACACTGGCGTAGCCTGGCTGTGGTCCTCAGTCGGGTTGCATCCGAGTCCCATTGTCAATAAGTGGACTGGTCGGGCTTCGAAAATGGACTGCCAGTTGGTAGGACGTTAGTGGAGTGACCACAAGCATACTCTAAAATCTGTGATTGGCTTGAGCCCTTCGCAGTAGCTAGAGCATGAGTTGAGCCGAGTACGGTGAGACCTGTATTCGAGCTGACGGCCAGCGATTGAGCCGAGTATGGTGAGACCTGTATTCGAGCTGATGGCCAGTAATTGAGCCGCATACGATGAGATCTGTATCCATGCTGACGGGTGACGAGCCATTTGTGATGCCTTCGTGATGCCTCTCAAACCATAATATCGTATGAGATTATCTAGGAGTGACGACCCTAGAATGGATCATGTTTGGGAATGATACAAGGGAGGTACCTTAGTTTCCCAATACTGTTGTTTGAAATGGACTAATAACAACTTGGTAATCATGCTCATCATGCATTGCATGTGCCTGGAAGATGTGGAGCACTGAGGAAAGCAAGCATGACGCAAATGTAAGATGGTGTCGCACAGGGGAGTGTGTGGTGAGGGCATACATCATGTCATTTCATACTTGCATTAAATAAGAGTAGTTAAAATTGTTTGATTGTACTACTTTATCATTACTGCTTGACTGAATTGATAACATGTTAACCTATGCTTTATTGTTCCACTGAGTTGGCCACTCATTCCCACGTTACGGGATGGTGTTTTAAAATACCCAGCAGACCCTGTATCAGATGCAGGTATCACTGGAGTACAGGAGACTGAGCCCAACTTCTATGATGATCAGGAGGAGTTCTCCTACATGCAGTTCGCTGGAGGCTTCGTATAGGCTGTCCAGTGCTACGGGGCTACAGGGTTGATAATTTCAGTTGTACTATTTTGACATTTTGATTCAGAACCAACATATATATATGCGGTGACTCAGTTAGTGTTCATACTCTGGAGATCGAGAATGTTTTGTTATATATATATATATATATCTATATACACCTTTTAGTCTTCCGCTTACGTTTTATACATGGATCTGGAGTATGAATTACTGTTTTGGTAAAATCTCACTCATGTTTATTGTACTAACATAGACAACATTTAATCATCATTATCTATGTTGTATAAGTGATGTTCTGGAACTCGAGAGTTGAGTTACTACTCGACCCTCGATTTTTTGGGATGTTACAGCTGGTTATATTCTTACTTTGTACCTGTGCTTCAATAATCCATACCACTAGTCATTTGCATTCCTACATGGATGGACCATGCTCCCAGGTTTGAAGATTGCCACCAATCTTGGGCCTTTCCTGAATTGAACATGAGATAGTTTATGTGTTTCTTCTCTCAACCATTTATTTGGACCCATATTCAAAGGTTAGGTTTGTCACATCCACAAGATTTTCAGGGCTCATCCATCTATGTTCGGGTTATCCTGGCTAACTAATGGTCTAAATTGCTGAACCATGTACCGAACTTACCAGAACTGAAACATGTTTACTTTGCAAAGCCTCAGGTTGAGGATCCTACAATTTCCCTATTAATTAAGGGAATGTTGATGTGGGTCTGACATTCGACTTAATGAGCTAATAGAAGATCAAACTAATTGGAAATGGACATCAGAAAATAAAGACGTCTTTTATCTCCAATTTACTCACATTTATCTTCTTCCTTCTCATTGCGTGTCTTCACTTTTAGGTGATACTTGCAGAGAATATCGTTGCAGCGTTCCAATGAAGTCTGAAGACAATGTTTGCTATTGCAAAAACTCCCTCTGAAGCACAAATCTTCTTTATGGTAACTTCTATATATGTATTCAAATTCAAACCCATCAAGGAATTCTGCTAACAATATTAATTTATGTTGCAAAAACATTGATTGCATCAACCTGTCAATGTTTTCTTATTTTTCTCATGAGACTAGCTGTACGTATTTCATACATGAAAATACTTGTTGTACATTAATAATGATGTAAGGTTATCAATTTCTTTCATTCCCAAATAGCTGGGACAAGGCAATGATGATGATTATCACCATTTCTTTCATTATTCTTTCTGCTATTTCTTCCATATAATCGTGGTTGTTTAATATGAGAATGGGCTAGTCAAAAATGGACTTCATGTCAGTTTATTACTTGCCCAAATGGTCAGTTCACCTGGACTGCATGAGAACTGACCAGAGATATCGATATTTGCTGTAAAATGTGAAGCCTCCACGAATTGGGTCATGGGAGACCCTGATGGACACCTCCTTTCCATTTGAGTACTGTCTTCAGTATAGACTGTGAAGAGTTAGCTTATGTAGCTTTAAACTTTAACCACCCATTTATAGGAAATGGTGTGACCCACCAGATCATGCAATCAGTAGCATTTTCACATCATTTTCAATCAGTATTTTTAAACTTTAACCACCCATTACCAACTGATGAGTAGACCAGTCTGATTTTCTGGCCACCATATATTCATCATGTGGCCAGATTGATAAACAGATAAGATGGTGTACTCTATTTAGGTTGTCCTCTCCAGCTATCCTCCTTCCTGCTGCTTTTGGGAGCTAAGGGAGTATCACCCTAATTTATAGGAAATCAGACCGTTTACCAATGGGCCAGCAGAAAGGTTGGGTCTGCATATGCTTCTATTGATGCAACCACTGCCTACCAACATCAGTTTTTTGGGGTAAGTTTGTTATTATTATTATTATTATTTATTTTTATTTTTTTATAAAGAAGAAAAGGTCATGAAAAAATTGGTTATGGCTACTTAGATTACATGCAGTTGAGATAAGTTTTTTTTTTTTTTTTTTTTTAAAGAAGAAAAGGTCATGAAAATTATGTATATATACCCACTTTGTGAAGAGAATGGAGATCTCATGAACTCTTATTGGCTGAAGATATGGGACTGGGTCCTTAAATGATGGGACCCACTGGTTACTGCACAGGTCCTAAATCTAGAAACGGGTGGTTTTAATTGTTTTGTTAGTCCTCAACTCTTCAACTTAGTATTTTTGTTACATTGCATTGCTATTTATCATTTTCGTATGCATGTTAACCCATGTTAAAATCTGAAACTTTCAGATTATATGACTGAATTGTTGAAATTTTATACGGACATCAGTACTGTCGAACATTGCCAAAATGACGAGGGGAATGTCGTGAGACTAGTGATCGCATTAGGAGAGATTTTGTTGTATTTTCTATTATTCCATGTAATGGGGATCCTAATACCCTTTTATAGACTTCAATCCACCACCCCAACAGTCAATCATCAACTCTCCCAAGGTGCTCTTTTCCTGAGAATCCTAAACCATCACGCCATTTCAACTCATGATAGCTTGCAGGTCTGTCCACTTAATCCTTGTAAAATCGACTGTTGTCATTAGGCAAAGCTGGAGATAGGGTGTTTGTCGTATTTAAAGAATCTAGCTCGGCGCTCAGGGATGAATTATTTACTTTACTGTCTTGGATCATGACAAGGTAAGAAGGTTGACCAACACCAACACCGTCTCTCTCAGATGTAGCTCCATCTGAATTCTCAAGTTTCAAATTTTCACTTTCTTGTAGCAATTTCTCATTTTGGCTAACATCAGTTGACAGCAATTGGCTAGTGGATGCAGCCTTTTTAGTTCACCCTTTAGCCTTCTTCTTGCGGAATTCCTCCAGCTGGAAAAAGAAGCAAATGAAACTTCCGGAAGCAAGGGAGATTCATACCCCAATTGGCCAGAACAATGTTATCAATCAATAGAAATACTGCAAATGCATATATGAATGCAGAGCTGTTTCACTTACATTTATAGAGGTTTCAGCTATATAGCAGAAATGATTCCATAAATGCAATTATAATGCAGGTGAACAACTAGGATTGGCAGAAGAATAATTCAATTTGCAGTAGAGGCTCCATGTTTCCAAAAGCCAACAATGATAGTTGTGTTCAATCATATTCACATCACCCTTTGTTCAAACAAATTCACATGAGCAAGGAAAAAATTGTAAGATTTTTTAGCAGTGTCACTGTCCCTCCCTCCCTCCCTCTATTGCTTTCTGAGCAACCTAGAAATACCGCACTAAAAAATTCCTGCAATGTCCGATGTTGCATCAGAAAGATAATCCACTGTATGCAACTACTTGATAATGATTTTGTTTTCAATCTTGCCTAAGAGTAATTTGGGTTTGTTGTATATGATTAAAGAATTCTTTTAGTTGCTTACTTGATTGCTAGTTTAACTGGTTGTGGTTTTTTCTTGGCAGGTTGTGGGTTTGTTGTATATGAAGTTCGATCAATAATGGTAACTCCCTCTCCTTTTTGTTGCATTGTAAAAAGAAATGCATTTGCTTGGTTTGCTGGTTGCAGGTGGTTTAACTGAAAATCATATCTACTTTGCAAACCATGTCGAGATTTTTGGAGGTAAGCTGGCATGGTCATTGTGGATGGGGCATCCTGTAATTGACAACCCGTGCACATTACAATACTAGCCATGTATATAACATGTTCCCCCATTTTAACAATGGAAATGTGGAATTTGTTGCTATAATTTTTTGTTTGATTCAAATCAAACTCCTTCCATCTCATGACTTAGTTGGGATTCTTGTGCAGATAGTGGAATATATACATGTCTTTTAATGGATGTTGTGAAATGAGGTTTGTTCATGCATGGATCTATGGAATTGGGTGAAAGCAGATTTAGATTGAGCTTTGTGCTTTATATTTACTTTGGGTTTTTTTTTTTTTTTTGGATTTTTCATGTTGATATAGAAGCCTATGGAGTTTCTAAATGTGTTTACCAATGGCAGATCCTCTTTAAGGAATTTAAGAATTGGGTCTGAGTTGGTGGGAAATGTAGGTTTTTTTGGTTAGGCTTTGTTGGAATAAATGAATGTGAGAGCCTTCTGGAATTGGGTGATGGTGATTATCTCAGGATATGTAGCAGATGGGGTGTTATGGTTGAGAATTATATTTCCTAGGAGGAAGTGGATTATTACATTCTTATTTCTACCAGTTCATGGAAAACACCTAATGAAGAAACTCATGAGTTGATCTATCAGGGCATGTACTACAATGGTAAGAGATGCCATTATTATATTTTCTTTAATATTTTTTTTTTAAAAAAATAGGCAGTACCTACGGCTATTAACCGTAGCTGTTTATCTGGAAACCGTAGCTGTTGCAGATTTCAGCCTATTGCTACGGTTTTCTCTCTGCTTTTAGCTACAGATATAATTCATAGCTTTAGATACTTAGGAGCTACGGAAGCAATGGCTACGGATTTAATCCATACCTATTGTTTCTATGGCTACAGATTAAATCCGTAGCCATAGCTTTATGACCTATGGCTATGGTAACAATGGCTACGATCGTGCTACGGACTATAACTGTAGCTATAGGTCTTTAGCTACGGTTTTTATCCGTAGCCTTTGCCCATATTTTTGGTAGTGCGAATTCCACCATATTCCACTCTCTTATCATTAGTAGGGGTGCAAATTCTATGACTTTCTTACAGCTTAAGGCGTCAACTACAAGATTGGCTTTGCCAGGGTGGTAAGAGACTTCAAATTTGAAGTCTTTCAATGTTTCCATCCAGCGACGTTGTCTCATGTTTAGGTCCCTTTGCGTGAAGATGTACTTGAGGCTCTTATGGTCTCAAAAGAGCTCGAACTCTTCTCCATAGTGGTAGTGCCTCCAAAGCTTTAATGCAAAGATGACCGCCGCCAACTCCAGATCATGAGTGGGGTAATTCTCTTTATGTTTTCTCAATTGTCGAGAGGCATAGGTGATCACCCCATCCTTTTGCATAAGTACACACCCTAAATCGACTCGAGAGGCATCGGTATAGATGGAATATTTGACCCCTTGTGCTGGCAACACAAGTGCAAGTGTGGATGTTAGCTTGTCCTTCAATTTTCAAAAGGTCGCCTCCTCTTTCTCATTCCAAGCGAATTTAATGTCCTTCCAAGTGAGTTGGGACAATGGTCGGGCTATCCTGGAGAAATCTTTAATAAATCAATGATAATAGCTAGCAAGCCCGAGAAAACTCCTCACTTCTGTAATCAAACCGGGCTGCTCCCAGTCTTGTACCGTGGTCACTTTGGCGAGGTCCACAGTGATCCCTTCTTTCGAAACTACATACCCCAGAAACTTGACTTCCTATTTCCAGAAGTCGCATTTTTGGAATTGAGCAAACATTTGATTATATCGTAAAGTATCAAAGACCGCTTGTAGGTGTTCTTCGTGATATTCCTGATTTTTCGAGTATATAAGAATGTCGTCTATGAACACGATGCCGAATTGGTAGAGGTACGGCCGAAACACCTGGTTCATGAGATCCATGAATACGGCTGGTGCGTTTGTGAGCCCAAACGGCATCACAAGAAATTCATAGTGCCCGAAGCTAGTCCTAAAAGCTATTTTCTACACATCTTCCTTCCTGACACGCAACTGGTGGTACCCAAACTGCAAGTCTATCTTGAAGAAGTACTGGGCCCCCTTCAATTGGTCAAACAGGTCATCTATCCTGGGTAGAGGATACTTGTTATTCACTGTAACGTGGTTCAACCTGCGATAATCGATGCACAGTCGTAGTTATCCATCTTTCTTCTTTACAAATAACACCAAAACTCCCTAAGGTGATACACTCGGCTCTATGAAGCCAGATTCTAACAAGCCATCAATCTGGGTCCTTAACTCCTCCATCTCGCATGAAGGCATAGGTAGGCAAAGAGATGGACGTTGCGCCCAGCACGAGGTCGATAGTAAAGTCGATCTCGTGTTGAGAAGGCAGTCTAGGGATTGTCTTGAACACATCCATGAACTCTTGGACCACTGGTGTGGCCTAAAGTGACGGACTATCACAATCCTCTAATAGGGAAGCATAACAACAGATCTGGAAGGGATGACTGACCTGAACTGGGAAGGTGAAGGATGTGCCCTCGGGCCCATGGGCAGTCACCAATCTAGTCTCACAGTTAATTTTCGCCTTTATCTTAGTGAGCCAATCCATTCCGAGGATGACTTTGTAATGGTAAATCTTAGTTACAATCAGGTCAATGTGCACCACTCTGCTTTCTACTTCAAATGCTTGCAGTACTATAACTATGGAATTAGTTGCCTCAGCGGCTAGTGCATATACACGTGCTTATTGCAAACGGTTAGGCAGCGCTGTCATGGGCCGTTAGGTGGACTATTTCGGTATGCAGGAGGCTGATTGAATTGCTGCGTCGGTATCATGGCTCACAGAAGAGGGGTTGTAATAGTGTGCAGGGGTTGGCGGTTGATCCTTTGGGGCGGCGTATAGCCATTGTCCCTCATTGTGGTGAAACAGAAGGGGGGCGATGTGGCCCACCCCATCGCAGTAGGTGCACAGCGATCAGACAGCCTCTGTTGGGCCGACAAAGCCATTAGTCTTAGAGGTTAGTTCACTCGCGGCCTCTTGCCGAGAAGTGGCTGAGTTTGTAATTCAGCCCTAGGCCTCGGGCCCATTTGTAATCGTGCTTGAGACACCCGCTCACCATCCTGCTCAAATCGCAAGGACATGTTCACCAGGTTGGCATACGTATGAATGCTAACACAACATATCTTGGTGCTGATGTCAGCCCGCAGACCCTCAGAGAACCGCCCCATCTTCATTGGCTCATTAGCCATGACTAGGGGAGCATATCTAGACAGCTCCGTGAAGCAGTTTTCGTATTCCACTATCGTCATTCCTCCCTATTTGAGGTAGATGAATTCACCCTCTTTCTTATCACGATAAGTGAGAGGGTAATACTTCTCATAGAAGTGCATCTGGAACTTGTCCCATGTCCACACAAATCTCGTTAGGACAATCCTTAAAACACTGTCCCACCACATGATGGCCTCCTTTTCGAATCTATAGGTGACGAGTTCTACTTGCTCTGCCTCAAAGCAGTGTAGTGGCGTTATCATCTTTGATATTCGGCTGAGCCAATACTCGGCCTCCACGAGCCAATGGGTGCCCGCAAATGTGGTAGGTCAAAGGTGTTGGAAGCACTCAAACATCCCACATGCGGCGGCTATCCCAGGGGCTGCACATGTTGCACCGGTGGGGCCATGCTCATGTTTTGTACATTGGCCCCCGCTATCGCTACTAGGGCCTGTTATTGTTGTTGCATTAAAAGTTATCTAGGGGTGGGGCTACCTGAGGCACAAGCGATGCTGAAGATGAGGCATGGTTCTGCCCTAGAACTGGTGGCACATTCGGCATCGGTCCATTTGTAGTGCCCGTGGCCGGTTGTGAGTCCGGCATTGCCTCGCTATCTGGACCTAAGCTAGGGCCATGTTGGTTATCGTTCGGGGGAGGGGCCCCGTCGACCAATCCGTCATGTGCAAGACTTATCATGGTCTGATTGCTCTTAGGAGGCATTCCCTATACCTAACACAGAGCGCGTTAGTCAAGATTAAGGAGTTACGTGGTATCGCGCGGCAACAAATTTGTGATTCACTTTCATGAGGTAAGCAATCATCACAAGGCTTAGCATGCTCAATCATCCATTAGCACAAATTTGATAACTACAACATTTCATTCATAATATGAGGCTTTACATTACATCGACTGACAAAATTGACGTAGTAAAGAGCTCTAGCACACACAACATAGATAAGAAGTAAGACTTCAATTACAAATTACTACCATACGTGAGCAATAAGAAAGAAAAGAGCACTAAACTTCTCTAATCCTAAGACTACGATAGCTAGAATTAGGGTCTATTGGCCCTCGGAGTCAGGCGAAGGAGGGTGTGCTCCCTCCTTCTGCACTTAGCACAAGATCACTTTAATTGTGTGCTACAGTTTCTTGCTCAATTTCTCCTTCCTGTCTAGCCTGGCCTCAAGCGCATCTAGGCGCTCTCGCATCTCCTGCAGGGTAAGGGCTTCTTTGCCTGTCCCTTCTCCCTTGGCTTCAGCCTGCTCTTCGTCTTCGTTTCTTTTTTCACTCTCCTCCCCTTCTTCTTCTTCTTCAGCTTCATCCCCAAACTCTTCGAACCGAGCCATCCGCTACTTTGAGCCTAGTTCATGTGCTTGAGAGTTTTTAACTGATGACTTTCACTAGCTCGGGGTCTCCATTGGATCCCTTGAACCCGTACTGTCGAGCAATCTTACAAATTAGATGACCAAAAGGGAACCGTGACATCTTCTGAGTTGTTATAACCGCTTTTACTATTTGGGTAAGAACCACGGTGGGGAGACATACGTCTTCTCCGTGGCCCACTTGGTAAAGGAACTCGATCATATAGCAGGAGCACTCAGTATAGTTGCTCGTCCTTAGGTATACGTTGTATGTACAAACATGGTGGAGCAACCGATACTACATGGCCAAGTATGAAGTGTGTATACTACTTGATGAGTTTACCACACAAGTGCATGATGCGCTCATCCCGGTTCCTCTTCTCCTTCATATTCGTCTCTTCGACATGCACATTTCCCAAGGGTGCTCCAAGTATCCGCGAGATGGCCTCTACATCGATATGGACCCTTTGTCTGCATCAGGGGATGTTGAATCCCAAGGGATCGAGACTCGGCTTATGGATCCAGGTGTAGAATACCCTTACTAGGCCCGCATCGGACTGGTAAGTACCCTCGAAAATGTGTGCCCACCCATTGGGTAGGAGATGATCGAGCAATTCGAATTCACCGAATAGTTTTTCTTTGACAGAGACTTTGAATATAACTTTTCGGTTCTGGAATCTTCTTAGCTCAATTTTGGTTAGTGCGGAAGGAGACATTGTAGATTGCTCATTGTGACTCCGCTTCGAGCGCTTCTCCCGACTTGGCCCCGCTTCATCGGGAGCTAACATCCAACACGACTCACTCACTTTCTTCGTCCCTCGACCGTGACTGGACCCTGCCTCATCGGAAGCCACTCTCCTCATTCCCATGAGGGAAAGGATCAAGGAGAAGGAAAAGAATGATGCAATGGATCCAACTAGGGCCATCTTCCCTAAGGCTTGGGGGTTTGGGTATTTGAGGTAGGCTTTGGAGTGTGTGGTTGGAGGGATGAGTTTTAATGGGTTTAGAAAATGGAAGGGTTTTGGAGTTATGTTTGAAGAGAATAGGTTTTGAATATGGTTGAGATGGGCAATGGGTAGTAAAAATGGGTTGTGATGAGTTAAAGAAGTGAAGGATAAGAGATTTGAGAAGATGGGTTGAAATAGGTTATAGAGATTGGAGTGGGTTGAAGAAATGAAAAAGAGGGAATGAAATGAGTGGTAGAGATTTTAAAGATAGGTCCTTGAAAGGAGAAGAGAAAGGAGAATGAAGAGGTTATGGAGATTTGAGAAGATGGATTTAAGGAAATGTAGGATAGAATGATGTATTGAGAGAGGAGTTAAGATGAGGAATGGATTGTAGAGATGAGTTTTTGAAAATGAGATTCAAGAAGAAGAAGAGGGGTTTTTTTTTTTTTTGAAGATGTGTTGAGAGAGATTAAAAGAATGAGAATGGTTTGTTGAGATGGAGAATGGATGTGGAGAAGAGGTGAGAGTTGGGATTTGGAGATGGGTTTTGTAAAAGAAAAGGAAATGGGTTTTGAGAAGATGAGATTTGAGGGAATGAAGGTTTGAAAGAAATGGAGGAAAATAGGGTTGTAGGGGTTAGGGCATGAGAGAAATGGAAGAAAATGAGAGTGTTTTAAGGGTTTAAGGGAGGCCCCACATGAACTCTAGTGCAAAGGAAAGCGAGGCGCTGCCCTCCAGTGAAGCGACTCCGCGGATGCAGCGTTGGTCGCATAGGCTGCTTTCCTCCATGGCGGCGGTGCCACGGTAGTGGCACGACCACTCCACTTACATGAGAGGGAAAGGGGGCGGCGGTGCGCCTGGCCCACGGCGGCACTGCGCCTACCTGTCTCGGGCGGTGGTGGAGCGCCGTTCGGTGGCGGCACCACTAATCACTGCCCCTTTTGTCGGCGGCCTGTAATATTGGTAATGTGGTGGGTTTTTACTGGCCCATTTGGGCCGCCAATGGCTGCTACCCCCTTCTTAGCTTGCAAAATGCCACTTTGAGTAAGATGATGGGCATGGTGGTGGGTTTTGCTAGACCATTTGGGCCACCAATGGCTCGATCATGCCTCCTTGTGCCACTTTCCTACTCTATCTCCCATTCTTCTCCATATTTCTGGCCATCTTTGTCACGCCCCAAACTCAGAAACTGGGCTCACAAAATTTCCGATTGCAGAATCCTGTGCTGACAACCTCCGTAGTACCCCATTCTTGGCTCCCAGCGCCCATATACTAAATTTCAATCCTGGGATCCTACAAGGAGGATTTTCCAACGTACATTTAACTCATAATAAGCATAACCACAAGTTTACCCAAATCACAAAGGCAACATCATCATCACATATCCACTAATATAAACATTTAAATAAAATGCTGAAAGGGAAATATATATATAAAAAAATCGAAGCTCTAGAAGACAGATGAACACTCCAAGCTCAATGTTGTTGCGACCTAATGCCACCTGCGTGCTTCTATCATGCATAAGCTTATAAAAAGCTTAGAGGGTTATGAAAGTGTGTGCACAAGGTAAGTGACAAGTATTCAATACGATACCATAATCATACAATATTGAAAATACTGGCAAGATCGTGAATCATACGATATCAGAGTAAGCAGAAATACTGACAAGTCCATGAATCATACAATATCAGAGTATGCAATACAGATCAGTTATGCAAATGAGGAGTCATATAGAGCCCAATATCAGATGTCGAGGATGTAATGCAATATACAATTCCTGATGAGTTCACGAATATTGTTAGCCGTATCTAGGCCATATAATTGTAGAAACATAGTAACCCAAAATGTCATATGCCGCGGATGTAATGTGATATGCGGTGCGAATGAAATGAACATGCGGGAGTGTGAAGTCGGGATGATAGTACGTAGTATCACAGGCTATGGGGTCCATCACAAGGGACTTCTATCCAAACCAGTCTCATACCTAAATTTGGATAGCCAGACTTAATGTTGTAGACTCCTGATCTCAAGTTAGTCGCGCGCCTAACCGAAATCCTGGCCATTGCGAAGGTACAGATATCAAATTAGTTACGTACCACCAGCCCGAGTGGATAGTGAATGAATGAGTAAGATGTTGAGTATACAACTACTGCTTAATAAGTCCACATATCAACACCATACATCTCTGGGATCATCACCGGGGTTTAGTACACTCTGCATGCAATCGCTGCCCACTGGACGCGCAACCATGCAAGTGGAAGAGACCTCATTATCCGCCTGGCCAGTAGTCAGCCAATATATACCCGGCATGTATATAGCAGACCCATTCACGAGCTGGTTAAACTCAGTCTAGATATGCCCACTACCCTCAGGCGGGTAAGGCCACCACCCCTTCCCAACCGACCACGACACAGTGAGAGACGTGACCTCCTGCTATTCGGCACTCGGGCACTCATGTATCCACTTGATCTCGACGTTGGGGCATCCTCTGGTACCAAGAGGGTTTAAGAATTTTCATTCAAGGCCATCTATGGCCGCCCGATGTTAGTAACAGATTTTTGATGTCCCATCTGGCCATCCATGACATGACTGTGAAGGCTACGACCCTGATGTCGCTAGGGCATACAGTAATCACAACAAACAATGCAAGATGCATGAATCATAGAATCCAGTCATGCATCAATCCTGCACATACAGTGCACTCATGTGAGATAATCTCCGCCTATCAGGGAATCTCATAACAACCTGCCCAATGACATTTGCAATGGTCAATCACATCTCATAATAAACATGCAGATGATGCGTATGGGCATATATCATGATGCTATGCTATCACATACTCATAATTGATATCGACAACCGACACCCATAATCGGCCTCGATGATCGGCCTATACAATCGGCCTCGACAATCGACCTCAGCAATCGGAATCGGTGAGAATGGGTCGAACATGGCTTATGGGAAGGTCACAATGTGGACATTTAACCATCATTGCCCATCAATGTGGATATTCAACCAACATTGCTCCCAATGAGTGGCCCACATAGAGCCAAACATATAATAGGTCCATGGCCTCACACAATGGCCCAATATACATCACCATGGGTCTCTCTCAAGGGCCTAATACACATCATGATGGCCCTCTCTTATGGGCTACATATGCATCACATTGGGCCTCGCTCATGGACCTCATGTACATCACAATGGGCCATAATACATGGGCCCCATATATGTCAAATGGGTCGCAATATATGGGCCGAAAAATATATCTCATTGGGCCTTACCAAATGGGCTAGAAATACATCACAATGGGCTTTACCAAATGGGCCGAAAATACATCACAATGGGCCTCATCATATGGGCCTCATATACAACACATTGGGCCTCACACATGGTCGCATAAATGTCACATTGGGCCACACTACATGGGCCATGAATACATCACTTTGGGCCTTATTAATGGGCCACAAATATACCACATTGGGCCCCATCATATGGGCCACAAATACATCACTGCGGGCCGTACAAATGGACGACATGGATATACAATACATACATCACGACGGGCCACGCGAATGGACGATAAGATATACAATATTTACATCATGGCTGGCTACACAAATGGACGGCATAGATATATAATACATACATCACGGCGGGCTGCACAAATGGACAACATAGATATACAATACATATAACACGGCAGGTCGCGCGAATGGACGCATAGATATACAATACATACAACACGATGATCCGCATGAATGGACGGCATAGATATACAATAAATACATCACGGTGGGCCACATACACGGGCCTAATATACATCACCAAGGGCCATGACCCATGGGCCTCAAATACATCACAATGGGCTACGACCCATGGGCCTCAATATACATCAAGTGGGCCGCATCAATGGGCCGCACTAATAGGCCATAAATGCACAACAAGTGGGCCCCGCTCATGGGCTAAAGATACATCGTGAGAAGTCGCACCAATGAGCCATAAATACGCAACAGGTGGGCCCCGTTCATGGCTAAAGATACATCATGATGGGTCTCATGGATGGGCCGCACTAATGGGCCTCAAATGAGCTTGGACCACACCAAAAATCATTTCACTAGTTGCAGGTGTAACATGTGTATCACTGTACACTACCATTTTATGGGGCACATGGCACCCTAATGATGATCAGCACTGCCCAAACATTGTCTATGTAAATCAGCACTATCCAAACATTGGACAACATCGTCTAAACACTGTCCATGTAAATCAATACCATCCAAACATTGGACAGCACCGTCCAAACATTGTCTAGGTAAATCAGCACTGTCCAAACATTGTCTGTGTAAATCAGCACTGTCCAAACATTGTTTATGTAAATCAGCATTGTTTAAACATTGTCCAGCATCGTCCAAAGATTGTCCAGCACCGTCCAGACATTGTCTGGCACTGTCCAGCGCAATCTGGATGGTGTGGATGAAATAAATACATCATGGTGGTGTCCACGCTGGCAACACAAGTGGACGGCTGGGATAAAACACTTACATCTCACGTGGGTCCCTTAGTAGGGATGAAACACGTACATTGAGGTGGCCCCACACCACTTGCTAACGTGGCACAACAGCAACAAGCTACTGGTGTGAGGTATACTAGCCAATCCGATTCTTGGATGGGTCCACATGGTGGCCCACCATCTGGACGGACGGTGTGGATCAAATCCAGTAGAGTGAGCCACGTTAAATGGATGGGTGGTGGATATACAATACATACAACCAAGGTGGGACCCACAGATCTTACTGACGTCAGTCCAGCAACTATATTGTTGCTGGACGGACGGTGAAGATAAGCACATATATCATGGTGTGGTGCCACATGGGTGGCCCACCAGCGTCCAAACCTCGTCCAGCAAATGATGGACGGTTAGGATACAACACATGTATCAGGTGGTACCACCGTCCATGGATTGGACGG
Organism: Magnolia officinalis; assembly: GCA_021015155.1. Lineage (NCBI taxonomy): Eukaryota > Viridiplantae > Streptophyta > Magnoliopsida > Magnoliales > Magnoliaceae > Magnolia > Magnolia officinalis. The sequence goes on from JAJHSJ010000014.1 coordinate 22,339,307, forward strand.
TTAGATTTATATACATCAAGGTGGGCTCCACCGTCCAGGGGTCTAGACAGTGGATGGTATGAATGAAACACATACATCATAGTGATCCCACACCTCCCGTCCAGATGGACGGTGTGGGATGAAAACATACATCATGGTGGTCCACACAACACAGTCAGATGGACAGTGCAGACAACACACACATCACATGGGTCTGCACAGCACCGTCCAGATGGACGGTGCAAATGGCACATACATCACAGAGGGGCCCCATGTGGAGGTGGTCCACATGTGTGGGACCCACCAGCTTAGAAGAAGCTGATATTTGTTTTTCCCTTTCATCTGGTTTGTCTGGACGGTTCCAGCGATGCTGGACCATCTAGCTAGCTGCTAGACGTAGCAAGATGGGCCCCACGAGTAGCAGGATCTGGTGGACCACACTACATCACAAAGAAAGAAGAGAGAGAGAGAGAGAGAGAGAGAGAGAGAGAGAGGTGAGAAGGGAAGGGACCCCACCACTATGGGCCCTCCCTATACAATGCATACATCGAGATGGGTCCCACCAAGTGTGGGCCCTCAAATCATCAAATCCAAACCAAAAATCACCCACTTCGAATTCCTTCCTTCCTCCTTCCGCCTATAGGCTTTAGAGCTCCAAGGGGGTCGATCTAATGGTTGAGATTGGCTTTGAAGGGTTGGATTGGGTGGTAGGCAGTGGGCCACACAAAGCTTCTCTTCCTTGGACGTTTGCTCTCATGGTGGGGTTGCTTAGGAGATGGGTTTGAGAAAGAGAGAGAGAGGGTTGTAAGGAGAGAGAGAGAGAGAGAGGGATGGGTGATAGAGTGATGGGGAGTGATAGGTGAGTGATGGGTGTACTTGGTAGTAAGAGAAAGTTAACTTTAGGGGAGGGGTGGTTGTACTTGCTTCAGGTGATTGATGGGATATGTACTTGACATTTGATATGATGGATTCTCTTGGGATTGCAAAGCGCGGTGTTTTCCTCGAACTGACACGGCCCACATCTCACGGCCCAGGTATCGTCTCGGTGCGCGAGACGCGGCATCGAAACCATGGCGACGGCACGGTCGCAAGGATACAAGTCTCAGGTCGAGCTGACTCAGATTGACAGGATGTGACTCAGGGTTGCATGCAAGTTTCGATTACAAATTGCGGGTCACCGGAATTCGACCGGGAGGACCACGGAAGCCTACGGAATGGTATGGTCTAGGATACGGGTCTGATAATCTTCAACCATTCATTGGTTGTAATGGACCGAAAATGGTCTGATTGGACCTTAGAGGTGGCCCATTCGAGCAACGGGCGTTGGATAGCTGGAAATCATAACCTTCATACTCTATTTCTCTCTCTCTTCCATTTCTAACCCCTTTTGGTCGTTCTATAGTCAAGGTAGACTGAAAATGCTCATTGGAGACTACGGTGGCCCATTTGGGCAAAGGATCTCTTTTCTATCCTCTCTCCATTTCTGACTTCTTTCAACCATTTTGAGATCAAGATGAATTCAATGGCCTAATCAAAGTTGGCGGTGGTCCAGGATGGGTCAGAAAAAGTCAGATCTGAGTCGACGGTGACCCATTTGGGCAAAATTGTATCGATTTGTGCCGAAGTTATACTTTTCTTAATCTGCATCTTCCCTTCTTTCTATTTTTGACTTTTTTTTACCATTTCGGGGTCAAGATGAATCTCAACAACCTATTCGAAGTCGGCGGCGGCCTAGGATGGGTCGAAAAGGTCAGTTCTAAGTCGGCGGTGGCCCATTTGGTTAAAATTGTATCGGTTTGTGCCGAAGTTAGATTTTTCTTAATCTATTCTTCCCCCTCTTCCCAAATCTAAATCCGTTTTGCCTATCCCATGATCGAGGTGGGCCAAATAAAGGCTTGACCGGAAGCAAAGATGATATGGGCCATTAGAACTTAAAACAAATGTATCTCATAAACCGAAATGAATTATCGAACGCACGATACATGATTTTGGGGTAGGACAAGCTACTTTAGTCACCCAACCTGCTACGCTGGGTTATGTACACTGTATCTATGAATTTTCATTCGACCTAAGTTCGAATTACTTTCAAATTTCAAGATCTTAGCCCTATCATTTTCTCAACCATCCTCCCTAAGTTTAATTCTCTCCAAGATCTAATTCCTATACTATGGCCCGATTACTCGAGATGAATAAGGGCTTGATCCTAAAGTTTAACATCGCCACATCTTAGCGTCCCTATCTATGTCAGCAAATACATTATGGTGAGTCCACAGTCCACAGTTCAGTTTAATTTTAAACTCATGCTCCGATATCAACTTGTAATGCCCTAAATTTTGAGGGTCGAGTAAAGCTCGACTCCCAAGATTCTGGACATCGCTTATGTTTTACAGAAGACGATTTCCCGATTACTTCTATATAGGGCATTTGAGCATGCATAGAATTATACTAAAAAGTGTATCATACTCTAGATTTAATATAATTAAAGAAAATGTGTAAGTCAAAACATATATTATGAGATTTCTTCCAGAGTATGAGTCGACATCTTGGATCAATGTGTATATATACAATTTAAAGAAATTTAAAATAAAATGTACAGATGTAACGTACAGCTAGTCCCGTATGCCCAACGCTCCCTGTCTAGAAGTGTGCGGCCTACATCGGCCCATCCGAGAGCTTGAAGTAGGAGAACTCCTCATTCATGAATGTCTGATCCAGCGCATCGGCATTGACGGTCCCTGCATCTACATTAGCGTCTGGTTGGTGTTTTAAAATACTATCTTTGAGTGGGAGTGAGTGATCAACTTAGTGGTTCAATAAAGCATGAGTTACACATGTTATCAAGCCTATCAATATAAGAATGATAAAGCAATGTAAAAAAACATTTCATAATTACTCTTCTTAATGCGAATAATGGAGTTTATGAAATGATGCATGCCCTCACCATACAACACTCTCTCAACATGCGACTCTGACCACCTGGTTCGCAAATGACAACACTTTCTCAACACACGACTCCAATGCCTGTTTCGCCACATTCTAAGCTAATGTAATGCGGTGAATGATTATGTTAGACGAGTGATTAATTATGCCTATTCTGAAATTACGGTGAAGACCGCTTTAGTTGAAGTCGGGAATATGTCAATATGTCCTAGAGGGGGGTGAACAGGACTTTTTAAAGTTGTTATGATTTATTTAAAAATTCTACTTCACTAATCCTATGAATATGCAATTTATCAGGATTACTCAAATGTAACTCTACTGGCTTCCAAGCCTATTATAGGATCCAATCACAAACTATTCAAGAGATAGCAATATATAACTTAGTTTATGATGGATATGACTGTGTATGTGTGTGGGGTGCGATCAGATATATAAATATGAATGCTTTGACATGAATCACACACACAGAAGAAAAGTAATCACAAACACAGTCATTTTTATAGTGGTTCGACTACTTGTCTACTCCACTCCTGGTAACCGCACTCAACCCTTGATTGTACTGGATTTCACTAAGGAGGTTTCACAGCGGTTCACCTCAAACCTAAGATTTTAAATTAAGTTCACCTTCAACCTTTACAACCTACACTGAGGCTGACTGTTTATGCTCTCACGAGCAAGGGTCAATACAACGCACCCACTTTTAGGCACACTGGCCAAGGATCTTCCATAAGACCCTACTAGAGGTTTCTACACGGTTCACCTCAAACCCGAGGTTTCACAGTGGTTGACCTCAAACCTAAGGTTTTGCTAATTCACCTTCAACCAGATGTTTATGCTCTCCACAGAGCAAGGGTCCACACAACGCACCCACCACGTACACTCCCGCCGGAGGCCTCCTATGAGGACTTCAAAGGGTGATAACCACTTAAGACCCAATCCTACAAAGGAATGATTACAAGTATCCTCTTGGACTCAGATACTTACAAATAAGTTGATGAGTCCCGATAAGCACAATGTCAAAGATCTCCTCCTCCTTGTTAATGAAGAGTCTTCTGCTCCCTTGATCCGCAACACAAAAAGATATACTAATACTCGGCTTCGGGTAGGGTCAAGGTTAAGATGGAATCCTACTCTCAAAATATTTTCCTATCAGGAAGATAGAGCGATTCCAATCTTATGCATTTAAGGCATCCCAGCTTAATGATTTGCCATTAAGGTAGTAGCTGGAGGATCCTTAAATGCAGAAGTTCATTCCCCAATCCACTCTATAGAACATCAATGGTAAGGGTGGATTGGAGGATGAACTTCCCTGAGAGAAAGGGCTTTGGGTATATGATCTAAGGATAAACACTCAAAAGCTCTCTCTACTTTCTCTCCTAGCTACAATAGACAAGTCCTCTATATATAGGCAAAAGGTTCCAATGGATATAAAACGGTCACATTTATGACTGAGTTCGATATCATCGAGCTGGTTCGATATCATCGAGCGTATACTCATGATAGCATCGATGGTTTGCTCGATGACTCGAACTCAAAGTCATACGCTTTTGAAACCTTTAGCCAGCTGGTTGATGAATCGAAACAGTTGTCGATGTCATCGGATTTCCCGATTCCATCGATGATAGGTTCGATCCATCGACACTTGAAATGAGAGAGACTTGTCTTGAAATATTTCAGGTTTTTATGAATGATCGGGGAACCATCAAGATCATCAGAATTTGAATGTCGATGAAATCGATATCAACGTCGAGGCATCGATAAATCCAGCAGATTTTCCATTAAGCTTGCTGGACAGTTTGTATCCAGTTTCGATGCAATCGACCTAGTACCGATGTCATCGATATTTGAATATCGATTCAATTGAAGTGCCCCCGATCATAGTTAAACCACCCTGAAATAAGCTGGAAAAAATGCGCGCCTTCGATCGATATCATCGATGGACTTCCGATCTTATCGATATTTGATTTTAGATCATATTGAAAGGAACAACGATATATCGAAGGAATTTAAAATTTTCTTTAAAAAATAGGGGCGCCGAAAATCTGCCTGTCGATAAGATCGAGTCGACTCTGATAGACTCGAGATTTGAATATCGATGATATCGATAGGTGTATCGATACATCGATAATTCGTCCAGATATGTTATGAGGTTGCTGGACATATTTGGTCCTCTTTTCGATGGTATCGATGAAGCATCGAAGACACGACAGCGCAAGTCAATCATATCGAAATGTGTATCGATAAAATCAACAAGGCAAGAAAACTTAGAGATTTTTCTGTTTTGAAAAAAGTTTTCTCACCTTAAAACCCTATGATTTTTTAACTTGTTTTTAAGGGTTTTCTTCACCTGGTGGTTTGGGACATGGGATGTGAGGCTTTAGATTTACTTGTGGTGAGCTTGCACACATCCCGTTGAGGCAGACGCTTGAATTGATCTTCCTATCAGGCTCCGTAGACAATTTTACTCAACACTCACGTATCTTGACAAACCAGGGCACTTTCACTTTGTTTTCTTCCTTCCTCAAGCTTCGTGGGATGCATCTAGGTCGTTCGAAAGCTCCATCCTGAAGAAACGAGCATCGGGCGGAGATCCGCCATAAGAGCCGACCTTCTCCTCCATCGTTCTTCCACACCAAGTGGGACCAAGTCGTGTTTCGAAGCAGTGGTCGGGGCTGTGTCCAGACTACAACATTGCATCAAAGGAGAAACTAAGTAAAAAGATAAGAAGAAGGAGAATACGAATGGAGGAGAGACGAAGAAGAGAAAGAGAAGAAGAGAGCGGATCGCTGCCGCATTTCCACTCAAACTCAGGTTGAATCCACTGAGTTTGGACGCCCCTGGGATGAGTCTAGCCACCTCTGGACTTCCTAGAAGCAGAAAAGAAGAAGGAGAAAAAGAGGAAGTAGGGGTTCAGGGTTGCACCAGCTCAAGTCGGGCATGCCCGACACACTGGCGAGTTTAGCTCACCGGACCGAGATATGTTGGGTCTGTTCAAGTCCAGACCATTCTTCTGGTTGAGGTAGTGAGGAGAAGAAAGAAATGAGGATGAAAGCAGAAGGAAGAAGTAGGGGAGTTGAGTCGAGTTGGTTGCTGCCGAGTCATATTGGGAAGAGCATCGATATATCGAAGGATTTTGAGATTTTCTTTAAAAACAGGGGTGCCGGAAAACTGTCTGTCGATCTTATCGAGCCACTTTCGATGGACTCAAGATTTGAATATCGATGATATCGATAGGTGTATCGATACATCGATAATTCGTCCAGATATGTTTTGAGGTTGCTGGATATATTTGGTCCTCTTATCGATGGTATTGATGAAGCATCGAGGACTCGACAGTGCAGGTCAATCATATCGAGGGTGTTTCGATAAAATCAACAAGGCAAGAAAAACTTAGAGATTTTCCTGTTTTGAAAAAAGTTTTCTCACCTTAAAACCCTATGATTTTCTAACTCATTTTTAAGGGTTTTATTCACCTGGTATTTTGGGACATTGGATGTGAGGCTTTAAATTTACTTGTGGCGAGCTTGCACACATCCGGTTGAGGCAGACGCTTGATTTGATCTTCTTATCAGGCTTTATAGACAATCTGACTCAACACTCACGTAGCTTGATAAACCAGGGCACTTTGATATTCATCCAGTAGTTTGGGGAAGATAGGACATTGTCCTTTTAAACATCGATCTCAACTGAATCACTAGGTGTGGGACGGCCGCAGCGGTCCTATGCCTATATTCTTGATCTATCTAGGTTCGTCGCTCCTAGATAAATACATATGATAGGCAAGTTGTAAAAGTGATGTTCGCGGTCACTACGGGGTGGCTCGTCAACCCAACGTAGGCCGATAGCACGGACACGATGTCCCACACCACCACGCCCGACTCACGAGTCTTGAGGATCGCAGTACAATGGTTAATAATGGATCTTCACAATGGTGAGGGGGGTACCCTATATTCAAGCAGTTACAATCATACATGGTGAACATACAATTGGTCAGCCGGTTCTTTAGGAAATTTCGGTTGGTACGGGCACACACTAATGTAATCGGCATGGAGCGCGTAAGCGTCCCGCATGGCCTAGTCACTGTCGGTAGTCAATGTCTGACCCACATCATTCGAACTTACCTAGGGTGGCCAACCTAATTCGGTCACCCAATGCGGGAATTTACCGGTTACTTAGACTACTCTCACAATCCTATTTCTATTCAAATCATATCAACTGACATTCACAACACCAGGGTTAACATTTGATAATCAAGTTTTGATAAACTATTCATTTAGGCATTTCATCGAACACATAAGCATCGTTACACTACAACTTACAATTTATTGGACAAAATCGAAATACTCTTAAATCATCATGTACAAACTACATTAGTAATCATAAATCATTAACTAAAATGGTAGCATTGATAAATCGCAACCTAAGCACTTATAATCCGCACCTTTCGGTAGCACGTCCAACTCGGACTCGCTCTTGGGAATATATTTCCAAGGAAGAATTGTTAGTCACCTATACAAGTACACGGGTTCATTAGCGTTGGGAAAGACCCATCTAGAGACCAATATCCATAAAGAGGTTTGTAGTTTTACACTAGATCATCGCCGAAGAAGTTCCAACAGCGGGAGTGGTGGTAGTTAGGCTTGTGAGTCAAACGGAAGAGAGTCACTCTTCGTAGCAAGCACTCCTTCGATCTCTCACTTCCTTATCTCTCTCATTCCTCCTCTTTCTCACCTTAGGGCTCTCAACTTTGGATTGGGAGGAAATGGGGTGAATTGGGAACTATTTATAGTTTCAGATGGTGTGCGAATGGTCCTTGGTCCACTCTATTTAATACTTATACCTTATGGGTGGTCATTTCTAACTAACGGGGCCCCTATGAGGGCCCGTGGGCTCATCTATACCATGTGGAAGGTTCCCTACCAATGGATCAATGATATAACACAGTTTCGGTACGATCGAATAAGCAAATCGACCGTGGGAAGCCTGTGTCAGATTAACGGTCGGTAATATTCAATCAGGGTCGCGGTTATACGGTTGTGTGCGGGGAATTATCCTTACCCTACTTGTAAAGTTTGGTCATAAACCGATGGTCTGAAACTCTCAACTTTGCGTAAGAGTGGACGACCCAATTCAATTAAGTTTCAACTTCTTCTTTTACAGTATTTGCACTTCTCATGCACCCGTCCTTCTGCTCAAGTTGAGAAGTTCTGTACACCATCCAGGCTTGACTCCCGTGATGGATGTCGAGCTCAATAAGACGGACATTGCTCTATAGTTTCAAGGCTAGCGGACCCCCGATGTGCGATCTACGTCCCTTACGGAGTTTCAAGGTACTCCCAAGAGGGGTGGGCCCTCGGGATTTCTCCCGGGTTGGGCCATTGGCACTTGCGATCCTAGCGTCTCATCATTTTTTGAAATGGTAGCCCAAACTTAATTTACCTAATGCTTAGCATTTACGTACATCTTATTGTAATTAGCTAGTCGGGTATGGCCCTCGAGCGGTTCCACCTGTGGTCAAACTTGGGTTTCTGTATGGATTTTTCTTGGACGTTACACGATTGGTCTGTACAATAATTATTTTACATGTGTACACACGTATGTCATCTTAGAATAATTTAGACTATTTAATTCTTCACATTCATTTTTCAGTGAATGCATAGAAAATGATTTCCAAAATTCCCATGGTCAAAATCCAACTCCCAAACACAATTTTTAAAATCCAAAATTTTGAAAATCTATACTCCCGAACACAACTAAAAATCCCGAATTTGAAATTCAGGGTTAGGAATTCAAGTTTTTAAATCATACTCATAAATAACTTACAAGGGAAATTGAAGGAAGTAATGGATAGACATTATCTGATCAATTTCAACTTTTGAAACATGACTCATCCATGGTAAGTCCCCTACAAAGGTCTTGAGATGTGGCTGTACCATACTTTGTTTCATCCACTCCTCCTGTCTCCATCCATGGTAGAGTTTGGTACACAAGAAGACCTAAGACGTTTGAGTGGCCGTTAATAGTAGTAAAAATTCATTAATATTTTTTGTCTATTACCTAGGTCTAGCAAAAAATCATTAATATTTTTGTCTATTACCGAAGTCTTACGCTTTCGTTATATTTCTTAAAAGATGCTTAGGCACACCTTCTCCTGTTGTAATATATGGCAGAGTATTTTTGGCTTATATGTGCCAATGTATCATTGTCTATCCTTTGAGCACCGCAAATGTGCTAGGTTCAGTGTTCAATAATGCTCCTCAGGTACTGCATTTGTCACATCTGCTAGGCTATATTTGTGGCACATGTATTGTCAAGTGCTTCACATGTGCCATGTATGTGAGTTGGTGTGCCTATACTTTATCTTACATATAAGTATAGGTGTATTATGGGAATATGCTTAAAGTATTGAACTTTTTGAACACTTGCATTTCATGACCAATTTAAGTCTCTAAATTGGGAGATCCATTGTGCTTGGACTATAGACTTGTATATATATTAACTTCTCATTTGACATTTCTACTCTGCTCTAATAAAAGCTACTCTAACAAGCCTTTTTTTTTTTTTTTTTTTTGTTCTAACTCTTATTTTAAATGAGTTCATTTACTAAAATCATGTTTTCAAAACTAAAAAAATAACACTTATTTAAAATAAGCACGTTTAGTCCAATATTCAAATAAGAGTTTTTTTTTTTTTTAGGGATAATTCTTATCATTTTTAAAGATTACAATAACTGCATTATTAGAGCAACTGAGATGGTTGTTTTGGTGGATCTCGTCATAGATCGACCGTGCCCCAAATGGAAAATGAATAGATAGCTACAATATGAAATATCGGTGAAGACCATTTTAGTCGAAGTAGGAATATGTCAATATGTCCTAGAGGGGGGTGAATAGGATTTTTTAAAGTTTTTATGGTTGTTTAAAAATCCTATTACATTAATCCTAAATGAATAGGCATGACAAGCATCAGGATATCATCAGAGTAACTCAAATGGCTTTCAAGCCAAATTGACGATCCAATCACAAAACTATTTAAATGATAAACAAGAGACAGGTTGTAGTTTATGATGGATGTGACTGTGTGTGAAGTGTGAGCAGATATTAAGGCAGTTAATGAAATCACACAAATAATCAAGAACGATTATCAATCTAAAACACAGTCATTTTATAGTGGTTCGACAATCAGTCTACTCCACTCCCGGCAGACGCACTCACCTTTGAGTGTGCCGGATTTCACTAAGTAGGTTTCACAGCGGTTCACTTCAAACCTAAGGTTTTAAATCAGGTTCACCTTCAACCTTTAAAACCTACACTGAGGCTGACTGTTTATGCTCTCACGAGCAAGGGTCAACACAACGCACCCACTTTTAGGCACACTGACCAAGGATCTTCCATAAGACCCTGATAGAGGTTTCACTCGGATCACCTCGAACCTAAGGTTTTAGACAGGTTCACCTTCAACCGGAAGTTTATGCTCTCCACAGAGCAAGGGTCAACACTACGTACCCACCACGTACACTCCCGCTGGAGGCCTCCTACGAGAGCTTACAAGGGTGAGAAACACCGAAGACCCAATCCTAAAAAGGAATGATCACAAGTGCCCTCTGGCCTCTAGTAACTTACAAATAAGTGGATGAGTCCCATTCAGTACGTTGACGAAGGTCTCCTCCTAGTTGATGAAGAATCTTCTGTTTCCTTGATCCGAACACAGATAATGTACCAATACGAGGCTTTGGGTTGGGTCAAGGTTAAGACGGAATCCTACTCTATAAAATGTTTTCCTATAAGGAAGATAGAGTGGTTCTGATTATGCATTCAAGGCATCCCAGCTTAATGATTTGCCAGTAAGGTAGTAGGTGGAGGATCCTTGAATGCGGAAGTTCATTCACCAATCCACTCTATTGAATATCAATGATAAGTGTGGATTGGAGGATGAACTTCCCTGAGAGAAAGGGCTTTGGGTATATGATCTACGGTAAAACACTCAAAAGCACTCTCTTCTTTCTCTACCAGCAATAATAAACAAGTCTTCTATATATAGGCAAAAGGTTTCAACGGATATAAAATAGTCATGTTTATGACAGAGTTCGATATCATCGAGCGGGTTCGATATCATCGAGCGTATACTCTCGATGGCATCGATGGTCCACTTGATGACACAAACTCAAATGTCATACGCTTTTGAAACCTCTTGTCAGCTAGTCGATGGAATCGAAACAGGTGTCGATGTCATTGAATTTCGAACTCCGATTTAATCGATACAGTGTCGATTCATCGACATTTGAAATTGAGAGAGACATGACTAGAAATATTTCATGTTTATAATAATGATTGAGGGACCTTCGAGATCATCGGAATTCGAATGTCGATGATATCGATAATTGTCTCAAGGCATCGATAAATCCAACGGATTTATCATTAAGCTTGCTGGATAGTTTCTGTCCTTGTTCGATACCATCGACACAATACCGATATCATCAATATTTGAATATCGATTCAATCGAGTGACCCCCGATCATAAATAAACAATCCTAAAATATTTTGCTAGAAGAACTTGGCGCCCATGACCGATATCATTGAGGGCCTTCCGATATCATCGATATTTGAATTTCAATGGTATCGAGGAGGCTTTGATATATCGATGCACATATGATATTCTTAAGAAAAAATTGGGGTGCCGGAGATCTGCCTGTCGATATTATCGAGTCACCTTCGATGGACTCGAGATTTGAATATCGATGATATCGATAGTATATCGATGTACATATGACGCTGCTGGATCGGGTCCAAAAGGTTCATCTCTGGCCATCTCAGTCCATTCGATGGGAGCGACACCTGCTCCTCCTTCTACTTTTGCTTGAATATCTTCCTCTGGGTCCTCAGGGTATTTATGAAACTTCAAATCCATCTTTCGAATGTTACTTTTGTTGAAGGTTTGGAGAGGAAGTACAGGATCACTTGTAGTTAGAAAGGCTATGGCATTGCATATTGTATGTATGATCCAAGGATATGGTGAGTGGACATCTCTCGCCGTGAAAAGCATAAAACAACTGATGCACGATGAGGATAGGCAGATAAATCTTGATCCCAGAGGCGATCGAATAGATTATCATAGTCATGAAGCCCGTGAGATCTGCTCTGTTGGAACCCCTAGAGTAGATGTTTAAAGTAAGGATACCATGCAAGACCCGATAGCGTGGTTCCATAAATATGGCTTTTAGGGAATTCCCTTGGTGCCACTGAACATCACGGCCATGACATAGGAATTTGGTGACCTCTGACCGAACATCAATGCTTTTCATGTCCATATCTGGGAGTCATATAGGTGATAGAGTAAGATTGAAAATTCCTACGATAGACTCAGGAGTGATTTGCAAATCATCACCATCGACGGTCACGGTGATGGATGGAGGATCGAACACTGGAGAATGACAGGCGCTAAAGAATTTGTATGTCCGTTCGAGTTGATATAGTCCCCCAAAGTCGAGAACTGGTAACCAATCTATGGCTGCCAATAGAGGTTCCAGATTATATGGAGTCAGACAACTTCTGTCGACTTTCCTTTCTGGAATAACTTTTCTCCTAGTGAACTTAACCAGGACCAGATTGACCTGTATCGGTTAAGGTGGCTGCACCTCGGACTGGGACCCACTATGTCTCGTGCGTTGCCTTGTGGGGGTCCCACGTTCCGGGGGCCTTGCACTTCCTCTTGAAGTGACCACTTTTTGTTGAGTGGACCTTGATGACTCACCCGAACCAGATGCCTTGCCTTTGTCCTTACCCATAACGACAAATTTTGGAACAATGGACAAAGTTCCTCTGAAAGTACTCGACCAAAAGACAAAATACACTCTGAAATGGAAGGGGTGGAAGAATAATACCAGTTCTCGAGGAGCTTTTGGGACCCACGATGTACTTTCACCAGAGGATTTGAGCAGAAGGAAAACGGAAAGCCTTTTTCAGAAAGAAAATAAAAATTTTCCGCTCGACTGCCTTTTATCGGGCGACAGTCTTCGATATCATCGATCAGTGTTCCGATGATATCGATGTAGCTCCCCCGATGTTATCGACACCGTCTTTGATATCATTCTCGATCATATGACTCTTTATATTCTAAAAAGGCGCCGAAGATATCGACCCTTGATCGATTAATGGAGAATGTCATATCGAAAGTGAATGATTTTCAGCATTTAGACGACCCTGCAAGTATACTTTTAGTATTTCTATGAATCAATAGTATACTTAGCAAAATTATGTACAATCACTGTACACAACAAAATTATAAACATTTGTATGTTTATATACAAAAGATGGAGGTGAGGAACCTCAGATATATCATTTGAAGCTTAGCAAAATTTGCATCATTCCAGCAAATATCCAGACCTAGATACATGACCTGGACTTGTTCATTTCATATTTTTGACATTTTAGGCCTAGGAATCAGCTCTATCTTTGCCTTTGATGACATAGCAGTGGTTATTTGTGCGACAATCCTTCATAACTATTTTTCCTGATAGATCTAAGATTTCGCATTCGTCTTTGTTTAATATAACCACGTGCTTATTATCACAGATTTGAGATATGCTTAGTAGATTATGTGTCAATCCTTTAATGCAGAAAGCATTCTCATTTTTGAGCGAATTAATTCCTCTTATGATTCCTTGTCCAATTACTTTGGCGGTGGTTCCGTCTCCGTAAGTGACTATCCCATTGTAAAGATCTGTATAGTTTGAAAGAAGGGATTTGTCACGCCCCAAACTCGGAAAACGGGCTCACAAAATTCCCGATCGCCGAATCCGGAGTCGACAGCCTCCGTAGTACCCCATTCTCGGATCCCAGCGCCCATACGCCAGATTTCCGATCCTGGGATCCTACAAGGAGGATTTGCAGTGTGATTTTTTTTTTTTAATGGAGCATAACCACGAGCATAACTAAGTCACAAAACAACAGCACCACATATCCACTATATCAAAAACTTTAAGTACAATGCGTATGAAAGGGAAATTCAGTATAATGAAAGTAACAGAAACTCCAGAAGTCCGCTGCACACTCCAAGCTCAACGCTGCTGTAACCTATCGTCACCTGCACGCATCTATCGTGCATAAGCTTATAGAAAGCTTAGTGGGTGGTGAAAGTGTGTGCACAAGGTAAGTGCCATGTAAGCAATATCAGAGTAATCAGAGTAATCAGAGTAATCAGAGTAATCAGAATAATCAGAGTAATCAGAGTAATCAGAGTAATCAGAGTAATCAGAGTAAGCGGAAATACTGACAAGCCCATAAGTCATACAATATCAAGGTACACAATGCAAATCAGTTATGCAAATGAGGAGTCAAAATGAGCCAAGATTAGATACCAAAGATATAATGTCCTAAATCATACAATATCGAAATAAGCGAAAATATACTGATAAGTCTAGGAGTGCAATCAGCCGTACCAAGGCTAAGCGATGTAAGACATGAGTACTAACGACCATATCAATGCAGAAACATGACAACCCAAAAATGATAAGTACTACACATGCAATGTAATATGCGGTGCGAATGAAATGACCAAGCTGGAGTGAAGTCGGGATGATAGTACGTAGTATCGCTGGCTACGGGGTCCACCACAAAGGACTTCTATCCAAACCAGTCCCATACCTAAATTTGGATAGTCAGACTCAACGTAGTAAACTCCTGATCTCAGGTTAGTCGCGCGCCCCAACCGAAATCCTGGCCATGCGAAGGTACACAACAATTAGTTGCGCACCACCAACCCGAGTGGATAGTGAATGAAATGAATGCGTGAGTATGCAACTCCTACTCAATAAGTCCACATATCAGTACGGTTCCTCTCTGGGAAATCACCGGGGTCTATTACACTCCAAACCAGATTGCCGCCCCATCGCACGTAACAAGGTGAGTGGAAGAGACCTCACTATCCGCCTGCCAATATCGGGCCCGGCTCGTCGATAGCGGACCCATTCCTCGAGCTGGTCAGACTCAGCCTAGCATTGCCCCCTCCTCTCGGGCAGGTAAGGCCGTACCCCCTTCCAACCGACCACGACACAGTGGGAGACGCGGCCTAACGGTACATGGCCCTCATGCGCTCATGCATCCACTCGGTCTAGACGTTGGAGCAACCTCTGGAACCAAGAGGGTTTAGGGACTTTCACCCAGGGATATCTATAGCACCCCATGTAGAACAGATTTCCGGTGTCCCGTCTGGCCATCCACGATATGCCTGTGGAGGCTACGGCCCTGATGTCGCTAGGGCACACAATGCAAGATGCATGAGCCATACAATCCAATCATGCATCAATCATGCGCATACCGTGCGCTCAAGTGAGATAACCTCTGCCTATCAGGAAGTCTCATAACAATCTGCCCAATGTCATATGCAATGGTTAACCACATCTCATAACAAACATGTGGATGATGCGTATGGGCATGTATCATGATGCTATGCAGTCACATACTCATAATCGGTATCAACAATCGGCCTCGACAATGTGAACCAACATTGCCCCCAAGAAATGGCTCACACAAAGCCAAACATATAATGGGCCCATGACCTCACACAAGGGTCTAATATATAACACATTGGGCCTTACTTAAGGGTCATATATACACAACGGGTGGGCCCTGTTCATGGGCTTTAAATACATGACATGTGGGCCCTACACGTGGGTCTCGAATACATCAAATGAGCCATGCATCATGGGCCTAATACATATCACAATGGGCCTTGCCCATAGGCCACGAATACATCACAGTGGGCCCCAACTATGGGTCGCATATACATCATATAGGTCTCGACAATCGGCCTCGGCCTCAACAATCGAATTGACACTCGGAATCGGCCTCGATACGCGGCCTCGACAATCGGAATCAGAATCGACGATCGACATCGACATCGATAATCGGCCTCGGCAATCGGAATCGACCTTGATACTCGGTTTTCGACAGATCAGAATCGGCCTCGATACTTAGCCTCAACAATCAGAATCGGCATATACAATCGGCCTCGACAAATCGAAATCATCGGAATTGGCCATGATACACGAAATCGATCGATAATCGGAATCGGCAAATCGATCACGTCAATCAGAATCGGCAATCGGTCACGACAATCGCACCGATCGATAGTCGGAATCGGTAAATCTGTCACGTCAATCGAAATCGGTAATCGGTCAAGGAAATCAGAATCAGCAACTCGGTCACGACAATCGCACCGATCGATAGTCGGAATCGGCACATCGGTCAAGTCAGTCGAAATCGGTAATCGGTCAAGGTAATCAGAATCAGCATATCGGTCACCACAATCGCACCGATCGATAGTCGAAATCGGTAAATCGGTCACGTCAATCGAAATCGATAATCGGTCAAGGAAATCAGAATCAGCAACTCGGTCACGACAATCGCACCAATCGATAGTCGGAATCGGCCTACTCAATCGGCCTCGATAAATTGAAATTGATAATTGGCACCGACAATTAGCATATAAACAAGGCGAGGTCCATAGATAAACAGACGATCACTCATAGTATAAAGATCGGCACTCGGCCGTGGTTATATCAAATCCGATAGCATGTAGTAATTCGTCTACGGCGAATGGGGCCCACTTATTTGGGTTAACCCACGAAGAGAAATGGGCTAACAAGGCCTAAGAGACGGTCACAATGAGGACATCTAACCTTCATTTCCCATCAATGTGGACATCTAACCAACATTGCTCCCAATGAGTGACCCACATAAGGGATTCATATAGCCACACATATATCACATCGAGCCCCCATTCATGGGCCTCACATACATCGCATCGGGCTTCATACAAGGGCCTCGAATGTACCACAATGGGCCACGCCCATGGGCCTCGATACATCACAATGGGCCTCGCCCATGGACCATAAATGCATTTCAATGGGCCGCACCCATGGGCCTCGAGTACATCACAATGGGCCTCATCAAAATAGGCCATAAATGCATTACCGTGGGCCTCACATGTGGGCCTCATATATAACAAATGGGCCACGTATCTGGGCCTTGTTTACATCAAATGGGCGACGCGACATAGGCCTAACCATACGAATAGGTGGGCCCCACCCATGGGCCAAAATACGTCATGATGACCCCATGGATGGGCCGCACCAATGGTCCCCAAGTGGGCTTGGAGCACACCAAAATCATCTCAACACTTGTAGGTGTAATTTGTGTATCAGTGTACACTATCAGCCCATGGGGCATATGGCCTATTAATGATGACCAGCACTGCCCAAACATTGTCCATATACATCAGCACCATCCAAATTTGTCCAGGTGCATCAGCATCATCCAAACATTGCCCAGCAGCGGGTCCCACCATCAGGACGGCTGGGATGGTCATATACATCACGTGGGACCCATGGAATGTGCTGACGGCAATAGCAGGTGGGTTCACCATCAAAACGGTTGGACGGCATGGATAACACACGTGCATTATGGTTGGGATCCACCGTCCATGAGCTGGACGGTGGATACAACGCATCATCAAGGTGGTTGCCAGGTGGTGGTCCACCGCATTTGCTGCATACCGCAGCCGTGATCGGCGTACACCAGCCAATCCGCATCACACCGTCCATGGGCTGGACGGTGAGGATGAAATAGATCATTACAAGGTGGGCCCCATACGCTGCCATGGTGGGGTCCACGTTCAATATATGGACAGTATGGATATAACATATGCCTGTTGTGTGTCCCACACACGTGACCCACACACAGAACGGTGTGCTTTCATGGCACCGTCCAGATGGACGGTGCTTGTGTAAACATGTATTAAAGGTGGGTCCACGTGGAGCCCACCAGATATATATAATATATAATATATTATATTATATAAAATATATCATATATAATATAAAACTAAGTATTATATATAATATAACACCTGTACACACCAGCGTCATCCAGGCCCTGGACGGCCTGGATGCAATACACGCTCCAGGTGAGTCCCGTTCAAATGGACAGACGTCGTAGGGTGGGCTGGCCCATCGTTCAAATGATGAACGGTGTAGATCGAAAAGATGCATCATGGTGGTCCCTTCACGGTAGCACAACATATGGACGGCTGGATGTGCACATACATGTACCACGGTAGATCCTATACACGTGGCCCATCTACACTGTCCAAATGGACGGTGGGGCATAACATATACCTCATGGTCAGGGCCCACCGTCCAGATGGACGGTCTGGACGAAACACATACAACGGTGGGACCCTCAAAGATAAGTGACGTCACAACAGCCGCCATGCTGCTGCTGGACGTCAGATGGTTGGACGGTATGGGTGTGATACATCCATCCAGGTGCCCTCTAGCCACATGTAAATCAAGGTGGCCCCACGAATGAACTGCTGGATGCAAGGTAGACATCAGGTGGGTCCACACGTGTGGCCCACCTGCTGTAAATCAAGTATGTATTTGTGTTTCCTCTTGGTCCAGGGCGTTGGAGGCTGAACGTTACCCGTCCCAGCAGCTGGGCCCAATCCAATCAGACCCACGGATGGACGGTCTAGCCTGGTGAGGTACAGACATCAAGGTGGGCCATCATATGAAAGGAGAGAGAGAGAGGTGATGGCGATGGAGGGACCCGCCACCATGGGCCCCTCTTTGATGTAATACATACATCAAGATGGGTCCCACCACATGTGGGCCCTCAAATCACGAAATCAACGGTGAAAAATCATAAAATCACTCACAAATAGTGAAGATTCACCCACCTTGATCTTCTTTTCCTTCTTCCGCCAATACGACTTAGAGCTCAAATGAGTGCGATTCAACAGTCGAGATCGGTTTTCAAGGGTGAGGATGGAAGATAGGAAGGTAGGCCACACATAACATCTCTCCCATGGAAATTGCTTGGACGTGGGTTGCTCTCATGGAGCTTGGGAGAGAATGAGGGAGAGAGAGATGAGAGAGAGGTGATGTGAGTGATGGAGTGATGGGGAGAGAGATGGGTGAGGTGATGGGAAAGTTGACTTTAGGGATGGGGGTTGTACTTGGGGATGGGTGAGTGATGTGTGAGTGATTGATGGGATTGATGGGATTGATGGGATTGATTCTCCTGGGTTTTGTAACGCGCGGCGTTTTTCTCGAACTGAACGCGGGCCTAGATCTCCTGGCCAGAGTATCGGATCGGCGCGCGAGTCACGGCATCGGAACCGCGGCGACGGCGCGGTCGCTAGGGTACTAGTCTCGGGTTGAGTCGACTTGGATTGACGACGTGTGAATCAAGGTCACGCGCAAATACCGGTTAAGGGTCGAAGGTTGCCGGAATTCGACGGGAAGACCGCGGAAGCCTACGAGACGGTATGGTTCAGGATACGGGTCTTACAGGATTTGTCACCTGTGACATGTCTTGAGCAACCACTGTCTAAGTACCACTTAGTATTCTTGCCTATCAAAAGATTTGTGTGAGTAGCGAAGTAATTTTTCTTTTCTTTAATTACCCATTTTGTAATAGAATTTTTTGTTGTGGTAGTTTTAGCTTTTTCATTTGATTCACCCACTTGCTTTAATGGTTCATTCATCCTGTTGGTTCTTGTATTTCTTTTAGTAGCACCAGATTTTTCTATTTGTGCTCCATCTCTAGTTTTTGCTTTAGCTTGTTCATATCCTAAGCCATTTTTGTCTTTTCCAGATGTTCCCATACGTAAAAGTCTTTCTAACTTCTCACCATTTTGGGAAAACTTACAGTTTATCATGGCAATTTTTCTGCACTCTTCTAGATCAAACAGGAGTGTGTGATTTTCATTTTGAAGCAACATATTTTTGTCTTTTAATTGCTCAACCTATTTATTTAGTTTTTCCGACTCAGTTTTAATGAAGGAGTTAATTCTCTTGAGTCTATCATTATCCGAGTGACATTGCTATAAATCATTGATTAGATGTATATTAATTTCTAGAAGTTTATCCAAATCTTTTTGCAGCAATTCCTTTTTGTTCTCAGATGTTCCAAGTCTTTTAACCACTCTGATGCTATGGATATTAAGTTGATTGTAAGCATTTAGTAATTTGTTTTGATCTTCTTCTTCTTCCTTTTCCGTTTCCTCATTATCAGATGGAAATGATTCAGTGGTTTGCTGTTCTTTCTCGTTCTCAGATTCACTGGGAATGATTGGAGTGGGGAAGACCATAAGAATTTTCAAGGATTTTTTGTCACCATCACTCTCTGAGTCACTAGATTCTGAGTTTGACTCTTCTATATCATCCCATGTGGCGGCTATCACCTTGCCCTTGGTTTTTCTGTTTGGGCATTTAGTAGACAGATGTCCATATTTCTTGCAGGCATAACATTGTGGTTCTATGCTCTTGTTACCAAATTTCCCTGTAGAAGGTCTGTTGTCCATCTTTCTTCCTCTAGTAGGACGGCCACGATTCTTTTGAAAGAATTTCCTGAATATTTGTGCTAGCAAAGCCACTTCCTCATCTTCATCTTCCTTTTCACTTCCACTGTCCTCATTCATCGTTTTCTTTCAAGTTTTTAGGACAGTTGTTTTGGATTTTTGGGTTTGTTTGAAGTGTAGTTCAAAAGTTTGTAGGGAACCTACCAGTTCTTCTACATTCATTTCATCAATATTCCTACACTCTTCAGTAGTTGTTACTTTGGGATTAAACAGTTCCGACAGTGATCTCAGTATTTTCCTACAGATTTAGGAACCGGAACCTTTTCTCCCAATCCACCCATGGAGTTGCAAATGATATTCAACTTTGTGAAAAACTCCATAAAAGTCTCATGCTCTTCCATTCTTAGACTTTCGAACTATGAAGTCAGAAGTTGAAGTTTAGATCTCTTCACAGTGCTTGTGCCTTCATGGGTTGTTTTCAATAGATCCCATGCTTCTTTGGATGTCCCACACATACTTATTTGATTGAAAATATCTTGGGACACGGCACAGTAGATGGCGTTCATAACTTTAGCTTCAGCAGTCTGTTTTTCTTTATCGAACGTCATCCACTTTTCTTTGGATTTGGGTTTTGTGATTATTGTGCCACTGTCAAGTACAATCTGTTCAGTTTGTGGCACATATCCACTTTCAACTATATCCCAAACATCGTGATCAAAAGATCTCAGAAAGTAGTGCATCCTAGCCTTCTAGTATGCATAATTTGATCCATCAAATACTGGAGGTCTAGTGACTGATGAGCCCTCTCCTTTGGCCATATTCCCAACTTCAGTCAAGATCACTCTCTAGGCGGTGAAGCCCTTAAAGAGAAACTTGGCTCTGATACCAATTGAAATAGCGGTGAAGACCGCTTTAGTCGAAGTAGGAATATGTCAATATGTCCTAGAGGGGGTGAATAGGATTTTTTAAAGTTTTTATGGTTGTTTAAAAATCCTATTACACTAATACTGAATGAATAGGCATGACAAGCATCAGGATATCATTAGAGTAACTCAAATGGCTTTCAAGCCAAATTGAGGATCCAATTACAAAACTATTTAAATAATAAACAAGAGACAGGCTATAGTTTATGATGGATTTGACTGTGCGTGAAGTGTGAGCAGATATGAAGGCAGTTAATGAAATCATACAAATAATCAAGAACAATTATCAATCTCAAACACAATCATTTTATAGTGGTTCGACGATCAGTCTACTCCACTCCCGGCAGACGCACTCACCTTTGAGTGTACCGAATTTCACTAAGGAGGTTTCACTGCGGTTCACCTCAAACTTAAGGTTTTAAATCAGGTTCACCTTCAACATTTACAACCTACACTGAGGCTGACTGTTTATGCTCTCACGAGAAAGGGTCAACACAACGCACCCACTTTTAGGCACACTAGTCAAGGATCTTCCATAAGACCCTAACGGAGGTTTCACTCGGATCACCTCGAACCTAAGGTTTTAGATAGGTTCACCTTCAATCGGAAGTTTATGCTCTCCACAGAGCAAGGGTAACACTATGTACCCACTATATACACTCCCACCTGAGGCCTCCTACGAGGGCTTGCAAGGGTGAGAAACACCTAAGACCCAATCCTAAAAAGGAATGATCACAAGTGTCCTTTGGACTCTAGTAACTTACAAATAAGTGGATAAGTCTCATTCAGCACGTTGACGAAGGTCTCCTCCTTGTTGATGAAGAATCTTCTGCTTCCTTGATCCGCAACACAGATAATGTACCAATACGAGGCTTCAAGTTAAGGTTAAGACGGAATCCTACTCTATAAAATGTTTTCCTATAAGGAAGATAGAGTGGTTCCGATTATGCATTCAAGGCATCCCAGCTTAATGATTTGCCATTAAGGTATTAGTTGGAGGATCCTTGAATGCGGAAGTTCATTCCCCAATCCACTCTATTGAATATCAATGATGAGGGTGGATTGGAGGATGAACTTCCCTGAAAGAAAAGGCTTTGCGTATATGATTTAAGGTAAAACACTCGAAAGCACTCACTTCTTTCTCTACCAGCAATAATAGATAAGTCCTCTATTTATAGGCAAAAGGTTCCAAGGGATATAAAATAGTCACATTTATGACAGAGTTCGATATCATCGACCGAGTTTGATATCATCGAGCGTATTCTCTCGATGGCATCGATGGTCCGCTCGATGACACAAACTCAAATGTCATGCGCTTTTAAAACTTCTTGCCAGTTGGTCGATGGAATCGAAACAGGTGTCGATGTCATCGGATTTCGAACTCCGATTCAATCGATACAGTGTCGATTCATCGACATTTGAAATTGAAAAGACTTGACTAAAAATATTTCAGGTTTACAAGAATGATCGAGGGACCTTCGAGATCAACAGAATTTGAATGTTGATGATATCGATAAATCCAATGGATTTCTCATTAAGCTTGTTGGACAGTTTCTGTCCCTGTTAGATGTCATTGACACAATACCGATATCATCGATATTTGAATATCGATTCAATCGAGTGACCCCCGATCATAAATAAACAATCCTGAAATATTTTGCTGGAAGAACTTGGCGCCTATGACCGATATCATCGAAGGCCTTTCGATATCATCGATATTTGAATTTCGATGGTATCGAGGAGGCTTCAAAATATCGATGCACATATGATATTCTTAAGAAAAAACAGGGGTGCAGGAGATCTGCCTGTCGATATTATCGAGTCAACTTCGATGGATATGATATCGATAGTTTATCGATGTATTGATAATTCCGTCCAGATGAGTATGTGGTTGTTGGACGTATTTTGTCCTCATATCGATGATATCGTTTAGGTATCGAGGACATCGGCAGCTTAGGTCGATCATATCAAGATATGTATCGATAAAATCAACAAAGCAAGAAAACTTAGAGAATTTTTCTATTTTGAAAAAAGTTTTCTTAACTTAAAAACCGTATAATGTTCTAGTTCGTTTTAAGGGTTTTATTTACCTGGTGTTTTGGGACAAGGGATGTGAGGCTAGATTTACCTGTGGCGAGCTTGCACACATCTGGTTGAGGCAGAAGCTTGAATTGATCTTCCTATGAGGCTCTGCAGTCTGACTGACTCAACACTCATGCTAATTAATAAACCAGGGCACTTTCAATCTCCCCCTTTGTCAATTACATGACAAAATACCAAAACACCCTAGAACAGTATCTAGATAAACACATCCTAAATTGTGTGTACATGCATTTTACACAATTTTATAATTTCTAGTTCAAACATGTACACAACCTAGTATCTACTCCCCCTGACTTCAAACTCTCCTTATCGCGGTGAAGCTGCTCCCCCTAACACCTGCAACACCTATCAAGCATATATACAATTTTCCGTTCGGGGTGTTTGAACTGTTCTTGTCACACCCCAAACCCGGAAATCGGTTTCACTAAAATCTCAATCGCCGAATCTAGTGCCGACAGCCTCCATAGTTCCCCATTCTCGGCTTCTAACATCCTTACGCCAGATTCCGATCCTGGGATCCTGCAAGGAGGATTTTCTAATGTACATTTTACTCATAATAAGCATAACCACAAGTTTACCCAAATCACAAAGGCAACATCATCATCACATATCCACTAATATAAATATTTGAATACAGTGCTAAAAGGGAAATACATATGTCAAAAATCAAAGCTCCAAAAGTCTGTTGTACGTTCCAAGCTCAACACTGCTACAACCTGACGCCACCTGCACGCATCTATTGTTCATAAGCTTACAGAAAGCTTAGAGGGTGGTGGAAGTGTGTGCACAAGGTAAGTGTCAAGTATGCAATACAATGCCATGAATCATACAATGGAATAAACAGAAATACTGACAAGATACGATATCAAAGTAAACGGAATTATACTAGTAAGTCCACGAGTCATACAATATTAGAGTACGCAATACAGATCAGCTATACAAATGAGGAGTCAAAGACAGCTAAATATCAGATGTCAAGGGTGCAATGCAATATGTAAATCCTGCTAAGTCCGTCTAGGCCATATAAGTGTATAGTAACCCAAAATGCTAAGTACTACGAATGCAATGTAACATACGGTGCGAATGAAATGACCATGCTGGAGTGTGAAGTCGGGATGATAGTACGTAGTATCGCAGGCTACGGGATCCACCACAAGGGACTTCTATCCAAACCAGTCACATACCTACATTTGGATAGTCAGACTCAATGTGGTAAACTCCTGATCTCAGGTTAGTCGCGTGCCCAACCGAAATCCTGGCCATGCGAAGGTACACGTAACAAATAGTTACGCACCACCACCCCGAGTGGATAGTGAAGGAATGAATGAATGAATATGCAATTCCTGCTCACTAAGTACACATATTAGTACTGTTACTCTCTGAAAAATCATTGGGGTCTATTACACTCCAAACCAGATTGTCGCCCCATCATGCGCAACAAGGTGAGTGGAGGAGACCTCACATCTGCATGCCAATATCGGGCCCGGCTCGTCGATAGAGGACCCATTCCTCAAGCTGGTCAGACTCAGCCTAGCATTGCTCTTTCCTCTCGGGCAGGTAAGGTCGTACCCCTTTCCAACTGACCACGACACAGTGAGAGACGCGGCCTAACGGTATGTGGTCCTCATATGCTCATGTATCCACTCGATCTAGACGTTGGAGCAACCTCTGTAACCAAGAGGGTTCTAGGACTTTCACCCAAGGATATCTACAATACCCCATGTAGAACAGATTTCGAGTATCCCATCTGGCCATCCACGAAATACCTGTGGAGGCTACGACCCTGATGTCGCTAGGGCGTATGGTGGTCATGTCACACAAATGCAAGATGCATGAGTCACACAGTCCAATCATGCATCAATCCTGTGTATGTCATGCTCTCATGTGGGGCAACTCTGCCTATCAGGGAGCCATATGAACAACCTGCCCTATGGCATATGCAATGGTCAATCACATCTCATAATAAACATGCAGATGATGCGTATGGGCATGTATTATGATGTTATGCTGTCACATACTCATAATCGGTATCAATAACCAGCATCAACAATCGGCGTCGACAATGTAGACATTTAACCAACATTGCCCCCAAGGAATGGCCACATAGAGCCAAACATATAATGGGCCTACGGCCTCATACAAAGGCCTAATATACAACACAATGGGCCTTACTTAAGGGCCACACATACACAACAGGTGGACCCAGCTCATGGCCTAATACATATCACAATGGGCCTTGCCCATAGGCCATGAATACATCATAATGAGCCTTACCCATGGGCCATGAATACATCACAATGGGCCTTGCCTATGGGCCTCAAATACATGACATGTGGGCCCTACACATGGGTCTTGAATACATCAAATGGGCCATGCATCATGGGCCTAATACGTGTCACAATGGGCCTCAACTACGGGTCGCACGTATATTGTTGAGACTCAAATATTGCATAATTTTCCCCATTTATATCTTGGTTTTATGAACATAAATCCGCTTAATATTCTATTTTATTCATGTATGTGTTGCAAGGTGAATTTAAGTGTTTTGATTGAAAAATGGTGTTAAAAGCATGGTTTTGATACTTAAGAATTACCAAAGCAAGGGATTGATCTTAGGAGGATTGAAGAATTCGCATGCCAAAGATCTGAGAAAACCAAGTGAAGAATGAAGAGAATCGAAGATTTGAAGTGAAGAATCCTGAAATCGTCCTGAAAAAGTGAATTATGAAGCTGTGAAGTTTATTTTGGAAAACTGCGCAGCAAGAAGTCTGTTTTAAATGAACTATGCAGCGAGAAGTCTATTTTGAGAAAATACGTATATTTGATGCAGTTTCTAGGGTTTTTTAAATTTGTACGAAAATCGAAGGTCCCTACTTATAAATAGGGCTTCCTAGGGCATTCTAAAACATTATTAAAGGCATCCCAAAGTAAAATTTAGGGTTTTTTAAGAGTTTTTAGTTTTATTAAAGCCTTATAAGTTGTTTTTTTTAAAGATTTTTTCTATTTGCATTTTCTTTCTTTATTTCTTGTTGCTTTTTATTTCTGCAATTTAATTATGTTTTTCTAAGTTCCTTCTAGCCCAAGCTAGAAGGGAAGCACATGGGTTTAATGTTTCTTTAATATTATGATGATTGATTGTTTTAATGATGAGAAGAATGGTGTATGCATGTTATCTATTATTTAGGTTTTGTTTTTTATCCTCTTGTAAGATCCATATGTTTCCATCATATGAGATCCACATTGATAGACTGTTCTAAAATGTTTATCCACTTAAAATTTTCCTATATTAACATCATATGCACCATACAAGTTTTGGCAAGGGACTGGTTATCATTCTCAAGTATGTGCTTAGAACATGAGAAACACTCCTCCCATGAGCAGTATGAAACAGCAACCAAATCTGGCATATCTAGTATTCTCACCTTAAAAAATTGAATTATCATATCTAACTTCAAACCAAATTAAACCAGTGAAACAAAAAATGAAAATGAAATTGTCTATTATATATAAGAAAGTCACCAACAAAACAGGGTTAAATTTCTACTCTGAGAATGCTTCGACAAGAGAACTTTTTTGCTACAAATAAGAAAAAACAATAACATAATATGTAAGTAGAATGTATTGGTAAGAAGTTCCAAAGTAACAGATCGAAACATAAAGATATTCCAAACCTAAATCCATAGAGACTATTCAAGTAAACCATATTTTATTAGTAGCATCAGGCCATAGAGGAAAGACATTAATCCATAGAAACGTAAAAGATGGGGTTGAATAAGATCTAGAATGTATTCACAAAGCAAACATTTAATTCTTATGAATAAAAAAGCCAAATCATTAACTTTCATGGCACCCCAACTCCAACGACACAAGCCTAAGTAGAGGAGATCTCACTAACATTCAATTTGAACCTGAAGATCTCCCCTCTGAATTTTCGAGGAGCCTTGGAGATTTCAAAAATCACAGGAGACCTACGGAAAAATAATCTTTCTTATAAAATAAATTAATTGTAGAGATTCAAGTGTCAGTTGTGACTGATCAAAAGAAAAAGGGCACCATATATTGCGACTGAATTTAACGCTTCCATTTCATCAAATCTTTAAAAAAAAAAACAAAAAAAAAAAAAAAAAAAAAAAAAAAAAAAACTTAGAAAATATGACTGAATGTTATAAAGTGCCAAAAAAGTGACCAAAACAAGAGTGACCCTCTCATCACTCCACAAAAAAAAAAAAAAAAAGCCGGGGGGGGGGGGGGGGGTTTCAAAAACACAAAACCCTGCCAGCCTCAATCAAGTGGATTTGGGTCACACCGGGCCACCAACCTTCCCGAGACAGACCACAACAACTGAAGCCGAGGCTGGCGATTAAATATAGCAAGGTAGCATCACTTGGAACTGAATGAATAATACAACAGTGCCGGGGCTGGTAGGACGCGTTGTCAAGGACCTATAACAATTGATGGATTTTTTATACGACTGAAGGGGCACTCCCCGACTCTAGTCACTAGGAAAAGGCTGATTCATAGGATTTGACTGTACAGGGATATTGGCGGCCATTTATGGCTCAGACATTAGTCCAGCAGCGCATTTATGAACTAACGATCCAGCAAGAGAAGTTCGAAAAATTCAAGCGGTGGAGAATTAATGAGAGAAACACGGAAAGTGATGCATGGACCAATGACCCACCATTAGGTGATGTTGGACTATAAATACAGAGATCCCCCTTCTAAGAAGAGAGGCAAGGCAAAGGCCACAGAGGAATTTTTTATCCTCTTGAACATTCTCTAGAGGAGGTTTGATTTTTTACTGAGAGCCCCTAGAGGAATCTTTGGGAACCTCAAAGGGAGTCTGGTTTCAGGGCCCCTAAGAAGGATCTGACACCCGGACATACATGATGTCTATCAGACCTCCCCAACTTGAAGGCATTGCTAGGCATTTATATCCTTGTGATTATGCTTGTAATAGGAAAATTTGGCCAAAGCTCTGCCCTTGTGGCCTCTATGAGTTTTAGCTTGGACAACAGTATTTGCGTCCATTATAAAATCATGAGTGTTTTCAGTCCATCTGTCTTGGGCATGTGAATCCTTAATTGCGTTAGTGACATTAATGATAGGTCACTGAGGACCATCAGACGAATCCATTTGGGCATGGGCACCATGCCTAACCCCCTGACCATCAAAGCAGAGCATTTGCAACTGGTAATGATTTTCTTATCATGGAGATATCTCTGGCATGGTCCATTCATAGCGGGGCCCAACAGATCAATGGTTTGGATAAATATGCATATTCTTGTGGGGAAGATCATAAAATCCTCTTAGATGTGCGTCTAAAGTAGTTTCTTTAATGTGAGCAGTTCCCTACTCCCTAGTGAGGAATTTTTTTTTTTTTTTTTGGCGATTGACATTTTTCTCCCATGCCCATTCTTCATGCTTAGAAATTTGCCAAGAAATTATGATTCTCACTTGGTGGTTTACCACGTGATTGTGCTTCATGCCCCTACCAACTGACCATCCATGAGGAACATGACCCTACTTGGCTCACTCACCATTTGGGGACTGCATGTAATAGTTGGATTGGGGGTTAATGCCAAATGGGACTATGTTAGCATGTGAGTGGTATCAACGTCAGTCTTCGCCATCACGGGTTCTGAGAGATAGATTAAAAGAGGAAGGTTGATGTCTCATGGTAGAACTTATGTCAATCTACCATTTAAAAACCAACCCCAAATTGCTAGGAGAAAGGCTCATTATCACCACCATTAATGTGATTATGGGATTTCATACTCAATTACAAAGTTATCATCAGTGTTGAGGTCAAACTTTGGTCTGCTCTCCTCCTAGCCGTATCCACTCAGTTCTATCACAAAAAATGTTGAGGTCAAACTTTGGTCTTCTCTCCTCCCAGCCGTATCCACTCAGTTCTATCACCGGGCCCTGAACCTGCGTACTCACAGAAAACAAAGGAGACCCTGGCTAGACCGGGGGACCCTCCGATGCCTAAGTCAGGACACTAGAATGTGGGTCTAACTGAAGAGTCGAGGGGAGAGTATTTGAGATTGCGTACCTGTAGACAGGGGATGATGGGTTATTTATACCTTATGGCCGCGTGATCTGGGTCCGATAATCTCGGCACGATCAGGGGGATTCCCGGACCCTGAAGATATGGGACGCGATCTATAGATCGTGTGGCGGGCTTGACGCGTAATGGGCATAACCGGACGAGGTTTTCGGCCACATCTAGTTATGGCAGTTTCCTCATTTAATGTACGAAACCCTAACGTTTACTCGGCCAGGCTCAACCATAAGTACTTACGTTGTCATCCTTAGTTAATATTGGCCTCGGACGATGTATAGGTTTGAACTGATACCTCGAACGTGACTCCGAGGTGAAGGTTTCGCTGTGGATGAGACTGGGTTTTGTGTCCGATCGGATAACAGGTTCTACCCCGACCTACGATCCCGGGGTGGAGGTCTTTCGAATGCTGTGCCTCTAGGGGATGTTTAAGTCAAATCAGACAAGTGAGGCCTCGGATGTTGGGAATGCTAGTCGGCTCAGTTTAGCACTCCGCGCTCGTGCCTTAAGCGGGTTCGAATCTTCCCATAACAGAAGCCCGGAGTTTATCTGTAAGCTCGGAGAGTAATCATGCTAGAGGTTTCCCGCCCATATCGCAGTAATAATATCTTTAGAATTGAAGCGTTGCATCTTGGGATTTCGCACATGCGGACCGTCCTTGAGCAGATGCGTGGCGATGGTTATGATTTCGGATAACCGTTCGCCTATGAGAGACTGCCACCTAAGCCCGAGGAGAGGTGTATAAGACGTCTTTCACTGCTCGGGCGCTGCTTCGGCCACCGCATGTGCGACAAACGAGGTAGGAGGCGTTACGCCCGGCAGAGTCCGGGCCAATGGGACCTTGCCACGTAACATCTCGAATCAGCTCGTATCGGCTCGGCTGCGGACATTAATGTTTATTAATTAATGTTAAGATCCTCTGGAGCCTATATAAACCCCACTCGAAAACTATCGATCATTTTCACCTTCTGTGCTTAACTTGCTACCGGAGAGGGCGATTTCCGGCGAGAGCGATTCCGACGGATCCTTACTTTCTAGCGGGAACGATTTTCGGCAAGTGTTTTGTGAGTTCCGCCTTCAACATTCTTCCTTCCCTTTGAAAGATGTCTTCTGACCTGGAGACGGTCCGTGATTTCGACGGGGACTCTGATACAAGGAGTCCTGTCAGCGAAAGGGGGGCCTCCAAAGGCCCACTCGATGTTATCCCTCTCTATCCTCCTCCCCAAAGACGAAAGGAGGCAGGGGCTCGGCTCACCGAGCCAGTAAGAAGAGGGCTGTATGACCCCCTAGGGTCGCGATTGCCGTGTCCAGAGAGATGCCACCGAGTGGTCGTGCCTCTGAGGTAGTGCTGGGGGGCTCTGTGATAACAGAGTCCCAAATAGAATGGATCCGCTCGGAGTTTGAAATTCCTGACTCCGTCCGGATCAGGGCCCCGTAGCCCACTGATGCTGCTGGCGCCCCCGCGGGCGAGGAGATTGTCATCTTTCTATGTGCCTTGCAATGTGGGCTCTGCCTTCCCATGCACCCCTTCATCCGAGCCTCGGCTACTTACTTGGAGCTGACACCTGGACAATTCGCCCCTAATGCCTGAAGGGTGTTGATCTCTGCCTTTATTATCTGGTGCCAAGTCGAGAACTCGGAACTGACACCCGCAGAGTTGATGAGTCTGTACCAGGCTAAGCATGACAACAATGAGCCATGGTACTATTTTGCGACCAGAGGCAATAAGGGGTCAGGACTGGTCTTGGATCTTCCGACTTCAAATAAAGACTGGAAGAACAAGTGGTTCTGGGCCGCGGGCGACTGGGAGGCTCCGGCTGAAGAGGCGAGGGCTCTAACCTATCAGGTCCCCACCAAATTCACGACTCCAGGTCGGATTATGCATCCTTTACTTTGTTACACAGCCCTTTTTTTTATTCTGATATGGACTTACAGCTCTCTTTTTGTAGTCTTTGCGAGGATTCTGCCTTTCCTTTCTTCGGATCAAAAGAATCAGATAGCTAAAGCCAGGGTGAGGTCGGGGGAACTTCGCTCCTGGTCGGGTCTGATTACGGCCTCCAATCTTCACTCGTCCAGTCTCTGCAAGTTACAACCCCTACCTACGTCTTTTAGTAAGTAGTGATTTACTCAAAATTTAAGGAAATTTTTTTCAACCACCACAAGTTGGCTTAAAAACTTGCGGAATGCGGTAAGTCATTTCCCTTTTTAAAAAAAAAATTGTTGAATTTTGACCAAAATATCCCTGTCAACTTTTAAAAATGACAATATTACCCTTAAGATAGAGTGGGGTCACTTCTCATTGGTCCATGGCCGATGACTCAAGCTAACAAGATACACCAGATTTCTCTCTCCCAAATCATTTACGTGCTACACATGACTTTTAACGTGTGGAACTTTGGGCACCACAATGATTTATGTTTTAGATCCACACCGTCCATCAATTTGTATAGATCATTATAGAGCATGATCCCAAAAAATGAGGCACATCCAAAGCTCAATTGGAGCACACCACATAAAGCAGTGGGGATTGAATGACTACCATTGAAACCTTCCTAGGGTCTACTGTGAGGTTTATTTTCCATCTAACCTCTTCATAAGGTCACACGGACCTAGATGAAGGGAAAACACATATATCAACTTGATCGGAGCCTTCTGTGGCCCCAAGAAGTTTTTAATAGTAGGCGTCTAATTCTTACTGTTTCTGTAGTGTGGCCCATTTGAGCCTTGGATATTCCCCGTTTTTTGTCTCATTCCATAAAATGGTATGGAAAAAATGGATGGACAATGTGGATCTGATATATACGTCATGATGGGTCCCATGGAAGTTCCACATGTCAATACTTCCGGTTTTCTTCTCTTTGACCTGGAATGTGCTGCACCACGGGAGCGGATTAGGTGAGACCCTGACATCACCCGTGACAGTGTGGCCCTTGCTGTGGTGCTCAACTTGACATGTGTATTCTGTATCCACTCCGTCCATCATATTTTCTAGATCACTTTAGGGGCATTGTCCAAAAGTTGAAGCATATCCAATTATCAGGTGGACCATACCATGGGAAACAGTGGCGATTGACCATTA
Organism: Magnolia officinalis; assembly: GCA_021015155.1. Lineage (NCBI taxonomy): Eukaryota > Viridiplantae > Streptophyta > Magnoliopsida > Magnoliales > Magnoliaceae > Magnolia > Magnolia officinalis. Next base: position 22,371,762 of record JAJHSJ010000014.1, read on the forward strand.
ATGGGCCACAAGTTTTGGATCAAGCTTATATTTGTTTTTACTCTTCATCTAGGCTTATGTGAACTTATCAACAGATTGGATGACAAATAAAAACTACTGAAACATTAAGGTGAGCCCTAAGAGTTTTTAATGGTAGGGTGTTCAATCACCATTGTTTCTTGGAGTATGGTGAGCCTTAAGAGTTTTTAATGGTAGGGTGTTCAATCACCATTGTTTCTTGGGGTATGGTCCACTTGATAATTGGATCTTCTTAATTTTTGGTATCATGCTATAAAGTGATTTGAAAAAACAGATGGATGGAGTAGATACAAAATACACACATCAAGGTGAGCCCCACAGTACGGATTGCCCTGTCTTGGGTGAGGCCAGGGTCTCACTTAATCCACTCCCCTGCGCCACACACAACAAAATTTCTTAAAGTATGAAATTTACGTGGGCCCTACACTGATGTATTACTTAGATCCACACCTTCCATCCATGTTTTTAGATCATTATAGGATACAAACCCAAAAACAATATAGATCAAATATCATACTACTGTCACCCTAGGCGTTCAATCCCCATTGTCTTGTATGGTATGGCTCACACGAGTTTTGGATCTGCCTGAATTTTAAACTCCTGTCCTATTGTGGACTTGCAAATCAGATGGACAGAGTCGATTTGTCATGTACATCTCTGTGGGCTCCACAAAGCCCCGAGCACCATAATATCTATGTGACAGAGTCATATGCAATCCGTGGATTGGGTAGCTAAAGACGGATGGTTTTTGTCAAGGGATCTGTGGGGCCCACCGTGATGTATATGTTTTATCCACGACGTCCATCCATTTTGACAAATAATTTTAGGGCATGAGCGAAAAAATGAGTTAGATTGAAGGCTCAAGTGGACCACACCAAGTAGTGGTGATTGAAAGCTTACCATTGAAAACTTCTTGGGGGCTCTGAAGTTTTGGATCAAGCTGATATTTATTTTTTCCCTTCAAGTCTATGTGGCCATATGAATAAGTTGGATGGCAAATAAACATCAGGGTAGGCCTTAGGAAGTTTTCAACCGTATGAATTCAATCTCCACTACTTCCCGTGGTGTGGTCCATTTAAGCCTTCAATCTGCCTTCTTAGGCTCATGCCACTAAACAATCAGCATGATCCAAAACTTTTGAGGTGCACAAAAAATTTTTAACAGTCAATGAACATTGTTTCCTATGGTGGCCTACACGCATTAAGAGGTTACCGTATAATATTGGTGATGGGGACATCATGCGCACACGCGCACGCACACTACCCCCTACGCACGTACATACGCAGAAGGAGGGCCCCACCATCGATCTGGCTTGATGACGACATCCAGGGAGGGCCTCCTAGCTAGAAGATGAAGTTTTGGTTCAAAAGGGTGGGCCCGATAGTCAAGAAAAGCCCATAATGGGATCTCATGATTGTGGCCCACTCGTTGGATTGATTTCATATTTTATGTTTTGTTTATTGTTATTATTTAAAACATCGTGAATGCTTTAGATTTCTTTGTTTGGTTTTTATTTTAGTTTACTTCATCGCCAAGTAATAGGTTGCGCACATGTTGCTAGTTTTTGAGGTATAGGGTGTTCCCTATAAATAGGCACCCCTTGTAATTCTTTTCATTCATTGAAGCTTAATAAAAATTCTTGCTTTATTTTTCTGCTCTCTTAGTGAGTTATGGAAGAATTCAAAAGTGGGTGCAAAGCCCCTCCCTTTTCGAAGGGCTAACTACCGTAGTGCGAAGCCACATCTATCCCCATCCGCCCCTAGCCTCTTCCATCTATATCTCTCATCTTCTATCATTATTATTGCTTGAATTTCTCAGCTATTCATCCTCCTACAGCCAGTTTCCAAAATCTAGACCTGTAGGAGGGCTGAAACTTCGGTGGAATACTACAACTCGACCTTACGTCGGATCGTCGTCAAACTTAGAGGGATTGGAGGTCTTCTCTGGCCGACCAAGGCCTAGGTGTCACTTTGGGGAGGCGGGCTTCCATCACACGTGAGGTCAGCCCACCCGCGCACGTGCGTCAGCCCCGGGCCACCATCTACACGCAGGAGCTTTCTCTGGGTCAGGTATTCCTCTGGTTTTTCCTTTATTTATTCCTATTTCCTAAACTCTAGCCTTAATTTGCATTAGCTCTAATTTATTTGCCCCTTTTTTCACCCTAGGGTTCCTTAAATTGAGATTGGGGAATCCCTTGGATTAGGGACTGTTTGTTATGCATGTGTAGTTAATTTCTATTTCCCTTTGAGCATCGTTTGGTTTATAATTTTTATTGGTCCAATCTTAGCCTGTGTAGGCCTGGACCCGCATAGATTCCCCTTTAATTGAATGTTTGGACTTTTTATGTGGGATATGAAATTTGTGTAACTGTTTCTGAACTAAGGTGATTTTAAGTCTAAAATTTCACACATCATGTTTAATTTCATGTCCTGCATCAATTGGGCCGAGATAACAGTGTCATTTGTACAAGTGGGACCCATGATCTAATGATTAGAAGCATTTTTCTGATGGGACATCCACCAATATGCCTAAGAACTTTGCATTCAACACTTTCATATATTTATTTAATTCAATAGCACCCAATGCTTAATATCATCGAAGGGTTACGATTATTCTATTAAGAAGAGTATATAGCACATAGTCAATTAATTGAGAGATCATGCTTTAGATATGTATGTGGATGGGGGCATAGGTGTGCCAAATTTGGTGGCAAGCCAATAGCATGTTTTGTTTCATATTTTCCAAAAGATAGAAATTGAGACAATAGGGGCAAATATAACAAATTGTCAATTTTCAGACATTTGTGAGTTCTTTTTACTAAACAAGTTTTTGTAAAAAAATATATATATATATTTATTTTCAGATATCAGAACTTTTTTCAGACAAATTACCAAACGGATTTTCAATACTTATAAGTCATAAATTCAGTAGTTTAAGCTTTCAACAGCTAAATTAATTTTCAAACTTTATTTTTCAGTTTACCAAACAACACCTTAGTTTCTATAAGCTTTTCCAAGACACATGGATGGGATGGTTACGATTGTCTCACAAAAGTGATTCTTTAGAAACATGGGCAATACATCATGGTCCCTAACAAATGGTGGATCAAATTGTTGATCGGACCTATTTGTGTAAATGATCTTGACTGTCCATGTTTAAGGCCATTGATCAAATGTTTAATACTTGTCAGATGAGTGCGATATTTCCTTGGAAGCCCATGAAATGCGTGTTGGAGCTGATGAACAGTCCAGATTAATGGATTGGACTTTCTAAGTGTCCTAAGGCAATTAGGAGCACTACAACAGTGCTCTGAGAGAACTTGTGCATTTCTCCAACATAATATTCAGAATATCCATATCTGCTTTTAGAATAGTTATACTCAAACATATGCCAAAAATCGTGCTGTTAGAGAATTTGGTTGATCCTTTTATTCCCCACAACTGAAGAAATGTATAAAACCATCATATTGATGCATAAAACATTAGAAGGTTACGTATGCATATTAGATTATTTATAGTTTCACAAAAGAAGAAAAAATAAATGTTGTCTTCAAGAATCACTGAGGTGGTTGATTGTTATTTACCGGAAGTATATGAAAGCCATCTTGTAGTTGCACATAGAACACCCTTCAGAATAACTGCCATGGCTTTAGTATACTATTGATCCACCACTACCAAGGTATTCAATAATGGTAATGGTTGGCCGTTCGGCCGCTACATTGCGAGCTATAATGGTCGGTTTTTTTTTTTTCAAAGAAAAAAATCTGAAAAAATATTGAAAAATTCCAAAATATGAGAGGATTGCAAATATATATTCTTTTCTAGTTTTGAACATGTTCTAGTTTTGAACATGTTTATGAAGGTGTAATGACCATTCTTTGGTAAGAATCTTGTCTTGAGTTGCCTGATGATTTTATTGACCTAAGGGCTCAACCTAACTTCAAAATTCCTATATTTAATTTTTTAAATATCTAATATCAATGATTTAACATAAACAAGATTATATGAGCATGAATTTAATGATGAGATAATTATATAACCATTTTAGCATAGATAACCATAGTATATCTGATTTAGGATCACTTGAATGCCCCCAAAATGGCTTGAAATCTTGATGTAGTTTATGGAATTCATCCCACTAATACATATCCTTAAACCATTTAGCACTATTTCCCTAAAGAGATTTGAGAAAAAAAAATTTTAAAAAAAAAAAAAAAAAAAAATTCATATGAATAGTGCCGGGTTGATTTAGGACCACTAGAATGCCTCCAAAATGGTCTAAAATTCATGCTAGTTGTGGAACTCATCCCACTAATGCATGTCCCTAACCATTTGACACTATTTCTCTCTCAACAAATTTAAGGAAAAAATTAAAATTAAATTCAAATGACTAGTGTCGAGCTTAGAATAAATCAAATGCCCCTAAAACAACTCAAAATTCATGAAATCTATAGAATTCATCTCACTATCCCTAACCATTTAACACTGTTTCCCTCAAAACATTTGAGGAAAAAAGTACATTAATTTGGGATGGTATCAGGTTAATTAAGGACTACTTGTATGCCTCTAAAATGGGCTGAAATTCATGCAATCTGTGGGATTCATCTCACTAATGTCAAAACATTTGACATCATTCCCCTTAAGAAATTTGAAGAAAAAATAAATAAATAAATAAATCTAGCACTATTCATTAAAAGATGGCCTGAAATTACATTTAAAAGAGAGAGAGAGAGAGAGAGAGAGAGAGAGAGAGAGAGAGAGAGAGAGAGAGAGAGAGAGAGAGGTATGCATGTGTAGATCTAAACTTACAAGAAATGGAAATGCTGAATTAGTGTATGCATGTGTAGATCTAAACTTACAAGTATTTGAACAATCTACACTCCAATTTTTTAATTTTTTTATTTTTAAAATGAAAATTGGTAAAAGATATATAAAAATCAGTAAAAATTAAAAAAGATGAAAAATTATACAAACATGGCCAAATTGAACACAAATATAAGCAGGATTTAGTCGATTTTAGTAATATAGGGTTGAATAAATAAATTTATTGCAAGAAAAAAACAAAAATAATGGGGTCAAAAGGTTTGATGAAAAAGAAGAAATTTGTAATGTGATCGTCGGTTTTTACGAAAACTTGCTTGTAGACAAAGGCTGGATTAGATCTTCTTTGGATAACTTACAATTCAAATTTGTCCCATGAGATGGAGGTTTATCTTGAGAAGCCTTTTTCTGAAGTAGAAGTCAAGAAAGTTGTGGATGAATTGGGTGGTGAGAAAGCGCTGGGTCCAGACGGGTTCCCTTTATCTTTCTTCCAAAACTTTTGGGATATAGTTAAGAGGGATGTTATGGATTTTATGGGTGAATTCTACTCCAAGGGAAGGTTATCCAAAGTCCTAGGGGCGTCTTTTATAGTTCTTATTCCAAAGATCTTGTGTACGAAAAACCTCAAAGGCTACGGGCCCATCAGTCTAATTGGAAGTATTTATAAAAATTCTTGCCAAGGTGTTAGCCACAGATTTAAAGGGGTGCTTTAATGGATCATTTCACAAAATGAAGGGGCTTTCATAGAAGGAAGACAGATTATCGATAGTGTGCTCATTGCCCATGAGTGCCTAGATGCTAGATATAAGCAGAAATTGGGGTGTATGATATACAAGTTGGATCTTGAAAGGGCATATGATCATGTTGATTGGATTTTTTTAGATTACATATTAGGAAGTATTGGTTGTGGAAATAAATGGAGAGGGTGGATGAAGGAGTGCACAAGATCCTCCAGAATTTCAGTTTTAGTCAATGGGTCACCTAAAGGCTTCTTCCAAAGGTCGAGGTGGCTGAGGTAGGGTGATCCCCTATCCCCTATCCTCTTTGTGGTGGTGATTGAGGCTTTGAGCAAAATGTTGGATTGTGGCCAACAGATTGGTTTATTTTTTGGAATGGGCCATTACAGCTGTGTCAATGAACCATTATAGCTGTTACCGGACGGTCCCATATTTTTGGAATGGGCCATTACGACCCCGTAACGCGTAAAGAACCAGACCGTTACCGTTACGTAATGGCCATTACGTTACCATTTTTCAATACCTTGACCATTACCAATCTGTGGCATTATGTAGCAAAAGATGTGATCAGTTTATTGGAATCTTCGAAGAAGTGTTGTTGATATTCCATGCCATGGTTACCACATAGTGTTTGGGCCAATATTAGTAATCTGGCACAATTTGTAAATGTGTATTCGCTTTTTTAGCTAGATTCTTCTGGTGAAGCTACCTCAGGTGCTCCTTAATTAACTTGACTCTCACTCCTATTTTGGGGCCTCATCTTGCTACTACTGATTCTATTATTTCCATATACAAACACTCTTGGGCACTCCCTTCTCTCAACCTTTTGGAAACCATTCCTCACACATTTATACTAGAACCAGCTGCTTTTGCTCCACTCAACTAAGTTTTAGGAACTTGTGCAATACAAGCGAACCCATTTATAGGAGTGCGTATAAACATTGTAACCATACAATTGCGTGATCTTATAACAATTGTGTTGTCAGTGAAAGAAACTGTTATAGAATTTCCTGTAACATATAATTTACATGCATGTGTATAAACCATGTAGAAATATCTGGAATTGTCATTTACACCTCTACCCATTTTCATAGATACTCCTTGTAACTTTTTGCAATATAGTAGTATACCTTTCTACAATTGTATTGCAAAAATAGATAAAGCAGTGAATCCTTCATAAAGGGTGTGCATCAAGGTATTCGGTATCGATAATGGTGGTCGTAATGGTTACCACTATTACTGATACGGGTATTGGCCGTAATGGCCAATACGGGGGTGTAACGACTATTATGACCCTTGTAACGGTTGAACATAAATACGACCTTTTTCAATTTTTTGAAAGAATGACTCTCGAAGCTTCTATTCGCTCAAATTGCTTCAATCTACGGTTTTAATCCTAAAAACTATAGCAAGAGTAGTCGAAATCTGCTGTAGAATAATTTAGGTAAGTTTTTGAAATGAAAAAGATGAAAAAGAAGAGAAATGAATTTAAATAGAAAAAAGTCGTCATTTTTTTACTGTTACAGGGGTAATAGTCGTTATGCCCTGTAACGGCCATTAAGTCTCCCGTAACGGCCGATATGGTCCAAAAAAATCAACTGCCCCGTTTCACCCCCGTATCGAGTAATGGTCATAGCCGTTTCCTATACATATCGGCCTTTAGGGCCGTATTGTAACGGATACGGAACACCTTGGTGTGCACACAATTGTCAATGGGCACCCAAATTGATAGATACCCTAAGTATCTGACCCAATTTGATTGTATTCGGATCTAGATTTCTGGCTGAATTAATAATAAGATTGACTGAGGTCCATAAACTTGAATCCAATTAGAAGTTGAGTTGTGTCAAATACCAACTCCAGTACTTGAACATATGATCTTCTCATTGGTTACGTATGGTCGAAGTAGGTTTTATTGTGTGGTCAAAAGATTCTGATCAGATAAGTGCAAACTGCTTCTACAATGTATTTCGAATGTTGTCATTGCAAGGAATGCTACATTTCATAATGAATTGCCGGTAGGGATATGAAGACTTATCCCCTAACCAAGGATAAGGGCCTTAGAAAGAAGGCTTTGTAGGCCGATATCCCAAACCATGGGATAAGGCTATGGTGATGATGATGACAAAGGTCCTCCGTAAGAATTACGATTCTATTGTAGGGCCTGTTTGAATACGAAGAATCCATACTGTGGACATGGATAATTGTGATGATTCTCTTTTCTAACACCATAGCTCAACGGGTTCCAAAAAAAAGGTGCGGTTTAAATAGCAAGTGGAAATCCTAGCTTGTTAGACCTTTGCCACCTCGTATCTTGTGCCAAAGAACTACAATTGTAGATGAGGCTAATGATTAGTTCGTGGAATCGATGGTTTTCCTTGCAATACAAGTAGCAGAGAACATCACATCATGGGAAAATTGATTGTTTTCCTGTGGATTCCTTGTATCCAAACCTATGTTTCAAATAGTGTTCGTAGCATACGCTACGTAGCGTAGCTAAATAGCGTAAATCCCCTGCAGCGTACACTACAAGGGTCGTAGTACGCTACAAATACGTAGCGTACGCTAAATTTATTTAATTATTTTTCTTGTTTTTTGTTTTGTTTTTTATTTTTTTATCTTTGTTTGTTAAAAATGGTATAAAACTCACATCATGAAAAACTTATATAAAGTTAAAATCAAACCTTTCTGTTTTACTTTCACTTAAAATGGTGGTGATCATTTGTTAAAGTTGGTGCGAAACTCACACATTAAAATCCTTTAAAACTAAACTTGAAAGAAAAAGGGTTTTTGAAAACCCCTCTTTGTATTGGTGACATCTGTATTGTGCTTAATACTTTTAACCTATGGGATTTTTTTATCTTTTTCATACCTGTGAGTTGTGACTAGTAGTTTCGATTAGACTATTAATTAAAGCAGATTGCTTAGAAAGTTGTTAATTTGATAATTATTTGATTTGGTTTATAACTTTATATATTTGGATTGGCTTTTGATAAGTGATAATTAATAACTTTTTTGAACATGCTTATACTTGAAAAATGAATAATCTTTTAGGCTTTTTTCTTTTTTTCCTTACTATTTATCATATTTTTTCTTATTTTTAAATTAAAAATAGAATTATCGTGTGGTTCACATTATACGCTATGCTATTTACGCTACATGCTTCAAAGGGCTGAACGCTACGCAACATGCTACCGCCATTTAAAACACTGATCCAAACATCGACATAGATAGGCCATTTAAAACACGAATCCTTACTCTTGCTCCGGTGGTAGACTCTCGGGAGTTTCAACACCCGATCAAGGGTTCGAGTATCCATAGGTGGTGAAATTCTACTGAAGTGTTGAGTGTGTGGGGTGTGTGTGCATGCGTAAAAAAAATAAATAAATAAATAAAAACTTCCAAACAATGGATAGGCCAGGTTGTTAAAAAATGTCAGTTAAGCCTTGTTCCACTGGCCATAGGTGAGCTGCTGGTTGAGGACATTGCCTTTGACATGGGGGGTAAAATGGTAAATTAGCTTGGCTTAATAGTAGATTTATATCCTCCGATGATGTCCATTCCCAGCCTTCTTTATATGCCAATATCCTTCTCTATTATGTTGAGCCTCCATAATTTGTCCCACCTCCATTGGATAATAGTTTGACTTAAGCATCACTGTTTGGTTATTTGCAGACAGTGAAATATAACTTCAATCGTGTATTGTTCAAGCCAGAGATGTTTCAGGAATTACTATTGGATAAGGTAATACAGCTTTCCCTCTTATGTCCTGTTTGGATGCCTAAAAATGAGTTCATCATTATGTATTAGAGACCTTGATCTCTAAACTTAATTAATGTTGATGTGAACTCACTATGTATTAGAGGTAATGATTTTTTGCTTATTAAGATTATATTCAATCCTTTCCCTAAAAAAAAGATGATCTCTAATACATAATTACGATTAACTAAAATGAGATGAACTCATCATTTTTAGGTGTCCACTGAACAGGCCCTAGTTGATTCTCCTCACCGGCTTCAGGTTTTTCTTGAGAAATAATCACACGTCGGCAATTGAATGGTACTTTACCATGTTGGGGACTCATTATAAATTAGATCAATCCAACCATCAGGTTAGCTCCACCATAAAAACAATGGAAAACACACAATGGCCCACCTGATGATGTTGGATTGGTTTGATTTTCTGGTGTGTCCCATTTTCATGGTGGGGACCCTATTGGACTGTTGAATTCCATACACCATGGTGGGTCCCACCATGAATTTGGAGGTGTTTTGGTGGTTCTCCATTTTTTCCCATGGTGTGGCCCACCCAATGATTGGATATGTCCGACTTTTGCACCAGGCGTTCTTCACGCGGGATATATCTGTTGGACTGATTGGATGTCATACGTACTATGGTGGGACCTACATGAGTCACCAGCATGGTAAATTACCATGTGGTCACCTACCCATACCATGTGATCATAACTCATTTTCCGTTTCTTTGGATTGTAAATGTGGGCGTGATATTTGCAGATTGGATTTAGGACGGGAGAGACCATTACCAACAATACACCGGGAAGTGTTGTGGGATTCGATCGGCCCATTTTCGTCTTCCACAAATGATAATGCTCAAAGAGAAATACACAAGTAGCAATATTTGTGAATACATTCAAGTAAAAAAAGAAAAAGAAAAGATTAATCTATCCAACTAGCCTGCTTTCAAGTTGCAAATGAGTTGTAATCGACCCATAGAAATGGAAAAAAATTGGTCTGGATGGTTGATCCAGTGCAGCCCTCTATTCATAGGTCACCTGTGAAAATCACACTAATAGGATGATCTTCAATACCATAATCAGTGACCCTTTTGTTATCACCATCCATTTTTCACAGCACACTGATCACATGGTTACGATGTCTGGATCAAAGTGATTCTTTGAGTCATAAGCAATCCAAGATGTGCTGATTCTGTTGCGAGATGTCTTAAATCTGAGTCCCTTTACAACTGGGATGCGGAAAGGAGTTTCGCGGATTTCGTGTCGCAAGTCCTTTCGCAACTGGGATGCGGAAAGGAGTTTCGCGGATTTTGTGACGCAAGTCCTTTCGCAACTGGGATACAAAAGGGAAGTTGCCAAAACTATAAATTGGAGTCCCTAAGGCTATTCTAATATTATTTCAAGACTTCCTAAAGGTATTGTAAAGGGGTTCTAGGGTTATCAAAGGGTGTAGCAAGGGTGAGATTCGAGGTTGTTCGAATCGGGTAAGTCCTTTCTCTTTGTAATTGATGCTTTCATAGTGGTGATCTGTCGCTTTGTGCCATGGTTTTTTCCCGCAAGGGTTTTCCACGTAAGATCTGTGTGATTCCGCAGGCCAAAAATTCCCAACAAGTGGTATCAGAGCTAAAGTTGGGGCACAGATTTGAATCTGAGGGATTAGTAATAATGGCGAGCACCAGGTATGAGTTTGAGAAGTACTCAGGAAAAAATAATTTTGAGTTATGGAAGGTTAAGATGATTAGCCTGTTAACCAAGCAAGGCGAGGATGGTGCTCTCGAGGAGCGAAAATCTACTATGACTGATGATGAATGGAATACTGTTGATAAGAAAGCTTTATCATCGATCCGTTTATGTCCCCGGCAACGGCGCCAAAAACTTGTTCTCCCCAAGTGCAGGGTTGTGATGTAGTAATAAACTCGGTAAGACCGAGGTCGAATCCACAGGGACTGAAACCTGTACGTAATCTGAAAATAACCAGATCTAGAACTAGGCTAAGATGAAGTGTAAACCAATTGTGATTTGAGGAATAATGGTGAAATAATTAAACTAAAATTTAAGAGAATTCAGAAGTGGGAAACTAGGGATTCAGAGATTCCACTTGTAGAGATCAGGGAGATCTACACTTGATTCATGAAAATCAACTGAACGTCCTTTGATGTAGTTTTGAAAAGATGAAAGGTATATGAGTTAGAATGGATTCCATCACCAAACCATGCCCACGAGACAAAGTAAACAATAGAATTAAACTAATTACCAACCAATCAATGTATGAAGGTTAGGGAGGGTACCGTCATCCGACCATGCCCAGGAGACGATGGTGAACAACAGGGCTTCCTGACGTCATAAACATAAAGAGGAAAAGAACATGCTCAAAGCCATCGCAGACCCATTGTAATTTCAGTCACAACAGACCATTAAAGACTAAAAACATTCCCTTAAAAAATAAAAAATAAAATCCATTCAGTCTAAACCAAAGACACAAGTATAAATCCTCCCATCACGCTACAAGCTTCACCTCTTAGCCCTAGCTAAGAGGATTTAGCCGACCATAATGGAGTTAGACATCTCAACAGAAATACTAAGGAGAGACAATAAATAAAAAGAAAGAAATTACTCTACTCTCTCTCTCTGCTTCTATCCACGTCCAGCCCAAGCCAACTCCTAGTCGATCCGCCCATCACATTCTTTTCTTTCCTTTATATAAGAGAAGGAGATCGATGCTGCCTTCCGCAAGGTATAACAAGTGCGGAGCCTTTACGCGCTCCCTGCGTAACATGCCTATGCTGAACTGAAAGTGGAGCCCATTATCAGGTTTTGCTGTGAAATCCAATCCGTTCATTGAAGTCGGCACGAAAAACTAGTCGTGAATATACCGTTTCTATTCTGTTTTGGTGCGGCCCACCAAACTTTCTGTGCCACCGCTTATACATTGTCAGACGGTTGAGATCATCCCAGTGGTTGTACTCTCGAACATTTGACAACTAGGCTTGGATGAGAGGTCCCTTAGGCTCCTAATGGACGGTCTAGATCGGGCCATTAATGCATGTTGGGGCCCACAAAAATCCCTTCGCAGGCTCTGTTGCGAAACAGAGCCTACGCAAACGGCGCTGTGATGATGGTGGGTCCCACCTCGGTGTCGAGTGGAAAATCCACTCCGTCCATAATATTCCTGACAAAAAAACCGTTTAAAAGGGCCGAAGAAGACCTGATTTCTGCGTGGCCCTCAGAACTTTGCGTTGCACCGTCCAATCCTGCGTCTACACTCTCATGTTCGTGTAGCATCCGGGAAAAACAGGGGGTGAATCAAGGTACGGTCGGTTTGACGTTCTAAAACGAATGGACGGTTCGGATTTACCATGTGATCGACGGTGGTGGCCCACTAGATATCAGCCGCAACTCCCTGACGCGAAACAGAGCTTCCGCCTCCGAATAAAAGATGTTTGATGGACCCCAAAGTGATGAGTTTGATAAAATCCACCATGTCCATTGAATTCCTGGCAAAAATCTAGTCAGGAATGGACGGTTTTAGAGTTTAGTTGGCGTGGTCCACTGAACTTTGCTCACTACTGTCCATCCTACGATTTATAGCTAGGATCTTCCGTTAGCTTGCATGAGGACAAACTGACACCTAGGAGAGGGTTTTTGTCCCCCTATGGACACAATAGACGGTACTGATCATCCATTTGGATGATGTGTGGGGCCCACTAGCCAAAAAAAATCAGACAGCATTGGACGCTGTCTCCATGAAGAAGAAGGTGCGGGTCAGCCCGGCTTTGACCGGGCTGACCGTCCGGTGCGGCGCGGGCGCGTGTACCTCATGTACACACGCTGTACATGCAGAGTCCACTGTGATGTTCATAAAAAATTCGCTCCGTCCATCCGTTTTGACACACAGTTTAAGGGGTTGATACCAACATTGAAGTATATCCAGATGTCAGGCGGGCCCCAGATGAGTGATTTGTGGGCTGATCTGTCCGTTGGGCTGCTGCCACAAGGATCCAACGGCCAAAATTCGACGTGTACGGTTAATTTATGATCCTGAAGCCATGTATGGAGTTTTGAGCCAAGCGGATGGTTAGAACCCTGTGATCTTGCATTTCGGACCCATTTTAGGCCACTTGAGCTCCAGTTTTTTGGATTTTCTCAGATCTCTGGAGTGCACGTTCGTCGATCTCGTTCCCCTGGAGTCTGCCCCTTGCCTTTGGTGTTATCAGAGCGTTAAATCCATGCTTTCAGCACCATTTTTCAGTCCCTGCTTGTAATTACACCTTGCATTACAAATGTGATTAAAACGACCGTTAAACAGTTATTATGCCCATAAATCCAGGTAATACATGGGGTCTAATATGCAATATTTGACCCTCAACAAACGTCATGAGGGAGAAAACTGCGGCTAAGTTATGGGCGAAGTTAGAGGATGTCTATGCGAAGAAATCCTCGAAAAATCTTCTACACTTGAAGCGGCAGTAGTATAATTTCAAGATGACAGAAGGTGGAGACCTGGAGGCTCACATCAGCAACTTTAATAAATTGGTTTGCAAATTGCTGGATATGGAGGAAGTGATGAAAGATGAAGAACAGGCATGTATGTTGCTGAATTCTCTCTCGGCGTCTTTTGAGGCATTCAAGGACACTATGTGCAGCACGAACAAAATCCTAAGTGTCAATACAGTTATCTCAGCTCTTCAAGGGAAGGCTATGAGACAACTAAACAACAACATGGGGACGTCTTCTGATGCACTGTTTGCAGTGGGTAGGAATTTTGAACAAGGTACAGGTTCTTCAGGTTCTAGATCCAAATCCAGGGGCAAGGGCAAAGGAATGGTAAAGTGCTGGAACTGTGGGAAGGAAGGACATGTGAAGAGAGATTGTGAAAATCCTAAATCGAAGAGGGAAGATTCTGAGGCTTCATGCAGGGAGGCCAACACTGCCATGTCAGATGGATGTGATGGTGATGTTTTATCTGTGTCTACTATCAGGTGGCCATACGATGATCGTAAGGACGAGTGGATTCTAGACACAGGGGCATCTTTTCACATGACTCCTCATCGGAGTTGGTTCACCAGCTACAGGGAGTGCGATGGTGGACAAGTATTTATGGGCATGATATTGTCTGTAATGTTGTGGCTGTTGGTACGGTACGCATCAGAATATTTGATGGGGTGGAGCGCACCTTGACTGATGTCATGCACATTCCTAATTTGAAGCAGAATCTGATTTCTCTTGGTGTGCTTGAGGCAAAAGGATGCAAGTACACAGGTATTGATGGTGCTCTTAAAGTATCTAAGGGGGCACGGGTAATCATGAAAGCGCAACGACTCGGTAACTTGTACAAGTTGATCGGGAGCACTTTAAAAGGTGGAGCTACGATAGATGTAGTGGATTCCACTTCTGCATGTGTGTGGCATGTTGGACATGCCACATGAGCAGGCTGAGTAGGAAAGCTGAGACGTGCGGACAAGGATACAGAGCAGGTGGAGCAGCTACCTGTGAGAAGAATCACACGGCATGATCGCAGGACATCGGCGAGTTACATGGATGACTCCAATATTGCAGGGGATTCATCTTCTATTCAGATGACTCTAGGTGAGCCTGGTGCTGAGAAGTGGAAGGTGACTATGGGCAATATGATGGATTCGTTGTACCAGACTGACATATGGGAGCAGGTGGAGCTTCCAGTGGGCCGGTGAGCGGTTGGATGCAAGTGGACCTTCAGGAGGATACAGTATAGATACAGGGCGAGGTTGGTAGCGAGGGATTATTCTCAGAGAGAAGGGATCGGCTTCTCAGAGATATTCGCGCCGATGGTATAGCAGGTATCTATCAGATCCGTGATTGGCGCTGGTTGGCCAATGTGATCTTGAGCTATGATGTGATGCAGAAATAAGAGAAGAGGTCAAGAAGCTATACGGTTGAAGATGAAGACATGGTGGAGATTGTTGCGAGATGTCTTAAATCTGAGTCCTTTCGCAACTGGGATGCGGAAAGGAGTTTCGCGGATTTCGTGTCGCAAGTCCTTTCGCAACTGGGATGCGAAAAGGAGTTTCGCGGATTTTGTGACGCAAGTCCTTTCGCAACTGGGATATGAAAGGGAAGTTACCAAAACTATAATTGTGGTCCCTAGGGCTATTCTAATATTATTCCAAGACTTCCTAAAGGTATTCTAAAGGGGTTTTATGGTTATTAAAGGGTGTAGCAAGGGTGAGATTCGAGGTTGTTCGAATCGGGTAAGTCCTTTCTCTTTGTAATTGATGCTTTCATAGTGGTGATCTGTCGCTTTATGTCGTGGTTTTTTCCCACAAGGGTTTTCCACGTAAGATCTGTGTGATTCCGTAGGCCAAAAATCCCCAACAGATTCAACCTCTTTTTTTTTGGCCTTTGGGAGTTTTATGTGCTCTTTGGTGCTCCCAGCCTGGGTGAAGGAGGGTTGTGCCAGGTTGGCAGCTGGCGTCCAACTTATGCCATAACTTCGAACATGCATTCACATAAGACGAAATTCCAAACCCATGCTAGGGCTGTCCCTGTTAAGGTATGCACTGCATCGGAACCCAGGTGTAGTGTGCTGAAGTTGTGGCCATTGACAAAGTCATATGGCCTAAAAGGATTTATATAGCCAACATCAATTTGTTGGGATAAGGCTTAAAATGTTTTACTTATTTGGAGTATCCACGTCGCAACCCATCAGTTAAATGGTCATGTGCATCAGATCATTGTGATTTCAGCTCGGTGGGCCATGAACAGTGGGTTATTCTGATGGACGGTCGTAATAGATGGACTCTCCATGTGTTGAATGCAGTTAGTTTGCCCTCTAGAGTATCTTTGCCCAAAGAGAAAGGGACTTGCTAAATAAAATTTCTGATTATTTTGAAGCAACGACTGGTATGAAATAACATTGCTTGTTAGCCTCTACTCAGTATCCTTGTTTGTCGGAGGGCTGAATTTACCTCAATTGCTTGCCTTTTGCCTTCCTTCAGCTATTTAAAGAGTTGGTTGAGGTTGTGGTCAATGCCAATATCCTTCTCTGCATTGTTCAGTAAGGACCTGTTTGGCCGGGCAGGGTGGATGGGATTAGGTTGTATTAGGATGGATTGGAAAGAGCAATCCCGGGATTTGGCCGGGCGTGCCAAATAGGCAGAAGTTGGATATAGCAATCCCATGGGATTGCCAGCAATCCACTGACATCACCATCATTACCTTGAAATCCACCCAATCCCTCTTAATCCCATCTATTTTGCTTGGGACATGTTTGGTTAGACGGAACAATCCCGGGATTGGCTGACGTAATCCCGAGATTGGCCAGGCGAGCCAAACACACTCGGTGGTGAATTCCCTGGATATAGCAATCCCATGGGATTGCCAGCAATCCACTAACACAGCCATCATTACTTGTCATCCACCCTAATACAATCCAATCCCATGGGATGGGCCCGTCCAAACACGCCCTAAAATAATAATTTCATTATTGTCTATTCTAACGAAAATGGTTATCAGAACCATCATTAACAACCAGTTGTTGAGGCATGTTATCAAAATAATTATATATACAATTGTGGTAATGGGGTTGCAAGTACAATCCCAGCATGGTGGTGCTTTTCTATAATCAAATAACCTGGACTAGCCATCCCTTAAGAAGGTTGTTATGGGAAGATCAGAGACGTTTCAACTCCAAGGCCCAAGGCTGTTAAGAGCCAACTTGAGGCGCAAGATTAAGCTCGGAGTTATGAGAATATGCGAGGGATGGATTTCCAATTCGACATTAGCTACGCCTTCGCTCCGAGGCCTTGGGCGGAATGATCTCGGGCCGGTGTTGTTGACTCGGGATTCAGAGCGGGATCCCGGAATAATTTGAGGCCGGAGCAGTCGGCTCGGGACTCAGATTGGAATCCATTAAATGAGGGGGACTATAAGGTGTCACATTACTACATGATTAGCGACGGTTACTCAACCGCCCGCGTCTGCACGACCACAGAACGACTGGGTGGCCGAATCACCCGCGGGATGTGGCAAATGCCCCAAGATGCACCGAGTTATGCGGACATGTCCATCTTAAGCGAGATGGTATAAAGAGCATCTTGCGGGGAGGAAACATGTACGCAATATCTCGCACTTTCCCTCTACAACTTGACTTAGACCCAGATTCCCTTGACATGACTTAGGCATCGGAGGGTCCCCTATTTGAGCTAGGGTCTCCTTTGCTCACCATTGTTGTGCAGGTTCAGGACTCAAAAGCGGTTCAGAGTTTGGAGATCCGGGTGGAGGGTAGTCCAGATTTTGTCAGCAACATTTTGGCGCCGTCTATGGGAATCTGATACGAAAAGTCAGTTTCCTATTTTCTATTATAATGGCTATGGAGCCGGAGCTGAATGATCAGACTCTGTCTTCCTTGCTACTCCACACCGAATCAGCTCCGGGACTATCACAGCGTTCTCGTAATCGGGTGAACAAGTATCAAGCTATGCAAAGCGAGATCCAAGCCTTACGCAATGAAATCAATCAGATGAAGCAACGATAGGAGGAGCAGCCACATCCTGTCTGGGAAACGGTTGGATCGGTGGTGGAAGTCGAGTCCGCGCCGCGGAGTATAAGACCCGAAGGGTCACAACATCAATCCGCACGGGTTCCAGCTTCAGTCCAAAACCCCCCTCCAACCCAAAACCAAGTTCCGGCTCAGAACACAACGGCTCCGATGAATGCTTCGATCGCTTTGGCTCTGGCACTGATGGATCTCCGTCACAAGATGGAGAGGAGAAGGGGGGAGGAGCTCTGAAGTAGAGGCTCCGTGGGAGACGGTAGCCGAAAACAGAGATCCGTGGGAGGCACGGTTCGTAGAACTTAACAATCAAGTTCTTAATACAGCATAATCAGCAGCCCTCGTCCGTTCCTGCCGCCGTTCAAGCGATGATGGAAGCGACCGAACCTCCCTTCACCTCTGCAATCATGAGCGAGGTGATGCCGTAGAGGTTCCGAATACCTCCCGTCATCTAGTACTCCGGGTCTGGCGACCCGTCTGAACACGTAGAGTCCTATCGCTCATGGATGTAAATCCAGATGGCCACTGACGTGATAATGTGTAGGGGATTTTAGATCACTCTTACTGGATCCGCTCGGAGTTGGTACAAGCAACTCAAGACCAATTCGGTCGATTCCTTTGCAGAGCTCAGTAGATTGTTCCTTACCCAGTTCATAAGTGGTAAGAAGAGTCGGAAGCTGACTACTCATTTGTTCACTATCAAGCAGGGGCCAAAAGAGTCATTGAAGGACTTCATCGCCTGCTTCAATGAGGAGACATTACAGGTGGAGGATTATGATGATAAAATGGCGCTCTCTGCCATATTCAGCGGTCTGAAAGAGAGGAAATTTACCTTCTCCATTAGGAAGAACCCGCTGAAGACGTTGGCTGAGCTCGTCACCAGAGCTAAAAAAACACTAATGCTGAGGAGTTCTCCAACTCCCACAAAAATGTCCAAGTAGCAAAGCCGCCAGCCAAAGGGAAGAGACTGAGGAATGAAGAACCCTAGTCATCCAGTAAAAAATCGGACGACCGTGCCCCTCATGATCGTCGGCTAAGCAGGAAGCCTGAGGGCAAGTTTCATTCCTATACTCCCATCAATACATCTACAGAGCAAATA
Source organism: Magnolia officinalis (assembly GCA_021015155.1). Lineage (NCBI taxonomy): Eukaryota > Viridiplantae > Streptophyta > Magnoliopsida > Magnoliales > Magnoliaceae > Magnolia > Magnolia officinalis. The sequence goes on from JAJHSJ010000014.1 coordinate 22,390,720, forward strand.
CTGCTCGATATCAAGGGTCAGAAGCTTCTGAATTGGCCCATTTGTATGAAGGCCGAAGCGGAACACCGGGACAAGCATAAGTATTGCCAGTTCCATCGCGATCACGGCCACAACACGAGTGATTGCGTGGATCTCAAAGACGAGATCGAGACCCTCATTCGTAAAGGTCATCTGCGCCGATACACCAAGAAGGAGAGAACAGCTCAGAGAGAAGAGTAGCCGAGCGAAGCCGCAGAAGAACCGGTCGAAATCCGTACCATCTTTGGTGGTTCGTCTAGTGGAGGAAACTCAAACAGGGCCCGTAAGGCCCACTCTCGGAGGTCTGATCCGGAGCACTACGTCCGTATGACTGAGAGGCCGAGGAAAGAGCTCCAAGTCAGCCCTTGCAGCTTACGTTCAAGGAAGACGATGCACACGGAATTCAGCATCCACACGACGATGCCCTAGTAGTGACAATGACCATAGCCAACCACAAGGTGTACCGCATACTGGTCGACATCGGGAGCTCAGCTGATGTCATATACTTGGAGGCCTTCGAAAGAATAGGGATTCCAAGGTCACGCCTCAGACTTGTGAAGACCCCTCTGCACGGCTTTGTAGGAGAAAGGGTGATCTCCGAAGGAGCCATCTCCCTCCCTGTGACCGCGGGAGAAGGACGGCATCAAGTCACCCTTCTGGTGGACTTCCTTGCCGTTAATGTGTCGTCAGTGCACAACGTCATCTTGGGCAGACCCTCCCTCAATGCAATGAGGGTGGTTGTGTCCACATACCATCTAATGATGAAGTTTCCCGCCAAGGGCGAAATAGGATACCTCCGAGGTGATCAACGCGAGGCTCGAAAATGTTATGCAATAGCAGTGAAAAAATGGTCGGTTAAGTAGGCCCTCACTGTCAATGTCCTCGATCTCAGGGGACCCACAAAAGACTCATCCGTGGAGGACTTGGAGGTTGTGCCACTTGATGAAGCAGATCCGAGCAAAACCATTCAGCTTGGTATGTCATTGAATTTCGAGCAACGGTCTGAGATGTTGGCCTTCTTGCAGCAACACAGAGACGTCTTCGCATGGTCACACGAGGACATACCGGGAATTTCTCCCGATGTCATGGTTCACAGGCTGAATGTGGACTCAGATCACATGCCAGTGAAACAAAAGAGGAGACCGTTCGACTCCAAGCGATATGCAGCCATAGCCGACGAGGTCTCCAAACTCCTCAGCGTTGGCTTCATCGAGGAGGTGCACTATCCAGATTGGATCGCAAATGTGGTCCTCGTCAAGAAAGCAAACTGGAAGTGACGGGTCTGTGTAGACTACTCGGACCTGAACAAGGTCTGGCCCAAGGATAGTTTCCCCTTGCCTCGGATCGACCAGCTGGTAAAAAGTACAGCTGGGCATGAACTGCTCTCCTTCCTGGACGCCTATTCCGGGTATAACCAAATCGCGATGTATCCCTCAGACTGGCAGAAGACTATCTTCATCACCGACAAGGGACTCTACTGTTATTGGGTTATGCCGTTCGACCTGAAAAACACTAGGGCCACGTATCAGAGATTGGTGAATTAGATGTTCGACAAGCAGAAAAGACGCACCATGGAGGTTTATGTTGACGACATGCTTGTCAAGAGCATCAAGGCATCTGATCATCTAGCAGATCTCAAAGAGACCTTCTCCATCCTCCTAGAATACCATATGAAGTTGAATCCCGTGAAGTGTGTCTTTGGAGTCGGCTCCGGTAAATTTCTCAGGTTTCAGGTCAGTCAGTGGGGCATTGAAGCAAACCCTGACAAGATCAAGGCGCTCCTCAATATGAGCTCGCCTCGGACGACAAAAAAGATACAATGTCTCACCGGACGAGTAGCAGCCCTCGGACAATTCATATCCAGAGCCACTGACAAATGTCTCCCCTTCTTTCAGCGGTTGAAGGGTCATAAGAAGGCCGAGTGGACATCGGAATGTGAGCAAGCCTTCCATCAGTTGAAGCATTATTTGGGTTCGCCGCCCCTACTGTCCAAGTCTGAAGAAGGCGAGTCCTTGTTCCTATACCTGGCAGTTTCGGCCTCAGCCGTCAGCTCCGCGCTGATCAGGGAGGTGGGGAGGTAAGCAGCACCCTGTGTATTATGTGAGCAAAGCAATGGTGCCTGCCGAGATGAGGTACCCGCCTCTGGAGAAGTTGGCACTCTGCCTAATTGTCTCAGCTCGAAGATTACGCCCATACTTCCAGGCCCATAACATCATTGTCTTGACCGATTCTCCCCTCAAGCAAGTCCTCCAGAAGCCCAAGGTGTCAGGTCGGCTAACTAAGTGGGCGATCGAACTCGGGGAGTTTGATATTCAGTTCCGACCAAGGACCGCGATTAAGGCCCAAGCTCTAGCCGATTTCATTGCAGAGTTCACTGCTCCAAACACAGAGGGGACGAGCACCGAAGTAGAAGTAGCTCCTTCGCTCGCTCCTCCAACTAATCAGAGTATAAAGTTAGAACCGAAGTGATCCTCTTCGTGGACGGGTCGTCCAATGTCAAGCGTGCTTGAGCAAGGATTGTCCTAGTCGTGCCTGACTCTACATCTATCCAATACACGATTAGACTCGCTTTCAAAGCCTCTAACAACGAAGCAGAGTAAAGGCCCTGTTGGCTGGACTCCGACTGGCGGCCAGCTTGGGGGTCCAGTCGCTCAAGGTGCAGTGCGACTCTCAGTTGTTGGTAAATCATATCTCCACCGAATACGAGGTCAAGGAAAATAGGATGGTGGCTTATCTAACCAAGGCCAGAAAGTTGATAGAAAAGTTTTGGAGCTGCACTATCGATCAAATACCGAGAACAGAGAATTCATGGGCCGACGCCCTTACAAGGCTAGCCTCGGCCACGGAGGGAAAGATTCCTCGGGTCATCCCTGTGGAGTTCATAGAGCATCCGAGCATTGACCGGATGGAGCAGGAAATGGTCAACCCAGTGGATGTCACGCCGAGCTGGATAGACCCGATTTATAATTATCTCACATCTGGTGAGGTCTCCTCGGACAGATTGGAGGCAAAATGTCTGAGGGTCAGAGCCACACGATACATAGTCTTGGACGGGATCTTATACAAGAAGGGGCATTCACAGCCCTATCTCAGGTGTCTTCGACCTGATGAAGCAGACTATATGATTTGGGAGATTCATGAAGGCATATGCGGAAATCACTCCGGTGATCAGGCCCTGGCTCTGAAGATGTTCCGTCAAGGATATTTCTGGCCGACCATCAGGGAGACTCGAAGAACCACGTCCAAAGGTGTGATAAGTACCAGCGATATATGACCGTGCCAAGGCAACCTGCAGAAGAGATGACTCCTATGAGTGGGCCATAGCCGTTCGCCCAATGGGAATTGACATCATCGGACCTCTGCCCATTGAGAAAGCACAGGTCAAGTTCATTATCGTCGCAGTCGACTACTTTACCAAGTAGGTTGAGGCCGAGCTTGTCGCAAAAATCACGGAGCAGAAGGTGGTTGACTTTGTTTGGAAAAACATCATCTGTTGGTTCAGAATTCTGTGTACCATCATTTTCAATAACGGCAAACAGTTCGACAACGATAAGTTCCGAGGCATGTGTCGAGGACTTGGCATTTCAAATGCGTATTCCTCGCCTCAGCACCCGCAATGCAATGGACAAGTGGAGGCAGTCAACAAAGTCATCAAGCATCATCTCAAAACAAAGTTAGAGAAAGTAAAAAGCAACTGGGCCGAGGAGCTCCCATTCGTCGTCTGGGACTATAGGACTACGAGTCAGTCGTCTATTGGAGAAATCTCATTTTCTCTATCTTGCGGTTCGAAGGCGATGGTGCCAGTCGAGATTGGTCTCCCTACAGCTTGGGTCAAGAACTATCAGGAAGATCAGAACACCAAGTAGATTGCAGCCAATCTGGACCTACTCGAGGAAGCTAGAGATGTCTTCAGACTCCGAATTGCTGCTCGACATAAGCAGGTGGCACGATTCTACAACTCCAAGATCAAGACTCGGAGATTCCATCTAGGTGACTTGGTCCTTCGCCGAGTTTTCCAGAACACTGCAGAGCCGAGGGCTGGGGTACTCAGACCCAATTAGGAGGGGCCCTACCGCTTGGTCTGATCGACCAAACCTGGCTCCTACCACTTGGAGGATCTCGAAGGGCGTCAGCTCCCCCACCCCTCGAACATTGAGCACTTGAAAATCTACTACCCTTGATATACTGGCCACTGAAGGCCCCCAATAAGTGTACACCTCGAAGCGGCTAGCCTTTTAAGGCTTTTAATAAAATATATGTTTCTACATATCCACTTGAATGACTTGTCGACAAACAGAAAAAGTTGCCTCTCACAAGCAGGGGCTGACTCAACGGACTGATCCCTTAAAGAAGGAGTTAGTATGTTAACCCATGAAACTTCATCAAGGGATCCCCTCATATTTAGGGGGAAAACCCATGGACGACCCGATCCCTTAATGAAGGGGTCGGCTCATCGTACGACGAACGGATCTACAGAAAAGATTGTCTCTCGCCATTCGGGGGGGGGGGTTGACTCCTCAAGGGATCGGTCCTTATAATTTCAATATCACAAGATTTTACGAAATAACTAAGGGGTCTCCTAAATATGGGAAGACGGCCCTGGGATGAGCAGACCTGCTAAGGAGTCAGCTCGTCAATCAACAACTTAACATCTAACAATCATCATTCAAAAAATTGACTATGTTATATCATGCCATGTCCAGAGGGTAAAAAAGATTATCCGCAAAATCATCCATCAAGAAACTATTGTTTAAAAGAGTTAAAAGAGAGGGAATATAAAAAACTATTCAGTCGGAGGAGGCTGAGAGGCAGGAGCCGAGCCCGGGGAGACGTCCTCAGTCAGTCTCTCCCCTACGTCCTCAGAGGTAAGGGACTCAAGGTTGAGATCCAAGTAGAGCTCCTAGACCGCGTCTATGCAAGTGTCAAAGTCGCAGTTATAGAACTTGTTAGCTTCGGCGATCCTCTCCTCCAAGGTCTTGAACGCGTCCACCGCAATGGCCACAGCCAACGCCAAGGAGGCTTTATCTTCAACCTGTTGAGCTTCCTTTGCCCGTGCTACCGCTCAGCTCAACTCTTTCGTTGCTTCGGCCTTGGCTTGCTCCAGCGCGTCCCCCTATTAGTCATTGTCCTTCGCAAGCGAGTCGGTGTGAGCCTTGGCCCCCGTCAGCTCGATTGCAGCAGTAGCAGTGCAACGTGCCTGAAGGTCATTAACGACTCCCTGGAGCTGCGACTCTCGTGCCTTTCCATCATCAAGCAGTTGGTGCAGTTCCGCCTGCTCTATTCGGAGGATCGCGACCTCATCCTGGAGAGTCCTAACCTCGCCTCGGAGAGCCGCTATCTCCCTGTCCTTTTGCGAGATCTCCCCCAACCTCTCCTAAGTCATCAGGAGCCTCGGGACAAACTAAATCAAGAGAAAAATATAAGTATATAAACACGACAAGACAGAAATCAAGACAAGAAATATTAATAAAAATACCCTGTAGAAGACAGAGGCTATGTCGTTTCTGAAAGACTCGTCCGACTTGTTGAGGAGGTCTGAAATCTCCTCCTCTAGAGCATGCTTCCCAGCCCAACAAACTAAGCCCAACATATGATAGTTTGGAGGAAGTCTGCCCCCACCGGTTCCGACCCGAGCAGACCCCCTCACTCCTCCTGCCCCCGTCTCGCTGCCGGCCGAAGCTTGGGCCTCGGCTCTAGGATCATCTCCGACTTCCGGAGGAGAGAGCATTGCGTCAGCCATCCGAATGGCCTCCTCCCGTTCAGAAGAAGACGGGATGGCTATGTAGGGTTCGAGGGCTGGTGGGGGCACTTCAGAGACATGAGAGGCAATGACAAGAGGGGGAATCGGAGCTGAAGCATTATCGATTGCGGCCCCAACAGCGGTGTTAGTTGGAGCTGCAGCAACTGAAATTGGAGCTTTAGCAATAAAAATTGAAGCCGCAACATAAATTGAAGCCACAACAACGGGAGCTGGAGCTGCGGCAACAGAAATTGGGGCTGAGGGGCCCTTGCTGCGAGGAGTCGCCTGCCTCTTTTGACTCGTCGTCTTTGTTCGCGGTTTGGACCTCAACATCTCCTCGACGGATGGGGGGGCCTTTCTCTTCTGAGATCTAGAGGCCTCGGCCATGCCTGCACACGGGGCAATAAATCAATGTCCGAGGTGTGAGATCTTCAGTTTCATCAAAGTAAAAGGCAAAGGGGCACTTATTGAATGAAGTGGGGAGTGACTTATACTTGCAGAGCCTGGACAGATGAAGGTTGTCCGCGGTGATCAAGACCGACCAAGAGCGTAGATCTTTCAAACGCACCCTAGCCTTGGCGATCTGATTCTTCTAATCCGAGGTGATGAGAAGCTGGTCCCTCGGAAAGTATGCAGAAATGAAGATAAACGCTGGTCAGAGTATAGCAAGCAGAGGAGTGTTGTAAAGAGATTGTTCGGGATTCGACCTCGAAGGGTAAATCGGGTAGGAACCCGAGTCCTTAAGTTCCTGAGTTCTGCCGCTGGTGCTTCCCATTCACCCGAAGACTAGAACCACTTGTTCTTCCAATCCTTGTTAGAGGATAGAAGTTGCAGGACCAATCTTGAGCCCTTGTTGCCACCGGTCGTGAAGTAGTACCACGGCTCCTGACTATCATGCTTGATCAAGTACAGACTCATCAGCTCTTCCAATGTCAGCTCTAGGTTCTTGGCTTGGCATCAGATGATGTATGAGGATATTAAAATCCTCCAGGCATTGGGAGTAAACTGGTCTGGGGCCAGCCCCAAGTAAGCTGTCAGGGCTCCGATGAAGGGATGCATCGGAAGGCGGAGCCCACATTGTAATGTGCAGAGGAAAATCACGACTTCCCCTTCAGAAGGATCTCCAGAGGTGTTAAGGGGCTCGGGAGCTCGTATCTGGATGGAGTCCGGGATCTGAAATTCTGATTAAACTCATTCCATCTGGGACTCGACTAGCACGAAGTCTCCTGGGACAGTCTCCACAGTTTGCCCACTCGTGGGCATCTCTGTAATCCCTCCCGTTGTATTTTGGGAGGCCTTTTTACCACCCTTGCGGCGCGTCCGAGTCCCTGCCTCTTTACCCCTCATGGGCAGAGGGTAGAGGGGTACTGCATCAAGAGGGCCCTCGGAGGCCTCCCGCCTATCATCTGAGCTTTCTCGCCCGAAATCATCTTCGAAGGCATAGTCTCCTCAGACCATCTTTGAGTCGTTTGACATTCCGAGAGAAAAATAAGAGTAAGCCGGAAGTGGGGGGGGGGGGGGGGGGACACTCACCAGAAGCTATCTAGAAAGGTCACCGGAAATCACCTCTACCGGAAACTGGAGATCGATCAGAATCGCCTCTCCCAAAGGCCTCACTCGTCGGAAATCGCCTCCTTAGGCAGCTCACAGCAGCGAGAACTTAGAAAATAAAAATGAGGGCGTCTCCGAGCGCTAGGGTTTATATAACCCATGAGTGATTCTCGCGTTTATGGCGAGACATGATGGCTACAGCCGAACCATCGCGAGCCGACTTCAGGACACACGTGGCTGAGCGTCACGGCTTAAGCACTGTCGAGTCACGTACCCCTGGCATTGGGCGACGAGCTCCGAGTAGTGGAAGCGTCACCTAACTATCCCTCTTGGCTCACGTGGTGATCCCTCATAATTACTCTGGCGATTCGAAATCCTAACCGTTGTCACGCATCCGCCTGAGGATGACCCGCGGATGGAAAACCTCGAGTACGTATCTTCTCGGATATGGAAATCATGATTGTGGCTACACGCGTTAGGGGCGCAACGGTGGATGCTATTGATTTTTCGCATGTGTTTACTCTCTAAGTCCGTGTTCGAACTCGGAGAGTAGGGGGCTTCTGTTATGGGAAGATCAGAGACGTTTCAACTCCGAGGCCCGAGGCTGTTCTGTAACGCCCCGGATTTCGTAACCCGAGTTTTGTACTCGTTTTCTAAAATCCCAAGAGTTAACTTATAAGGATAGCCCACATTTCACAGTAATAATTTTTTTTCTTTTCTTTTATAAGTATAAGTGAGCAATCGCAACGGAAGCAAACAAACCACACATGGAGGAAATTTCTAAAATATATCTCGACTTATACAAATGGTTGCCCATAGGGCTTATATAAACTAATGACCCAAAATTCGAATGAAATGACTAAAAAAAATAGGAACTTTAGAATAAAAAGTCGCGAGATTATCCAGTTCTTCGTGCTCCACATTAAAGTTAACCTGTAACTCATTTACATAACCTGCACCAACTTAATACGATTTGATAGAGTCAATGGCTATCCCAATGAGGTATACCCTCCAAGATTACCAAACATCACAATAGTCAAGAATGGAATTCAAATAACTCAGGAGAATACAATATCCAATGTAATGTTCATAAGTAAAATACAAAAATATACAATTTATGTTTCCTAAGTGACATATAAGATGATACCACATGTACATAAGAAGAAAATACAATTTATAAGTACAATCCAAGGAACTATAGAATCTAAGTTACATTTTATAATTCACAAGGATAACACTAACTACACATCCACCCGAAGTTCAAAGTATAATGTGTAGAGATACAGTCCATTCCCCATAAATATAATACAAATAGTTATAATATCCAAACTACAATTTAGTGTATGATATAAGAAGATATAATCCATTTCACAAACAAATTCAGTCGCCGATTTAATCTTGATTAATGAATGAATGCATGAATGTAATCAGCCTGGGGATGCACATCCAGCTGTACAAATGAATGGACCTTTCAAACAGTAGGCCCATTCATACAAGATATCGGGTCTTTCAAACAGTCGACCCATTCAAAATGCAAAAAGGGTCGTTCGAACAGTACACTGGTCTTTCAAATAGTCGACCAGGCACCCGATAACTCCCACGTGCCATGTATGCATGATTAACCCAACCGTTATTAGTCCAATTTACAAACAAAATATCAGAGAAGGTCAAAGGTCACTATGGGGGGTGCATGAACCCAGCATAGGCCGACAGCTCGGGCATAGTGTCCCATTCCACCTTCCCTGGCTCATGAGACTTAAACAAGTAAAATTCTAAGACACTCATATGATTATAAATATTATTTGTAAAATAAAGAATATAAGACATTCCACTTATAAAAATCTCTACAACTAGTGGCCACTCATGATTCGATACGTAGACATTACCATCACAGACCCAGATATACTTCCAACAACAAGAGTCCTTCCAATAAGCCACATTGGCACCAAGTCCTTCAAGGACACCACCAAATATTACAATCCACGAACTACATGAACATAAATAATCCATGAGATGGTAAGTCTACGACCACATAACATTTAATTTATTCACGACCGACCACTAGCTTGAGAACACTCTAATATATATATTCACTAATATATAATATTAAATTTCAATTACAACTTAGCACAATCAAGTGTTAAACCAAATTACAATCAATTCCATATATGTTATCAAACAAATACACATGTAAGTACACATTCAAACTAAACTACAAAAAATAATTTCACATTGAATTAAATCATAACCTTATAGGATTTAGATCATTAATTTCTACAAATCAATAGATGTACTTACATGCACATGCTAAACAAATCAAGGAATGTGCACATATAAAGGTGAGTCATCCTAAAATGAAAATCAACAATTCATAACTCGATCATACATGTAAAATAGTTATTAACATGATTAGGCAATTAATTCAAAAGAGAATTAAATTAACTATTATAATGAAAGTAAGCTTGAAGGGTGGATCCTCACCTCTAAAGTCCCATTCGGCTCAATTTCCACATTAGATCCGACTTGAACTTGAACTAATTCAACGAGGGTCTACACATGTAAAAATTCAAAATCCCTATATTACCATAAAATTTACAACTCATTACTACAAATCAACACATTTTAACATCCAAAATCCAGAATCTAACCCACCAAAAATGGATTTATTTAGTTAAATGAAACTCAAGACTAAACTAGACTCCCTACGTATCCAATATTCAATCTAAGTTTCTAATTTAGTAAAGCCAAAATAGACCAAAACTAAATCAAAGTACTCAATGTTATATGAACTAGACTCAATGAGAAGTGAGTCAACTCAACTCAGTGTTAATCTACAATACCTTACAACCCTACTTGCCGATTTTCCATCATAAAACCAAGGTGCTGTTGAACTGGAAAATGATTCAAACCTAGTAAAAATCTACTCTAGACTGAGTGAAACTCACCGAGTCAATGCAACAACTCGACAAAACAGAGGAATGACTTAGTTCAACAAAGAAAACCCCCTAAATCAATGGATTTTGAGTCAATCTAACTGATTCCTCCCAAATGACTAAATATAAATCAACTAATAAGACTGAACTCACCTCCAAACTCGTTCCCAGTTCTCAACAGAAAAGATGCTAGTCGAGTTGACTCAGTTGGCTGAAGGCGAACTCGGTCGGCAGATCTTCTCAAAACTCCATTTCTACCCTCTCTTCTTTCTCTTCTTGCTTCTTTCTTCTCTCAGACATGACCAGCAGAGTAGCTGGATTCGGCAAAACTGGACCAGAACTCACCCGAGTCCAAATCCAAAGACTCGATCAGATTGACCCACCATGGCACACAAACTTGAAATTGCTCCCTCGTTTTCTCTTCTTCTCTCCCTCTGCGTATTCAAAAGACATTGGATTTAGGCAGACCCGACTCCAAACCGGGATGACTCAGTCCAGGACTGGAGACTCGGCATGGTGTGGCAATGAATCGTATTGATTGATCAGGAATCCGACTCCATTGTGGATTCTGATCTTGATGAAACCAATCATGGATTAAACACTCCTCATAAGGCTACCTAATGGACGTCATGGATTTGAAGTTAGTGGCCAAACGACTTCTTATGGCGGCTGCTATCCGACGAGGAAGATGATAGAACTTTCATGGCAGAACTCCGGCTGACGCTTCTTTCCTCTATTTGAGTCTTATGGTTGGTCTGGAGTAGTTACAAGGAGCTTGAGGAATGAAATAAACGAAGCTCCAGGTAGGTTTGATTGATGGGTTCCGAAAATCGGAGTTGCAACATCTCTTTCATTGCAATGGAAGCCCTAAAGCCAGCTTGGATTGTAAGGCGGAGATCCACTGAGGTGGAGGGCTATGATACAAGGGGAGGATGAGTGTAAATGCCAGCTAAGAAAGAAGAAACAGAATCTTTTTCCATTTTTGAAATGTACCATATGCACGCACGATTTCTCTTGCGTTCGTGCATGCACATGTGTGTAAAAATGGTGGAAAAGACCAAGGGTTTAGTCAGGCCCACCTTCTGAGTTAGATGGATGGTTCAGATCATTCCCCTGGTCCTTGATGGTGGGCCTCGAACACAAACAACGGACGCAGTCCGTTTAAATCTTGTTTTAGCGGGAATAAAAGAAAGAGAGAGTAAACCTCTCTATTCTTAGAAAATCACGGGCCAGCACCTGTTTGATTGAATTAACGGTCCCATGCACTGCATGTGCACACAAGTTGTGTACATGCACAATTCAATGATAGAGTCCACATTGATGTTTGAAAAGATCCACTCCGACTATCTAGTTTCATGGTCACAGTAACACCCAAGTACGGGAGCTACGGGGTGTTACATGTTCAGAGCCGACTTGAGGCCCAAGATTAAGCTCGGAGTTATAAGAATAAGCGAGGGTGGACTTCCAATTTGACATCAGCTACTCCTTCGCTTCGAGGCCCTAGGCGGAATGATCTGGGGTCAGGGCTGTCAACTCGGGATTCAGAGCGGGATCCCGGAATGATCTGAGGCCGAGGCAGTCGGCTCAGGACTCAGATTAGAATCCATTGATGAGGGGGACCATAAGTGTCCCACTACTGCACGATTGGCGACGGTTACTCAACCGCCCACGTCCGCACGACTGGGTGGCCGAATCACCCACGGGATGTGGTAAATGCCCCGAGATGCGCCGAGTTATGTGGACATGTCCATCCTAGGCGAGAGGGTATAAATAGCATCTTGCAGGGAGAAAACAGGTACGCAATATCTCACACTCTCCCTCTACAACTCGACTTAGACCCAGATTCCCTTGACCTGACTTAGGCATCGAAGGGTCCCCTATTTGAGCCAGGGTCTCCTTTGCTCATCATTGTTGTGCAGGTTCAGGACTCAGAAGCAGTTCAGAGTTCGGAGATCCGAGTGGAGGGTAGTCCAGATTTTGTCAGCAACAAAGGTAATCATCAATCCCTAAGGAAAGGAATGTTTTCAGGTGATCTATTATTCTGATAATAAATTGTTTGATGGAAGATTCATCTATTACTTTATTGTGATGTAATCTATTGTTAATCTGCTAATAAATTGTTTGATGGAAATTGCAACTATCACTTTTTTTTTTTTTTGTGAAAGACTAAATCAACCCAATTTCCATGAGACCATTTTAATGAGAAATTTAGGACTGTAGACCCCACCTTTTATCCAGCTGTTTTTTATGAAAGAAGATAAAGCTTGGTTTGCAACTTAGACCTGTGCGTACAGACAACGAATTTGAGGACGAAAATACCCCTCCCTTTCGAAGCTGAGCGCTGACGCTCCTCCAGCCAAGAGTTGTACGAACGGCTCAAAAGAAATCAAAGTTAGATGGCCCCACAACTATGTATTTATTATATCCACAACGTTCATCCATATTTAGAGATCATTTTGGAGCATTATCCAAAAAAAAAATCATATCCCGATCAAATGGACCACACCACAAAGAGCAGCGGGAAAACTGAATTTCACCGTTAAAAATTTTGTAGGGCCCACCACTTGATAGTTAGATCTGTCTTATTTTACGTCTCAAGCTTAATATGAGCTCGCCAAATCGATGGACGGTTTAGATATAACACAGACCTCATGATGGGACCCACAAAAGGCGGTGGGATTACAAAAAAAAAAAAAAAAAAAAAAAAAAAAAAAAAAACCTATAGCTACGGATTATAACCGTAGCCATATCCGTACCCTATAAAATCGGCGAGGCAAACTAGAAAACGGCGGGGTAAAAACGGCGGGGCAAACTAGAAAATCGGCGGGGCAAACTAGAAAATCGGCGAGGCAAACTAGAAAATCGGCAGGGCAAGCATGAAAATCGGCAGGGCAAGCATGAAAATCGGCGGGGCAAGCATGAAAAACGGCGGGGCAAACTAGAAAATCGGCGGGGCAAGCATGAAAAACAGCGGGGCAAGCATGAAAAACGGCGGGGCAAACTAGAAAATCGGCAGGGCAAGCATGAAAATCGGTGGGGCAAACTAGAAAATCGGCGGGGCAAGCATGAAAAACGGCAGGGCAAACTAGAAAATCGGCGGGGCAAGCATGAAAAACGGCGGGGCAAACTAAAAAATCGGCAGAGCAAGCATGAAAAACGGCGGGGCAAACTAGAAAATCAGCGGGGCAGGCATGAAAAACGACGGGGCAAACTAGAAAATCGGCGGGGCAAGCATGAAAAACGACGGGGCAAACTAGAAAATCGACGGGGCAAGCATTGAAATCGGCGGGGCAAACTAGAAAATCGGCGGGGCAAGCATGAAAATCGGCGGGGCAAACTAGAAAATCGGCGGGGCAAGCATGAAAAACGACGGGGCAAACTAGAAAATCGGCGGGGCAAGCATGAAAAACGGCGGGGCAAACTAGAAAATCGGCGGGGCAAGCATGAAAATCGGCGGGACAAACTAGAAAATCGGCGGGGCAAGCATGAAAATCGGCGGGGCAAACTAGAAAATCGGCGGGGCAAGCATGAAAATCGGCGGGAAAAAAAAAATTTCATGTAACGTCGATATATCGACAATATGTCGATATATCGATACTTGATTTTGTCGATATATCGACATATGGTCGATAATATCAAATTAAGTCCTCATTTGTCCAGCGACTTAACCAAAAAATTCCATGTAACGTCGATATATCGACAATATGTCGATATATCGATGCTTGATTTTGTCGATATATCGACATATGGTCAATAATTCGAATTAAGTCCTCATTTGTCCAGCGACTTAACCAAAAAATTCCATATAACGTCGATATATCGACAATATGTCGATATATCGATGCTTTATTTTGTCGATATATCTACATATTGTCGATATATCGATGCAGTCTGTGTTGTTTTTTTTCTTTTTTTTCTTTTTTATATATATTGTGTTGCTTTTGTGGATCCCATCTTGATGTCTGTGTTATATCCAAACCGTCCATCTATTTGGCAAGCTCATAATAAGGCTTGAGACGAAAAATAAGATAGATCTAACTATCAAGTGGACCACACTGTAAAATACAGTAGAGAATTGAACGTCTACCATTGAAACCCTTTTAGGGGTTATAGAATTTTTGGATCATTATGAAATTTATTTTTCCTCTTCATCCAGGTCTCTGTGACCCTATGAATGAACTTATACGGGAAGGATTTCTCATAAACATCACAGTGAGCCCTCAAAAAGCTTTTAATGGTCGATGCTCATTCAACACTGTTTCCTGTAATGTGGTACACTTGAGATTTGCATATACCTCATTTTTTGTCTCATACCATAAAATGATATGAAAAAATATATGGACGGCATGGGTGAAAAGCATACATCATGGTGAGGTTCATTAGACCACTGAACATCCACCATTGCATGGTGGCAGGGAGTACCCAATCCGTTTCGGTGAAAGGAAGAGTATTTTCGTCCAGAATTCTGTCTCCACACGTGGAGGTGTAATTTGCAAAAGAAGGTTTGTCTTCTTTCATAAAACCAGCTGGATAAAATGTGGGTCCACTGTCCTAAATTTCTCTTTTTTAATCCTCTCCTGTTGAGGGGATGTGTTGTCAGACTTTTCACTCACCCCAGCTACCATATTCAAAATCACTGATTGGAGAGCTGGGATTCAATTTTCCTCCTCGCAAAGCTGTCAGGTTTTGTTGACATTTTTGCAAATCTGGATGCAGGCAGAAGGGATTTACGCGGGTAACCTCTTCTTATTCGTGGAAATAGGACCTTGGATAATTTTCATCTTTTTACCAGTCGAATGTCCTCCAATCCAGTATTCAGATAATTAAATGAGCTTAAAGTTTCAGTTCACGATACATCTGCACTGGGTACCAGAATTTGGACGGTTTAATTTGATTATTTGTAATTGTACGTCATGTGTGCAATTTCTACGTGCCCGCGCATCATCATCTCACTTTGCCAGAGTATTAGAGTTTTTTTTTTTTCTAGAAAATAATGGACGCGGATCGGGTATCGCCCGTCCCTAGCTAGGAATCGACAGGGACCCTGAGGGGTAAGCGTGATGTATGGTTCCATCCATTTTTCCATACCATTCTATGGTACAAGCCCAAAAATGAGGTACTTCGAAGGCTCAAGTGGACCACTTTTGGGGGATTAGGCATCGCCCATTGAAATCCTTTTGGGCCCCACAGAAGTTTTGGATCATGTTGATATTTGTTTCTTCCCTTCATCCATCCAGGCCTATGTGACCTTACGATGAACAAGTTGGATGGAAATTAACCATCTCGATGGGCCCTAGGAAGGTTTCAACGGTGGGTGTCATTATTAGTGGTACTTCCAACCGACTGGTCCACTTGAACATTGGATCTGCCTATTTTTTGGATTATAGCCTAAGATATTATGGAAAAGTAGATGGACCGGGTGGATAAAGCCCACACATCACGGTGTCACCTCATAGCCCTTCTCCGTTCCTAGCTATGGACGGACGGGGTAGTAGTAGTACCCAATCCACGTCTGAAAATAGGGCGTGGCTTCGCCGGATGCCCGCATCCACAGACTGTGGAGTCCACCGTGATGTATGTGCCTTGACCACACCACAGGAAACAACGGTGATTGAATACTTACCATTAAAAACTTCCTGGGCCACTCGAATGTTTATTTGCCATCCAACACATGGATGAAGGGACTATACGAATATCAGCTTGACCCAAAAACTTTTGTAGCCCAGAAAAGTTTTTAATGGTTAATTACCACTGTGATATGTGGTGTATTCTGCCTGAGATTTGGATCTGCTTCATTTTTGGGATTATGCTCTGAAATGAGCTTTCTAAACGGATGAACGGTGTGGATGTAAGTCATATACATCAAGGTAGGCCCCACAAACAGGGTTCCACCGACCCAAATAATATACAGAGCTGGATCCCAGCTGTAGGCCCCGTCATTACAGAACGTTCTAGCCGTCAGATCTCCAGATTTGTCTCTGTTGGTGATGGTTGATTTCGTCCAACCATTGTGGACGCTGGGCATAGGTGGGACCCCTGTGGGGCTGACGGTCATGAATGTGCCTTAAATCCATACCGTCCAACCATTATGACAGCTCATTTTAGGGCATGATCCAAAAAAACGAAGCTGACTCAAATCTTAGTTGGACCACACCACAGGAAACAGTCGGTCATTGTTGAATCCTTACCAATAAAAACATAATGTACTCCACCGGAATGTTTATTTGCCCTCCAACCTGCTGATAAGGTCACAAGGACCTCTTGGTATCGATCCCTAGTAGGGTGGCTAAAAGTGAAGTGTGAACTGACAGTGGGGTGTACAAACAAGCTAACAGAGAAAATAAAATAAAATAAAAAGAGGTCACAAGGACCTAGAAGAACAGACCACACTCCACAAATAATCTTCATCCAAAGTTTTGGTGGCCCGCACCAAAAGTTTTTAACGATCAATTACCCCTGTTTCCTGTACTATGGTCCAGCAGAGATTTGATCTGTTTCGTTTTTTTGGGCCATGCTAAAACGAGCTATCAATACGGATGGACGGCGTGGATGTAGTCACATGCATCACAGTGGGCCCCACAATCAGGGGTCCGAACCACGGTGGATGCGGTGTTCCACCAAAGCCGCCCCCACTTTCCAATGCATGAGCCATCCTTGGTGGGGTCACTAGATGGAAGATACCGATTCACACATCCTTTTGCCACGTGTATGGAGGAAGGGTAGCCTACGAGCGTTCCTCATGTATATGTCATGAAGGGTTTTTATTACATGTGCATGACGCGAGCCCTTCCTTTTTCTCTGCGAGGGACAAGTTCAACATCATGAACCGCGCGGCTCGGAGGTACGGACCCGTTCTTTCTGACGTGAATCACGTCAGTTGCGACCGTCGATCCACGCGCGCATGGGGTGAGGTTCGATTATAACGTGACAATGTATCTTGGTTCCTCGAGACACGTGTATGTACGCTCTAATTCGAGTCACGCGAGCATTTAAGGTCGGACCTGGCTTCACCGCCATCTGGGATCTGCCACGCGTGCCCAATGCCCATACGTTAACGTACGCCTATCCTACAGTGCGATTCCGCAGATTTTCTCGAGGCGGACTTTTGGCTAAAATGGACGGTTCAGATGCGATCTCATTGAAGAAGGGTTATATGTTTGGACTTGACCTGCTACGGACAGCGGACGCAGACCGTTGTGTATTTTTCTAGACCGGAGGATACGCACCTGGGTTTATGATTCATTGATCGAGACCATTGGTCTTTTGAGACGTATCGTGGGTGGACTGTTACCAGGATATCTTCAAGTCCGAAGATCCCACCATTGAATCTGGACCATTGGAGTATTTCTATGCTTCACTATCTATTTTCAGGACACAGATTCAAAAGGCTATGATCAAGGATGTTCTGATGGCATGGTCCATCTGTGGTGGAACATATAGATAATCTGGATCACTGAACGATGGGCTTCACTTAAAATGCAGTTGCAACCTGAGTATGCTGAACATACCCTCAGGTCGAGTTTCAGATAAAAACACACACGTGGCGGCACATGTGTACGATGATCTGAACCATAAATTATGTGGAATCAAGTGTTGATTGACGTCAACCAAAAATTTTATGTTATTATACTATGCCAACCATCTAATAAATGTGCCTTTTATTAATTAATAATAACCGTTGCTGTTGTAACTCTTTAATTAATTTATTTTTTATTTAAATTTGACAGAGATTTTAGATCTCATATCTCTATCTTATTCAAATCTAATCTAAATCTCATTTCTTATATCTGTTCCTAATTCATATCTATTTTATCTCTTTAAATCTCTCTTTGTATCTCTTAATCTTTTAATTACCCTTTTATTTTAAAGAAGGTATCCAAAGATAATTCTATTCCAATTCAAATATTAACAAAAGACACCATGTGTACAATCCAGAAAGACAGAAAGACAAGGTTAGTGAGAAAGTGACTTCATGTTGTACTTCTATAATTTCAATAATATTAATGTAATATGTGGCCAAACGAGTATAATGAATGGTTTGGATTAATCCTGCGGCCATCGTATACACTTGAATGGAGATGATCAATTCTTTATGATGGGTTTTTTGACCCATTGTCGACCGGTCGTGAGCCTCACTTGACCGGTCGGAGGCTGTGGTCGACCAGTCGTGGAAGACGAGTCATGGCACGACTCAAAGTCCAGCGACTGTGGACTGTTTTCTCCAGGGTGCTCGACCAGTCAAAGGAGGTGCTCGACCAGTCGTGGACTTGATTCAACCAGTCGAGGTTACGCAGATTCGTTCCACAATTTTACGCAGATTTCGTGTCACAAGTCCTTTCGCAACTGGGATACGGAAAGGAGTTTCCTAAAACTTTAAATAGGAGTTCCTAGGACTTTCTAGGTACAACAAGAGGGTTCCTTAAAGCTTTACAAGGGATTTGCTAAAGAGTTTAGGTCTATCAAAGGTGAGAGAGAGAGAGAGGAAAAAAAAAAAAGAGAAAGAGGAAGCTTATAGAAGAGAGGTTATGCTTGTGGAGGTTATCTACTGTGCAATCTATATATCAGCGCTTCTATGTCCTCATAATCGGTTAGATCTCTCCGTTTTCTCTATTTCTCTTATTGTTTATCCACTCCTGCGTGAGTGAAGAAGGTTGTAACGTTCTACTTCATAGTGGATTGTTGATCTGGACGAGGTCTCGTGGTTTTTACCTCTTTGAGGGTTTTCCATGTAAAAATCTCTTGTGTGATGTGTGATTGATGCATTGATTATTTTCATTGCTTTATTATCCATAATTCTGGTTTGTTCTGGAGGGCTAGATCCTAAGGTTTTGTGCAAGACCCCCAACAAAGTGGTATCAAAGCTAAGTTCATTGAACGAGTAGGATCGGTTTTGAATTATGGAAGGTGACTCATCAAGGATGATTAGCCTCAATGGTTCTAACTGGAACATATGGAGGCTAAGATGGAGGACTTGCTTTACTGCAAAGACCTATATTCTCCAATTTTAGGCGTATCAGCAAAATCCAAGGATACGACTAATGATAATTGGAAGAAAATGGACTGAAAGGCGGTGGGGTTTGTTAGACAATGGTTGGATGATTCAGTATTCCATCATGTGTCTATGGAAACCTCAGCTGCTAGCCTATGGGTGAAATTATAAGGGCTGTATGAGAGGAAGACAACCGGTAATAATTTTTTTTTGATAAGGCGACTTGTGAATCTCAAGTTCAAGGATGGTGGTTCTGTGGCCGAGCACATGAATGAGGTCAACAATATAGTGAACCAACTCACCTCGATGAAGATGGTCCTAGATGATGAATTGCAGGCTTTACTATTGCTTAGTTCATTGCCTGACAGTTGGGAGACATTGGTGGTGTCTCTAAATAACTCCGCACCAGACAGAAAGATATCCATGGAACAGGTAACCAGTTGTCTCTTCAATGAGGAGACAAGGAGAAAGTCTTAGGGATCTACTCAGCAAGAGGCCCTTGTAACACAGGAACGGGAGAGAGGAAAAAGCAGAAAGGGCGGGAAGGCCTGAGATAAATCAAAAGGCAAGTCGAGTAACAAGAAAGATGTTGATTGCTGGAATTGTGGCAAGAAGGACCACTATAAACATGAATGTCGTGGTAAGAAGAACGACAAGAAAGGAAAAGGGAAGGAAGATGAATCAGATTCTACTGCGGTTGCTTCAGATGGCAACGTTGTAGTTACTCTTTCTGCAGATCATGATGTATGTCTCACGGCTACGAGTCAAGACACCGACTGAGTGATAGACTGGAGAGCTTCTTTTCATGCGACTCCACACAGGGACTTCTTCACAAGCTACAAGTCAGGTGACTATGGGACTGTGAAGATGAAAAATTATGGCGTATCAAAAATTGTGGGAGTCGGTGATATTTGTGTGAAGATCGATGTGGGCTGCACATTGGTTCTCAGGGATGTGAGACATATCCCAGACCTTCGCCTCAACTTGATGTCGACGGGAAGGTTGGATGATGATGGCTATGAAAGTCGGTTTGCTGGTGGGCGATGAAAGCTCATCAAGGGTTCATTGATCGTGGCTAGAGGAAAGAAGTATTGCACCCTTTACAAGGCAAGTGTCAGTATGTGCAAGGGTGGGCTGAACGCAGTGGAAGATTCAGCTATTGATATGTGGCACAGGCGTCTAAGCCACATGAGTGAAAAAGGGCTTCAGGTATTAGCAAAGAAGCGGCTCTTTCCAGACGTGACAGGTACACCTCTCAAAACCTGTCTTGATTGTTTATCAGGGAAACAATATAGAGTTTCATTTGTTAAATCTACTTCTCAAGTTAATAAAGTGCATGCATTAGATTTGGTTTATTCTGATGTTTGTGGTCCTATGAGGACAAAAACCTTGGGTGAGGCATTGTATTTTGTTACTTTTATAGATGATGCATCTAGGAGGGTTTGGGTTTATGCTTTGATATCCAAAGATGAGGTCTTTGGTGTGTTTAAATTGTTTCATGCTATAGTCGAGAGAGAGACAGGTATATCATTGAAGTGTATCTGCACTGACAATGGTGGTGAATACATTGACGACTTTCATGAGTACTGCAAGTCCCTGAGTATACGGCATGAATAGACAGTTCCCAAGATCCCCCAACATAATGGTGTAGCTGAGCGAATGAATCGCACCATTGTTGAGAGAATCAGATGCATGTTATCGCATGCAAAATTGCCCAAGACGTTCTGGGGAGAAGCAATGCACACGGCAGTGTATTTGATAAACAGGTCTCCATCACCCCCGTTGAATTGAGAAGTACCCGAGAAGGTGTGGACTGGACAGGATCCATCGTACAGTCATCTCAGGGTGTTTGGATGCGGGGCATCCGTTCACGTATCAAAGGACGAGAGGTCCAAGCTCGATATGAAGATCAGACAGTGTGTGTTCTTAGGGTACGGTGATGAAAAGTTCAGTTACAGATTGTGGGATCCTACCGAGAGGAAGCTCGTCAGGAGCAGAGATGTGGTTTTCTTTGAAGATCAGTGTATAGAAGACATTGGTAAGCCAGAGAAGAACCAACCTAGTTCAAGTGAGCTAGAAGACATGGATCCGGTTATTTCTCACGTGGTGCCTGATGACGGGGGAGTACATCAAGGTGTAAAGGACGAGGGAGTTCCTTCAGAAGATGGACCAAGGGAGCAAACCCCACTTGATCCACCTGTTGAGCCACAGGTGAGGAGGTCATCTAGGAACAGACAGTCGTCCAAGAGGTACTCGCCGCGTGAGTACATTATGCTGACTAATGGGGGAGAACCAAAAGATTATTCTGAGGCCCTAGCCGACGAGCATAAGGGAGAGTGGTTGAAAGCTATGCAAGAGGAGATGAAATCCTTACATAAAAACCACACCTATGATATGGTGAAATTGCCTAAGGGCAAGAAAGCTTTAAGCAACAAGTGAGTGTTCAGAAAGAAGATCGAGCAGAAGAATTCATAGATGAGGTTCAAGGCCAGACTTGTGGTGAAAGGGTTTGGTCAGAGGAAAGGCATAGACTTCGAAGAGATATTCTCACCAGTGATGAAGATAACATCTATATGGGTGTTGCTTGGGTTGACAGCTAGCATGGATCTGGAGATAGAGCAGTTAGATGTTAAAACTGTCTTTCTCCATGGTGACCTAGAAGAAGAGATCTACATGCACCAACCAGAGGGGTTCAAAGTCAAGGGTAAAGAGCATATGGTGTATAGGCTGAGGAAGAGCTTGTATGGGCTGAAACAAGCTCCATGGAAATGGTACAAGAAGTTCGACTCGTTTATGTTGAAACATGGGTATGACAGAACGGAGTCGGACCACTGTGTGTTCACGCGCAAGTTCTCAGATGGTGATTTCTTAGTTCTACTATTATACGTTGATGACATGCTCATCATGGGAAAAAACATCAAGAAGATCGACAGGCTGAAACAGGAGTAGGGCAAGTTTTTTGCGATGAAAGACTTGGGCCCGACCAGACATATCCTAGGAATGAAGATAACCGGTGATAGAAGCAGCAGGAAGCTTTGGCTGTCACAAGAGCGGTATATTGAGAAAGTCTTAGAGTTGTTCAATATGAATGCAGCGAAGCCGGTCAGTACTCCACTGGATGGTTACTTCAGATTGAGTGACAGGCAGTGTCCCAAGACGAAGACAGAGGTGGAAGAGATGCAGAAGATACCTTATGCGTCAGCTGTATTCTATGGTGTGTACACGCCCAGACATAGCATATGCGGTTGGTGTTGTCAGCCGGTATCTTGTCAATCCTGGCAAAGAACATTGGACAGTGGTGAAGCGGATACTGCGATATCTAAGAGGCTCATCCAGGTTGAGCCTATGCTATGGTGACGGTAAACCTGTGTTAGAGGGCTACACAGATGCAGATATGGTAGGTGACATAGACTCCAAGAAGTCTACATCGGGGTTCATGTTCACGTTTGCAGGGGGAGCGATCTCCTGGCAGAGCAAGCTACAGAAGGTCGTAGTATTGTCGACGACAGAGGCCGAGTACATTGCAGTCACAGAGGCATGTAAAGAGATGCTTTGGATGAAGAGGTTCTTACAGGAACTTAACCTAAAGCAGGAGGAGCACGTGGTCTATTGCGATAGTCAGAGTGCTATACACTTGAGCAAGAATCCAAGTTAGCATTCCAAGTCAAAGCACATAGAGATTCAGTATCACTAGATCAGGGATACTTTGGAACAGAAGGTGTTACAGGTTGAGAAGGTCCACACGGACGATAATGGGTCAGACATGATGACCAAGGCTTTGCTCAAGGGCAAGTTTGAGGTTTGTAAAAACCTAGCTAGCTTGAAGAAGGTGGATCCCTCCTGGGTCAAAAAGGGGGAGATTTGATGGGTTTTTTGACCCGTCGTCGACCGGTCGTGAGCCTCGCTCGACTGGTTGAAGGCTGTGGTCGACCAGTCGTGGAAGACGATCAAAGTCCAGCGACTGTGGACTGTTTTCTCCGGGGTGCTCGACCAGTTAAAGGAGGTGCTCGACCGATCGAAGGTGGCTCTCGACCAGTCGTGGACTCGGTTTGACCAGTCAAGCTTACGCAGATTCGTTCCGCAATTTTGCATGGATTTCGTGTCGCAAGTCCTTTCGCAACTGGGATGCGGAAAGGAGTTTCCTAAAACTTTAAATAGGAGTTCTTAGGGCTTTCTAGGCAGAACAAGAGGGTTCCCTAAAGCTTTACAAGGGATTTGCTAAAGGGTTTAGGGCTATCAAAGGTGAGAGAGAGAGAGAGAGAAAGAGAGAGAGGAAGCTTATAGAAGGGAGGTTTTGCTCGTGGAGGTTATCTACTGTGCAATCTATATCTCAGCGCTTCTATGTTCTCGTAATCGGTTAGATCTCTCCATTTTCTCTATTTCTTTTATTGTTTATCCACTCTTGCATGAGTGAAGAAAGTTGTAACGTTCTACTTCATAGTGGATTGTTGATCTGGACGAGGTCTCGTGGTTTTTACCTCTTTAAGGGTTTTCCACGTAAAAATCTCTTGTGTGGTGTGTGATTGATGCATTGATTGTTTTCATTGCTTTATTATCCATAATTCTGGTTTGTTCTGGAGGGCTAGATCCTAAGGTTTTGTGCAAGGCCCCCAACACTTTACGCAAATAGTCAAGTTTCGGCACCAGGAATTTCTCTTTAAGAATGATGATAGATTTATATTTTTAAGATAAATTATTTATTATTAATTTTAGTAAATTTGAAATTTAATTATTTAGACAACGCAATGAATGAGCCAGATCGGCTATACGATTATTGTGTTGTTAGATCTGAAGGTGTTTAATAAGAAAAACTTAGATTTTTTATGCAAGTGTTAATATTACTTGGTATAGAAGGTCGAGATGGGGCTACGGTATATGTGTGGTTAGATCCACAACATTCATCTAATGTGTAGAGACAAAATATAAGAAGACCACAAAAAGATGGATGATTCAATCATCCGATGAGTCACCCCGATCAATCATTTGTCTTTCAATTTCGAAATCTAAATGTAAATAAGTATATGAATGATTCAGATTAACAATCTATAAGCCTCTCTAATTATTAACCAAGGACGCTTAAAAATGAGGGTAGATATGTCCATTGTGGTTAAATGGACCATAAACTCTTAATTAAAGTAAATTCCCAAAATTTTGGGCTTATTTGCGTATCATCGATCAATTGCTTGATTGAATGTGCCGAATTTTGTCCAGCGATGTATTCACCTTAAACTGAATTACGTCAATTCGAAGTTTGATCGATTGACAGGTGTGTGGACAAAATCTAAGCTTTAATAATCAAATCAAATGAATATATCATGCACGTAAACTTTAATTAAGTGATTGTTGAAGATGTGGTTGACCACTTAGGGTGTTGAATCAAAAGTAAGACCCAATATGTGATGTAATTAGATTAAACAATAATATGGTTGTGTGATTGTTATGATTTCTAAATTCAAATCCATCATATCATCTTGTAAATGTTTTCATTACTAGACTTAGGTGAGTAATCCAACATGTCTCATGTTCATAAAAATTAAAATGAGATTAGTTGATGTGTTGATTTATTTATGTGTAGTTTAAGTGATGTATTACTATATTTAAGTATTATTATGACTAATATTGATATGTATGAAACTCTATTACATGCTAGTTTATATTTTCATATTTAAGTTTTGTAAATATGATTTGAAATCACATACTTACATTTTGATTTAAACAAGTGCATATGAATAACTACGAAAATGATAAATTTATATATCATTCATTGCATTCACATAATACGTGATTGATTCTGAGGGCCTTGCATGGAAGAAATGTCAATCCTGGTATAGTGTTATTAGATGCGGGCTACGCCCATGCCTACCGAAAGGTGGAAGCCTAACCAACGGGTGGATGCGAGTTGACGATATCTAACCTAAGCAAATGGACGATCAACCCATATGGTGCATTCATACATCATGTGCATACATTTTTGTATTCAGTATTTTGTATTATTTTAATTACTATGTTTATGAAACATGCTTAGTTATTTCACTAAGCTTGTCCAGCTTACCTTTTTATTAATGAAAAAAAATCATACAGATAAGTCGTTAGCTGATGATGTAGCACATAAACTGAAAGGAATAACTGAATCTGAATATGACCCACGTAAAACTTGACCATACTTATCTGGAGATGAATTGATAGCATGAGACCATTCGCGAATATCTGATTTATTTGTTAAGATAGTTTGATTGGCATATAATGCATATTGGCATTGATTATGAGATTTTAAGTAAAAATTTAAATTTATTTGAGATATTGTGAGCCTGTAATAAATATATTTATATTAAGAGATGCTATAATAAATGAATGATGTTTGAAACTTATGTTATTTGAATGGTTATGAAGATTTATACATGCATGATTAATTGATGCTAAGTGTTATGTATGCGTGATTGGAATTCGATGAACTTAGGTAAAACTGAGAATAAACGTATTCTCTCACCTAATTAAATTGATTAATAGATGATGCTAGTGCACTTTATGTACGAGTTACAAACCGAAACCTGAGTTCAAGGGTACACACTATCTACTCAAATTTTGAGACATTACAACTATTTTATGATATTTTATAGTGTTTATTTAATTAATAGTGTTAATTTTGTGTGTCACCAAATAAAGTATTGAAACTGTCTAAACATTGTGATTCGTCGTAAAAATCCAAGAGCAACTTGGTTGTTACCTCAGAACTAGCAATGTGGGTGAGAAGACCCGACGTAGGATTCACCTTGATGTATTGTATATCCATGTCATTAATGTGTTTTTCAGCTTATTTTACCCCATGATCCAAAGTCTTGGGCAGAAAAAAAAATTCCAGACCAATAAGGCCACGGGAGACCGTAGTTAGTGGCTATTAAAAAACCTTTTTAGGTTACCAAAGTTTGGTTATTTGCTATTAAAAAACCTTTTTAAGCTACAAAAGTTTCCTATCAAATTGATATTTGTTTTTTGGTTTTTTTGTTTTTTGTTTTTCCTTTTATACATGTATGTGTGAACCTATCATCAAGGTGAATGTTAAATAGGATCCTTAGTCTTGCTCTGGTGGTAGACTCTTAGGAGTTTCAACACCCGGTCAAGGGTTCAAGTATCCATAGGTGGTGAAATCCCACTACCACCCGAGTGTGTGTGCGTGTGTAAAAGGAGAAAAAAAAGAAAATTAAAAAAAAAAAGAAAAAAAGGTGAATGTTAAATAAAATTTACGTAGATGCTAGGAACCTTTTAATGGTGAGCGTTCATTCACCCTGTTACCTGTGGTGTAGTCCATATGAAATTTCCTTGTACTTCAGCTTTGGAATTATGGGCTAAAATAAGCTAAAATAGCATAACGCGTAGATATACAATTAATAGTTAAGGTGGCCCCTTCAGGGCCTCACTCAGATTGCTGGTTCCGGGTTTGCAGCCAGTCGCGCTCGAAAAATCCCGGGAAACGGATTAAGTAAGATCCGGGGCCTCCCCAAAACGGTGCGACCCTAACACCTCGATGTATGTATTCTAAATCCACACCGTCCATCCATTTCATCTGGTAATTTTAGGATATTATCCCAAAAAATGAAGCAGATCCAATTATCAATTAGACCATACCATAAGTAACAGTGGTGATTGAAAGCCTACCATTAAAAACTTTTTAGGGCGCACCTTAATGTTTCCGTAGTGTTTATTCTCCATCCAATCTGTTGATAATGCCATGAGCCTGGATGAAAGGAAAAAGAAAATATCATCTTGATAAAAATAAAAAAAAACATCAGTGGCCTATTAATGGTAAATCAATATTGTTTCCAATGATGTGGTCATCCTGATAATTAGATCTACTTCATTTTTTTGATAATACCCTAGAATAATCTGAAAAATCGGATGGACTGTGTGGATACAAAATATGTACATCAAGTTAGATCACAAAGTAAGCGTCGCACCGTATAGGTTGTGTCCAGGGTCTCACCTAATCCCGTGCCTATCGAGGCAAGGAATCTGCTCTCGCCTGTAAAGCCAGCGCCAACTGTTACAAATGCAGCATTTCCTACGAACGCACATATCGATAGTACACGCGCCGCGCATATATCTCAATCTAGACGGTCAAAGCCTGCAAGATACATCCGTTGCTCTGATAGTTGTGACAGTCCAATGAACGAGCTTTCGGAGGTATACGTACCCTCTCATCTCAGATTACGATCCATGGTTAGAAAGTTTGGATGAGTAACGTGCAATCGTGGACTAACAGAAGCAAATCCTCTTCGGCCAGTTGGGCCATGTGATCATTGTACAATCCAGTTCATGAGGTGGGCCCGACAAAGGATAGTCTATGATGGTGTATTTTTATAAAAATGATCTTAGCCATCCGTAGAATGTACTTAAATGCAGAAACGTTAAGCGGTATTATGATTCTATCCATCCTTACACAATCCCTATTCTTGGTGGGACCCACCTATTGAAGGCTCCGACGGTCCATAAAACTGGTCCTGTAGTCTGGATGGTTCTCTCTTCGTATAAAAATGATCCCTACAACTCGTAACATGGACTTGAAATACAAAATCCGTTGACTGTAGATTGAACGGATGCGATGGTTTGTAGCAATTCATACTTCAGTCATGGTCTATTCATCGTGGGACCCACCTCTCGAGGGAAACGGATTGGCTACTCCCCCTGACATCAGCCAATGGCTGGTGGTAGGTGCTATGTGGCCCCCACCATGATGTATGTGTTTCATCCATGCTGTCCATCTATTTTCATAGATCATTCTATGGTATGATTCCAAAAATGAGGTATAATCTCAAGTGGCCACATTACCGGAAACAGTGTTGAATAAGGGTCGACCATTAAAAACATTTTGGGGGGCATAAAAGTTTTGGATCAAGCAAATCTTTGTTTTTTCTCTTCATCTGGCCCTGTATAACCTAATCAACAGGTTGGATGTCAAACAAACAGTATAGTGGGCCTTAGGAGGATTTTAATGGTGGATATCCAATCACTATTGTTTTCATGTGGTGTGGTCCACCTGAGATTTATATCCCACTCATTTTTGGGATCAAACCATAAAATGATCGATAAAAATGGATAAAAAGAATGGATGAAACACATACATCATGGTGGGGCTCACAGAGCACCGGCCATCGGCCACGGAGCTGGTGGCAGATGGAGTCGCCAATCCGTTTCCCCTCGAGTGGCTCCAATGACCCATACAAATGGCCCACCTAGCGGACACTAGGAACTCACGATAGGAGTCATCTTAATACAAAATCAAGCCGTTCGATCTTCAAAGCTTTTCAGTATATGACTTTGTTGCTACCAGTCCAGAAGATAGGCCCACCTGCTAAACGGCCAGATCTTGTTCATCATTGCAACATGTTGGGTGAGCTACATCAGAAACTCGACGATTTATTTGAAACTGTACGTGCGCATGTTAACTTACCATACAATGTTGTATGTAACTTACCATTCTGGGCGGCGTATCACTTTTATGTCAAATCCAATCCGTGAAAAAGGCGGGACACATTATAAAGATTATCTGGAACAAAATCCAAGCTGTTCCATTTATCAGAATGGCTACACCGTCGAAATCAATTTACTGCCGACAGTCTGACTTAGTAAATTTGTGAGGCCAACCTGAAGATTGGGTTGTGCCAGTTTTTTGCTCCAGGCAATCTCATGTTATAATCTACCGTTTCCACGGGTCGGATGATCCACTGAAAATGACCAATAGGCAGAAAATAAAACGCTATATATATTAAGTAGGAGGTTGTATCACGTAAGTGATAGTTTATTTATTATTTATGAACCATCTAAAGTTGGTGCCACATCTTGGATGGATTAAGAGAAAAGCAGGCCACGTGCATGGTCGTGCATGCGCGTGAATCGTCATGCCATGCAATAGCATAAAGTAATTTCTGTTTAAAAAGAGGAAGAATACGAGAGCTCAATCAATGCGATTTGCTAAGTTTTGATAGCGGCCCGCTAAAAATCAACGGCGGCAACCGCCATCTCACACGATCGCTGGAACATCGGGAATGACACGTGCGGGCGATGCAAAATCTCCCATGACACCATCAGCATTCATTGCATGCTCTTAATACCATCTCTCTCTCTCTCTCTCTCTCTCTCGGAGAAGTTCGTGTTGAAGCCATCTGAGGTACTCTTTCGAACTTTTCTTGTATGGGATTTTGAATTCTTAGTGTGTTTTTTTTTTTTTTCCCCTTGAATTGTGGGCCTTCAATCAGAGATGGCCTCTGTTCAAAACTGTCCATCCTGAGGGCCTGGATGTTGTATGGTCCATTAATCATGCTGAAAGGATGATCTTAGCCATTCGATTTGTTCAGTTGAAAGTGAGCCATTGAAAATTTTCTTGTCAATGGTCCACATTCAATTATACATGTCAACGGTCAGAATCATCTTACCGTGATCTCTCAAGGTTAGCGCTCGGAGCATATATGGATTCAATCATCGGACCGTCCAAAAAGCAACATTTCCATCATTAGAGGCCCGACTTGTAGTGTTCGAAGCTGGGCCATGTGCTTATATGATCTGAACCGTTGGAGGTCCCATCATGAATAGGCCATGGCAGAAGTCTGAGACTGAGTTTATTATGTGAAAGCTTGGGCCCACGTGTCTGAACATTTGCATGATCGAGCAACATCGTCGATGCACGCTTGTCCAAACGCTGCGATCGTCTGACATCTCAGTCTACCAACTTTTATAATTTCACGTGCATCATTGATCTGTTCTATCTCAAGCGTCCATTTGAATGCTAACGATTTGATGATCAGGATAATCAATTTGTGTATATTTTCGACTATAGCTCATTCATGCCACTGTCTACAAAATGGACAGTTTGGATCATCGGAACTTTTGGCCACGTGGGCCCCTCCAGTGACAGATCACCACACGTGCTCTTGTAGTCGTGTTCTTCAAAAGAATCTTCCGGGTAGCCCTGGTGACCAGGTCCTGCATCTAGGTTCATTCCCAAATGGCAATGTATGCTTGGATTGATGATCAGTGAATCTGGACCATCCATCTGGTAGACCCTCAAGCTGTTGTTCCAGAGTGCAAAAACCACACAGATTGGACGATCTGATCCTTCACATTGATGGGATTTCCCGCTTTGGATGTGGGCTGTTGATAGTTTTCAAGTTCCCATCCCATTGGAAGCGGATTGGCTGGTGTACCACACCCTTGTGCGAAGACGAGCACTGATGCTCCTCGAGCTCCGAGTTATACGAACGGTTCAAAGGAAATCAAAGTTACATGGCCACCAAAATGATGTATTTATTATATCCACACCGTTGATCCATTTGAACATGAACCAAAAAGTGAATGATATCAGCGGGATAATGATTTTCATCGTTAAAACATTCGTAGGGTCCACTATAATGTTCATTTTCCATCCAATCCGTTCGTAAGGTCACAAATATCCGGACGAAGAGGAAAAAAAAAAAAAACCATATTCATACAAAATTTATGTGACCCCTAAAATGTTCTTAGGGTCCACCATAACTATCATTTTCCATCCAATCTGCTCATAAGGTTACAAATACCTGGATGAATTGGCAAAAAAAAATTATATTGATCTAAAATTTATGTGACCCCCAAAACGTTCGTAATGTCCACCATAAATTTGTTTTCCATCCAATCTGTTTATAAGGTCACAAATTCCTAAATGAAGGGTAAAAAAATATCATATTGAACCAAAACTCATGTGACCCCCAGAATGTTCGTAAGGTCTACCGTAACGTTCATTTTCCATCCAATCTATTCATAAAGTCACAAATACTTGGATAAAGAGAAAAAAAATATATCATATTGATCCAAAATTTCTGTGAACCCTATAAGGGTTTCAATGATAGACTTAAATCTCCCGCTTCCTTTTTGCAGTGCGGCCCACTTGATCTTTAGATCTGTATTATTTTTCGATTCAAGCATTACAAAGGGGTTCTTAGCTGTGAATTTTGGATGTGTCGGGATCCTCTGGGATTTCCTGTTACCCTAATCCTCATTGGTCCACGTCACCACTTATTTAAAAAAAAAAAGAAAAGAAAAAACAAAATAAAGCTTCGGACGCCAAACCATCAGGGTAACAGGAAATCGCTGTTGACCAGATAACAGAGGATCTGGATTCATTTTGGATATAACACAAACTTCAAAATGGGACCTACAGAACTTGCTGACATCGGCACACCAGCCAATCCGCTTCCCATCCCATTTCAACGCCTCGGATCACGAAGACAGCATTGCCTGATCAATTGCCGACCGATCACGCTACAGCCTGCCATACGGGATGGGCCCACTTTAGATCGTCGTGGGGTCCATAGCGAAACATGGCAATTGGCTCCAACATCACCATTGTAAATGGCCATATATAATCATCCGATCATGACGATTTTGCCTTCATGTGCAATCAACATTCGACGGTTCCTACCCATCAGCGGTTACTGATCTTAGGTGGGCCTATGTGGTACCCATACAGCACGAGGCCACACTCCGTTTCTACGGTAACTAAAAAAAAAGGGTTCTTACTGCCTCGCTGTATTTCCACAGAGGAGCTTTTAATACTCTGCCAGAATTTGATACTTCATAAACATGCACCGTCCATTTCTTCTCTATTTACTACCTCATTTTCATTTCTACATAACCCATCACTTACATTTTCTTCAGGTATTTGTGAAAATGGATGCAATGAAGACTATGATAGCTGATCATCCCTACATCGTTTTCTATCCTTCTACCCATTCCGTTTCGTCTTTCTATCCAAAACCCAACACCCATTTTGGGAATTCCGATATTTTGAAGGTTTCAGGTGCATGCACGCTTGTTTCCGAGCTTCTGGGTGGTAGCTCTTCTGAGCCTTCTGAGAGGCTTGAGATGGAGGAAATGAACGTTGTCGATGATGTATCGGAAGAAGATTTCGACTCGAAATCGAAACTTGATGAGGAGGTGTCCGAGGAATCGGACGGTGATGAGAGAGGCGTGAATGAGATGTTGTATGAAGAGAGTGTGAAGACGAAGCTTGAGTTCTTGGCTGGGATGGTTGGTGTTGACTCTAGTCAACCAGCTGATGTGTTGACTGAAGTCGTTCGGGTTTTGAAAGATTTGGAACGAGAAAGGAGGAAGTTGTCGTATGAAATTTGTAATTCAGGGGTAAAAATGTAAAGATTAAAATCTACGGATTTTCTTCCTCACTTGTGAGAATTGAGATTTGTACGTGCATCTCTTGGAGTCTGGATATCCTTCATTTCCTCAAACATAGTGTTATGGTTGTTTTTATTTTAAAGAGTAAATGTGAAAATTGATCGATATTTTTACACTTGAGTAAATTGAGAAAATAAATCCACGCTGTCCATCCGTTTTTCTACATTATTTTATGGCATAACCATAAAATTAAACCATATTCAAATCTCAAGTGGACCACACCACACGAAACAGTGGGTATAATGATATCCACCGTTGAAACCTTTCTACGGTTCACTGATGTTTATTTGTCATCCAACCAGTTCATAAGTCATATAGATATCCATGAAGGAAAAACACAAATATCAGCTTGTTTTAAAATTTCTGTGGCCCCCATGAAATTTTCAATGGTAGGCATTCGATTTACATTGTTTCCTACAGTGTGGTCCACTTGAGCTTTGGGTATACTTTAATTTTGGGATCATGCACTGAAATGAACTAATAAAATGGATGGATGGTGTGGACAAGACACATACATGATGGTGGGCCTCACGACAAAGTTTACTCATTACACAATCTGCTTCTCTTCCGTGAAGACTTTTTATCCATGTACCTCTAATTACAAATTTACCCTATTTTTATTGCATGTCTTCCAAGTTTTCCTTGTCCCTAACAATGAAACTCTCTATAGGGTAAGTGAGGTTGCATTTGGATTCCAAATAAATTGCATTGTAAATAACTAAATTCATCAGAAGGGCATTGATGAGAAAAGATTACAAATAATATGAGATAAAAGATCTTCATTAGAAAATCCCAATCTCTTTGTTAAAAATACTGCAGGAGAAGAACATGAAGTTCTGCATTTGGTTATCAACTAGAAACCTCTAAATAGGGTTCTTCAATCTATTAAGCATCTCTTACCTAATTGACGCAGGGGAGGATGTAAGGTTGAGTACCGTCTTCCTCAAGAGGATAACTATTCCGAATCCACAGAATTTCTCTGGACTCCTTACAGAGACTTCTCAAATCCACGAGGAAAGAAAACAGAAATTAGAAATAAAATCTAATAAATTCGAAATTGATTAATGAATGAATAAAAACATGTTCACAACCCTTTAAATAGAGGTACCAAGCAATGAGAAAGAAATCAGAATCAAACTACAACTAAAACTCTTAGAAATCGCGACTTACTATAAATAGTAAACTTACTATTTATAGACGGTCGTGATATCTACTAGTGCGCAAGGTTTTTGGCCAAAAATAGTAAGTGTTCTATTTGGCTTCACTAAACTGTTCTCCTAATTATTCTAAGCACTTTTCACGTTGGGCGCAACTCCTAAAGCTCGACGGATGAAGAGTTATAATCAAACTAAAACTTACTATTTATAGTAAAAATGAAATTAAAATAGGGAAACGACCGTCGATCCAGGGGTTTTTCGCAATTCCGGGCTGTACAACCTGGCATAGCGGGGTTGGTTGGCTAAAGTAGCTCATTCTAGCCAAAAATCATATATTTTACATCAGCTAACTTATTTCGAATTGCGAGATACGTCCGGTTTAAGATCCGACGGTCCGGATCACTTTTGTCATCGACCGGGCCTTTTCTGATCCATCTTGGCCATGAAACTGTCCGCGACCCGTTCTACATCACTAATAAACATTACCTTCTAGATAGACATTTCGATAGTATTCTTTTTATTTTATTTTTCTAAATTTGATTTAAAGTCGGGATTTTGGACCGTGTACATCAAACTTTCTAGAAATGGATTGCTGGCACATGTCCTCAAAAGATGGATGTTGTAGTGTTCGAATAGTTCATGTAGATGAGCTCTGTTCATCTTTATTTTGCATTTTTCAATAGTAGATTTGCTTAAACACATCCTAACATTGCAATAAGGGCTTATTTGAATGCCGGTAATTAGAATACATTAGAATCCAAATCACATGGTAAATAAAATCGACATGAATTGAAATCCTCAATTTTATTTAGGCGTGCCTGTAATAGAATACCCTGGATTTCAAAATTGTGTTTGGATGCTTACAATTGAAACGTGTTAAGTAAATTAGTTTTAATATTCTAAAGTACATTTGACATAATAATTGTAACAAGTCATTGAAATAATATATTTTGGCATAAAAGTAAATAAATTCTTAAGCCTTAGGTGGGTAATAAAAGTGGGCTCACTTCTAAAAATCTAACCATCTTTGAAATCTGCATCCAATTCTCTACCTTTTGAGAGGATTCTAATTTATATGATTTTGGTGCATTTTATTTCACATTGATTCCAACTACCACAATTGACCATACCAAGCAATCCTTTTGCCCATGTGCATCCATTTACCACCTATTACAACTTTTTACCATAAACCAAATGACCCCAAAGATACATTGGGACTCTAGTGGTTGGATTTGAGGTTTATTCAATTTCCCATACCTTTTATTTGGTAGGAATCTTCTTGGGGGATGCCTCAAAAAAACTCATATTGATTATTTCAACCCAAAAAGGTTACATTGACTGTTCCAAGTAAAAGAGCAAAATTATCAAGAGTTGGAATAATCAATTCAGTCCTTTTAGTTGCTGACTTTCCATCATGAAAAAAAGAGACTTTTCATATAAACAGGTTGGAACATTAATGGAAGATGACCCAGATTGGAAGGCTAAGGTCCCAAACATATTTTATTGGAATACCTTGGGATGTATTTGAGCAACCATTTTCAAGAGACATGTTATTCTTGCTTTACTCCACCTTAAATATAATGCCTTTATTTTTCTCATTGGTGCATAAATAGGTTAGATAAATCAGGATTGCATAAATAGGTTAGATATATCGGGGTTTTAAGGCATGGTTGAATTGTAGTAATGTCTTGGGTTTGAGTGCCTATGTGGGGTGGATGTCTTGCAAAGACAGCCTTGATTATCAAAGGTGGCAATCGACCCTTTCTCTTGTTGGCTAAAAATCAAACTTGAACTGCCAATTAATAAAAATTCAAGTAATAAACCAAAATCAGTCACTAAAAGCCTGTTTAGATACTATCAAATAAGTAGCTTTTTTAATTCACGTAAGTTAATTTTCTTAAATAAGTTAGTTTGGTTATTAAACTCAATTAAGTAACTTAAAAAAAAAAAAAAAGCAACTTATTTTCAAAGGTTTTTTTTTTTTTTTTTTTTAATTTTTTTTTTTTAAATTTTAAATTGCTTTTCAACTTCCAAAAGTAACTTGCGTCCTTTATTTTCATTAGTGGCATAACAACTTAGAAAATTATTTAAGGGAATATGCTCTATGTGGCTATAAACCCATTTTAAGTTAAAGGGAATATGATTTATGTGGCTAGAGTTGGGCATCAATTTGAGTCGCACTGAGTTAGGGCTGACCTGACTCGATTTGGTTTTGAATTAGGCCCGACCCAAACTCGTCCTGACTCGATACCGAGTCCAACATGCCTGACTTGATTTGAATTCGGGTCCGGCCTAGACTAATCCAAACTGAGTTCGACCCAATCACAAATACCGAGTCGGGTTGAGTCGGCACCGAGTCGGATCTAGTGCAACATGTATCCACGGGCTGAAATCACAACTCAAAACTTAGATTCACTTGCCATAATTGTTGCCTCTCCATCAGCTACATGGCATCTTAGATATGAAACATCATATTTTTTGTTTTATTTTTATTTTTATTTTTATTTTTATTATTTTTTATTTTTATTAAAATTTTTAATTTATAATATATATATGTACGAGTTCAGTTAGTACCAAGTTGGATTTCGGGTCAAGTTACCGGGTGACTTGAACTCGACTCAGTTTGAGTTTAGATTGGACGAAGTCAACTCGATTTGTATTGACTCACCCACTCGGTTCGAATCGAGTCGGATATAAACGAGTCGAACGAGTTGAGTCATCCTGTGCCCAAACTCTATATGTGGCCATGAACCCCTTTTAAATTCATGAGATTGGAAAATCATCCAATGAATGAGTAGATGATCTAGTGGGCTCCACATGATGACAGCCCATATGGAGGTGGCCCCACATGATGGACGATCCACATGAAAGCTCTAACCCTATGACGAAGGCAACCCACATTTAATGTGGGTTCCACATGATGGGCAACCTATATCAAAAATGGGTTCCACATGATGGGCAACCTATATCAAAAGTGGGTTCCACATGATGGGCAATTAATAATGGTGTGCCCCACATGATGGATGATCCATGTCAAGGTGGGCCTCACATGATGGACAATCCACATAAAAGGTCAGCCTAATGATGAATGGTCCATATCCAAGGAGGGTCCCACATGATGTATGGCCCACATTAAAGGTAGGCCCACATGATGGATGGCCAACATCAAAGGTGGGGCCCACACAATGAACGATCCACATCAAAGGTTGGCCTCGCATGATAGACGATGGATGTGAGGGTTACCAACTAGACTTTTAGGATAATTATTGGAAACCAAATATGCTTTTTTACATTTTGTATGATAAGTATGTTGTCAACTGAACATACTAATCTGTTGATTAAGTATAAACCAAGATAAGCTACTTATGACGCAAGTAGCTTGTAACTTACATCCAAACGCCCCCTAAACAGCCCAGATGGGGCTCTGGCCGGGTCTTGGTAGAACGGGGTGTCTCAAAACCTGGACCCGTCTACACTACTTAACTGGGCCTGAAATGTATGGATGACCAACTTGTTGTGCTTATGTCCCAGGGCCTGCCTGCCATCCTGCCACCTACACTACTCAACTTTATGTCACCTGTCATTCATCGTAGTGGCACAATTCTCTCAGCGTAGACCATCTGCTGTGAGGCCCATCAGGTGAATGGTTCTGATCACTTTGAATAGTCTAGCTTTGGTGGTAGGGCGGCTACACTTTGTTCCAGAGTTTGGAATGGGCCATAACTGGGCCAATCGGTCCTGAATTGGAAAAGAAATGCCGGAAATAATGCATGGATTGTTCTTTTAAAAAGAGAGAGAAAATGTAAGTGTGAAATGTGATTGTGATTTGCATCTATAAATTTTATTTTTTTTCCTAAACTTTGTATGCACAAGAGTCATATATTTTATTCGTCTTCTCTTCTTACATAGCAGAAATATGATTTATGTTTTATAACCAAGCAAAATGGTATGGCCTGAGGAGAGAGATTGAAATGTCAGTTTGAGACACATGTGTCATCATAATGCACATGTGCAAGATCCATGCCACTCATTAAGTAGGTCCACATTGATCAGGCACAAGACCAAAATTGAGCCGTTTCACTCATCAGGAATCATGCACACTAGCACTTGCAATACATGTGGTCACCTAATTGAGGGCCCGATCCTAACGTGTGCTGCAACTCAAGTTCACTTGCCTAAACAACAAGAAAATAAAGACCCAGTATTTCGAACAAGTAGTTGGATCCCTTACATTAATGAATAGAAATGATGCATAAACTAATTAAGATTACATCATGATCATATGGACATCACGTGCATCTCATCTTTTCCATGGTCCCCACTGTCATTGTCGTCCATCTATCCATCCATACATCATCTAAGTGGGCCCCACATTTAGGATGCTAAGGTGACAGACCAGACCGCTGAGCCTCCTTGATGACCAGATCTTGGAGCCCTTCTTCAGTCATCTGCATCTCTTTCTTCACCTTCAAAACCCATTTAGAAGAAATAAGTTCCAATCAGCCTCAGTAATGATCAATCAGTTGATAGATTATAATCAACGGCTTAAAAAAAAAAAAAGCAAGAAATCTTTTTGGAAGGTTACAGTCTCTTTAGAGGTGTCAAGTCCAACAGGTTGGACCACCCAACGGACAGCTTCTAATCTATTAATTGCATGTGACATCCAACCCTTCCAATAGGGTGGCCCACCATGAGCAGTTTCTATTGTAAAATCACCTTCATCTACTCATTAGGGGCCATACCATAGAAAACAACGTCTAGCCAATAATAAAAAGAAAAATGCAAGTGTGGTCTACTCGTAGAGTGGATGTCTATGATTTTTGCACGAGGTGATCCTCACAATGGGTACATGTTGAGAAGTGGAGCCACATCTGGGGCCACCCACGACCAGTCGAGGTTGCGCGGATTTCGTGTCGCAAGTCCTTTCGCAACTGGGATGCAAAAGGAGTTTCGCGGATTTCGTGTCGCAAGTCCTTTCGCAACTGGGATGCAAAAGGAGTTTCGCGGATTTCGTGTCACAAGTCCTTTCGCAACTGGGATGCGGAAAGAGAGGTTGCCAAAACTATAAATTGGGGTCCCTAGGGCTATTCTAAGTTAAGGTGAATTCTAGGAAATTATTCTAAGGTGTGGGCAATGGATTTTTTCTGTACTTCCAAGAGAGAGGTTAGTATATTGCCTTGTAATCTTCACTTATCTTCATAGTGGAATTTTGCATCCGTGGTTTTTTACCCTAGTTTGGGGTTTTTCCACGTATATCTTGTCTTGTGGGTTGTTTTGGATTGCTTTGATCTATTTCTAGTTTATATTTCTTCCTGTCTATCGTTTGTGGGTGAGGCCTTAGATTGGATCTAGGCTCACTGCGTTGTTGGCGTGCTGCGCAACAGTACAACCTATTGAACGGCTTGGATTTATCACATACACAACATTTCGTCTGATTGAGGCCTAGTTAATTTGGTTGAGGACCGGCTCTACCAAACATAAACATTCTCAGTTGGAACCCAAGCATTAGATGGAGGATCGCACCATCCGACGGGTGTCCGCTAACCCTTTCCACCTTTCCTTTGTATGGTTGATGGGACAGATACCATTAGGTGGTGTTCGGATGGACGTCGATTTCCTGGGGAAGGCTTCCCTAGGAATGTTCCTGCGCTGGTAAAGTAGGTGGGGCCCACCGTGATGTTTGTGATCAATCCACCCCGTCCATCTGTTTTGCCTGCTCATTTTAGGATATGAGATAAAAAATTGAGGCAGATCCACACCTTACACCAGAGAGAAAAGTGGAAAAGACATTCCTACTGATGAAACCTTCCTAAGCCCACCTTGATGTTTATATGCAATCCATTTATAAGGTCATAAGGTCATTTCTAGTGGTATGAACTAAAAGAATAAAAACTTTAGCCTGATACTAAACTTTTGTGGTAATATGAATGTTTCGACAATGGTCTCAGAATATCCAATGTTTACTCTTGTGTGGTGAATTTGAGCCATGGTTCTACCTAATTTTGGTATCATGTACTAACATAAGTAAGAAAAATGGATGAATATGATGGATTGATTACAAACATCGTAATAGCCCCAGCTAGCTTCTTAATGTAGAAACTTCTTGCAAAGGCACATTTGGACAGATAATCCTCATCCTGTTTGGATGGACGTGGATATCCTACCAAAGCACGTTGGGAACTTAGGTAGAGTCTACTTAGATGTTTGTGATAAATCCACCGTGTCCATCCATTTTGAGAGATTATTTTAGGACATGGGAGTAAAGTGGATCTGAATCCATAAATTAAGTGAGCCATACGAGGGGAAATGGTGGGAAATGAGCAACCACAGGTGAAACAAACATTCATATGGTTACAAAAGTTTTGAATCAGGCTAAGGTTTTTTATGTTTTCAGTTCATCACATTGGGAATGACCTTATAAACAGTTTGGATGTCATATGAACATCAAGGTGGAGCTTAGGAAGGTTTTAATGGTTAGAATTTCTTTTCCTAGCTAGCTTTCCCTCTTGTGTGGTCTACTTAACCTTTCTCTGTCATCAGGTTCTGTGGGACCAATATAATCTGTGTTGTATCCATGGAAAGACCATTTTAGGGCATGAACCAATAAATGAGGCAGATCCAAATCCCAAGTGACCCCACTGCAGAAAACAGTGGGGATTGAACACCTACCATTAAAAACTTTTTGAGGATCAGAAGTTTTTTTTATCAAGCTGATATTTGTTTTTTTCCCTTCACCCATGTCTTAGTCAACTTAGAAACACAGTTTGGATCTCAAATAAACATCATGGTGGGCCCTACAAAGGTTTCAACAGTGAGCATCACTGTCCTACTGTTTTCTATGCATGGTTGGGTCCACTTGAAATTTGGATCTACTTCATTCTTTGGCTCATAATATAAAATGGTCTCTCTAAATGGATGGATGGTGTGGATACAACACAGAGATCATGGTGGGGCCCACATAACCTGTTGACGTTACTTCAGTAGTGAGATTCGCTACCTAACCAGTCATAGCTAATCCGCGTCCCGTGTTTGGATACCGGACAGTCCTTGTCATAATTACTCAGGGACCAGTGGCCCTGGACATTTCTTCTTGATTGAACCGCTACTGCCCAACTGTGTGGGGACCAGGGTGATAGATGATCTTGCTGGCCGCACGTACACCACTCACATGCATTTGCACACATGGATATCCATGACAACCACACATGCTTGATAAATGAGCAATGTAATTTTACGGTGAGAGACACACAACGTTTACCACGAGGATTCAGCCATTGGTTCATGTTTTATTATTATTATTATTATTATTATTATTTTATTTATTTATATAGTTAGCTAGTACACACCCATGTCAGTACACACACTCCATGTTAGCCACCCCGGCTAGGATAGATACCAAGACCTCAAGTGTTGAAACGAGGTATCTCCACTCAGTCTGCCAGTTCAGCCATGGATCTGGGTATATGTTTCAATGATCTAAATCATCTATGCAATGGACCTTATCTTCGATAGAGAATACCGAGAAAAACTCCTCAATTGGACTATTTGGTCCATCACTTTTTATTCTTTTGAATATGGACTGTTCCCTTGACCATAATTCTAAAATATTTCAAGTTTGAAGCTTTTTGAACTCGCTGGATCAATGGGTTGGATTGCCGAATACGATCCCTGATCTACAACCATAGTTTCGATGTGTCCAATAACTTAGGCCACCCAGCTATCATGTGAACCCATGTGACCATCCATTGTTATTTTCCAATTGCAGTCTGACCGACCGGTTTTCGTCTGAATTTTTACATTGTAGTTCCCATCTTAATGTGGGTAGATGGGAAACGGATTGGCTGATGTATATAGCTGGTGTATTGACGTGAGCAAGTTCTGTGGGTCCATCATGAGGTATGTGTTATATTCAAACTGTTCATCCATTTGAATAGCCCGTGGTAAAGATTGAAACGAAAAATAAGACAGCTCCAATGATTAAGTGAGCCACACTGAAAAAAGTAGTAGGGGATCGAACGTCTACCATTGAAACCCTTTTGGGTCACAAAAGTTTTGGATCAATATGAATTTGTTTTCCCTCTTCATTCTGGTCTTTTTTTTCTTATGAACAGGTTGGATGTAAAATAAACGTTATGATGAGCCCAATGAATATTTTAATGGTGAAAATCATTCTCCCCACTGC
This sequence comes from Magnolia officinalis, assembly GCA_021015155.1. Taxonomy (NCBI): domain Eukaryota; kingdom Viridiplantae; phylum Streptophyta; class Magnoliopsida; order Magnoliales; family Magnoliaceae; genus Magnolia; species Magnolia officinalis. Next base: position 22,432,505 of record JAJHSJ010000014.1, read on the forward strand.
AATTTTGGTGTGATCAATTTGAGCTTTAGGTATGATTCATTTTTGGATCATGGTCTAAAATGATATTGTAAAATTGATGAACAGTTTGGATATAATAAATACATCCTGTTGGGGGTCATGTAACTTTGATCTCCTTTAAACTGTTCGTACAGCTTGGAGCGTCCGCTCGTCTTCGCACGACACTTACCTACATCAGCTATATAGCTGGTGTGTGGTACACCAGCCAATCCGCTTCTGGGTAGGTGGAATCCGGATCGTCTACTTGAGAAGCGGAATGGCTGGTGTACCAAACACCACCTACAAGATTTGCGTGGGTAGATACGGTGTGAATAGGCACCACCTACGAGATTTGCGTGGGTAGATCTGGTGTGAATAGGCTCCTGAGATCAAAGTTACGTGGCCCTACAATGATGTATTTATTTTATCCACACGGTTCATCTATTTGGGGAGATCATTTTACAACAAGACCTCAAAACTAAATAATATCCAAATCTCAATGGACAACACTACAAATAATAGAGCTCACCATAATGTTTGTTTTCTATTTAATTTGTTAATACGGTCAGAAAGAGCCACATAAAGAAAAAAAAAAAATCATAATAATCCATAATGTTTGTTTTCTATTTAATTTGTTAATAAGGTCACAAAGAGCCACAAAAAGAGCAAAAAAAAAAAGGAATAATCATAATAATCCATAACTACTGTCACCCCAAAAGGGTTTCAATGATAGAAGTTTAATACCCATTAATTTTTGCAGTGCCATCCACTTGATCTCTGTATCCCTCTTAATTTTGGCTAAAGACTCACAGGGAGCTCACCAAATGGATGGACAGTGATTCTCTACCGAAAGAAATGTAGCATACAACTGGTGCATTGCAAGATAACTATTTATTTGCCATTTTTACTGTGTCATTTAGATATAACACATACTTAACCCAATTCGGTGAACTCAACTCAGTGATTTGGCTGGTGTGTTGAGTTCACCGTATCCTTACTCTTGCTCTGGTGGTAGACTCTCAGGAATTTCAACACCCGGTCAAGGGTTCGAGTATCCATAGGTGGTGAAATCGCACTATGGCTTGAGTGTGTGAGGTTGTGTGCGTGTGTAAAAAATAAAAATAAAAATCGGTAAACTCAACATACCAACCAAATCAATGGAGTATGGTACACCAACCAATCTGATTTCTTGTGCTTGCATCAAATGGAAAATCTTGTTTTCCTGCATTATAATTGGTCCACATCTTTACTGACATTGTAAGTACCACATCAGATTCCAATAAACATAAATTTTGCATTAGGTAAAGGATCCAGACGGGTAGATGCGCACGTGAAAGCCTCTCTAACCGTTTGGTTGAGACTTCGATTCATGTACTTTTACTTACTGTAGCTGTCACATCTATTTTCACCACTGATAACATCACGATTTTTATTGATTCATATAAAGATGTTATCATTAATCTTTAAACATTGTACTTATTTATAATTTTTGGGCTCTACCTCAATCAGAAAACATGTCAGGTAGATTTGACCATTTGAATTGTCTTGCTGTTTTAACCTACTTAAACACAACGGTCGTTACAAAATAGATCATTGCAAGGTGGGTCACGGCCAATCATTCTATAGATTGGATTCCAATCAAGGTTAAGCTCCAGTCCACTGGGAGCCGATAAGGTGTTACCCATGTAACACATTAGTGGCCGTTACTCTGACTGTGGGGTCCACCTTGATGAATGTTTTATGTATCTGTGCTGTCCATCTATTTTTAAGATCATGTTAAGACGACGTGCATGATTTTAAAAAAAATTAAGTATACTGAAATATCAATTGAACCACGCTCTAGTAAATAGTAGTTATTGAATGCCCACCATTAAAAACTACCTAGGGCTCACCGTAATTTATTTTCCATCCAGACTGTTGATAAGTTCAAACAGACCTTGATGAAGGGAAAAACAAAGATCAGCTTGATCCAAAACTTCTATGACCCATAATAAGTTTTTAATGGTCAATCACCACGGTTTTTAGTGGTGTGGTCCACCTGAGATTTAGATCTGCTTAAGTTTTGAGATCAAGTACTAAAATGAGATGGAAAAACGGATGGACAGCGTGGATATACAAATGGGTCCCATACGGTCAGGAAAACGCAACCAAGACCTAAATTCAACTGACAAACGTCCTGATATGGGCCACATGGATCTCTGAGACATTCTCCATCCACAGTGGGATTCAACCAACCAATGGTCTGGATTACCGAACTGCATGCAGGCCTAACCAATGACTCCAAAACACATATGTCTAAACATTTTGGCTCACTTGACCAGTTGATCGGCTTAAGCTTATGGAAAGAACATCCAAAGCTTTAGACCCACCAGATAGACGGCTCAGATCTCACACCACTATACCACATTCGCACGCATTGAGGAAGTGAAGAAATTACCTTGACGAATGCGGTGGTTAACATCTCCTCGGCATTTTGATCATTAACTACGATGGAAGTCATCTTCACGTCCAAGAGATCGATCACGCGCTGCACGTGTCCCGCTACACCCGGCCCTTTCCTCCATCTAATCTTTATAACGAATCTTCCCTCCCTCAGCTTCTCCGTTTCCACCTGCCACACGTGCCCCACCTGTTAAACCCCAACATCATTCCAATCCACACGTGCATGCACATCAGGACCACTCACATGTGCAATGACCCCATCTTGCTCCAACCTACACGCATGAAGAAAAACTTCCATGCACGTGTGGACCCATGTGGAACAAGTGTACACGTGTGCAAAGTGAAACTATTGCATGCATGTGTGCACTCCTACACGTGATAAGCAAAGGTGAGCTGCAAACACTTGCAGGTCTATGAATTTTAATGTACATGAACATGCTGTTGCTTAGCATGCCAACAACGTAATGAACCGAGATCTAATCTCAAGTTTCACTCACAAACGATAAATAAAGAAGAAATAAAACTAGAAACAGATCAAAGCAATCAAAGCAATCCAAACAAACAACACAAGACAAGATATACGTGGAAAAATATCAACATAAAAAAAAAATCAAAAATAACGAATGCAAACTTCCAAATAAAGAAGTAACTAAAGAATATACATTACAATATACTAACCTCTCCCTTGAAAATACAGAGAAAACCCTTTACTCACACCTTAGAATAACTCCTCAATATTCACCTTAACCCTAGAATAGCCCTAGGGACACCTATTATAGTTTAGGCAATTTCCCTTTCGCACCCTTACGAAAGGCAATTCAAAAATCCGCAGTCCGCATCAAATTCGGAAATAAATCTGCGTAATTACGACTGGTTGAGCAGACTGCACGACCGGTCGAGCGGACCCCACGACTGGTCGAGCATGGGCCACGACCGATCGATTACCTCGGAACAAAAAAACCGATGCTCGCTGGACTTTAAGTCGAGCTACTCCACGACTGGTCGAGCAGGGGCCATGACCAGTCGTGCGGCCCCCAGATGTGGATCCACATCTCAACAATCTCCCACTTGGAGACACATCGCTATAAACCTTCGTCTTCTACATCCGGAGTGCATCATCTTCCCGTCTTCAAGCTTGAAGACCAATCAAAGCTGAACAGAACTTCAGCTTCTCTCGTGTGACCACCTTGGTCAACATATCCGCAAGATTCTCACTTGTATGAATCTTCTCTAGAGCAATCGATCCATCTTCCAGTAACGAATGTATGAAGTGATATTTGATGACAATATGCTTGGTCCTTGAATGAAAGGCTGAATTCGTAGCCAAGTGTATTGCACTCTGACTGTCACTGTACAACTTGCAATCTTCTTGCTTCTTATCCAACTCTTCCATAAAACCTTGCATCCACATCGTCTTCTTGTACGCTTCTGTAGTCACAACATATTCTGCTTCTGTCGTACCGATAGATACTATATTTTGTAACTAAGAGACGCAATTGACTGCAACACTACTCAGAGAAAAAACATAACCTGTAGTGCTTCTTCTGCTGTCGATATCTCCTACCAAATCCGAATCTATGTAACCTTGTAGCTTGATTTTCGATCCACCATAGCACAACCCTATTTCTATAGTACCTACCAAGTATCTGAGGATTCACTTCACAGCTTCCCAATGTTTCTTCCCGGGGTTGTTCATGAACCTGCTAACAACTCCCGCTGCTTAAGCAATGTCTGGCCTCGTGCTCATCATAGCATACATGAGATTCCCAATAGCTGACGCGTATGAGACTTTAGCCATGTAGTCCCGTTCCTCATGCATCTTTGCCCCTTGCTCCTTAGATAGCTTGAAGTGGTTGGCTAATGGAGTATTAACCGGCTTAGCACCTCCAATATTGAATCGATGAAGTATTACTCTCTGCCCTAATGTACTCGGCCCTAAACTTAGTTCTAAATTGTCGAACTTCTTATACCACTGCCTCGGGGCTTGCTTCAGGCCATATAGACTCTTTTTCAGTCTGCATACCTTGTTTTCCTTTCCTGGCGTATCCTATCGGCTGATGCATATATATCTCTTCTTCAAGGTCCCTATGAAAAAAGACTGTCTTAATATCTAGCTGCTAGATGTAAGTCCTCTGTAGCCACTATACTCAAGACCATGCAAATCATAAACATTTTCACTACCGGTGAAAATATTTCAATGAAATCGATACCTGCCTTTTGTTGAAACCCTTTCATAACCAATCTGGCCTTATACCGTTTCGAACCATCGTGCTCCTCATTCAGTCTGTAAACCCACTTGTTATGAAGGGCTTTCTTACCCTTGGGTAGAGTGACTAGCTTCCATGTACGATTATACTCAAGAGAGTCCATCTCATCATCCATGGCTCGCTCCCACTTAACTCGTGTTTCTGACTGTAATGCCTCTTCAAAACACTCTGGTTCATCATTATCTGTCAACAGTAGATAATGTAAGGAGGGTGGGTATCGGACCGTGAGTCTCCTCTCCCGAGTAGACCTCCTCACAATCGGTGTCTGCGGCTCTGCCTCATAATGCTCTTGTGCATGATCATCTTGTGGCGCTGTAACACCCGTGTTCGGTAACTCTTCCAACTCTACGAATTCTTTTTCTTTGGCCTTAGTTTCTTTCACACTGTCCTATGCATCACTTTTTCATTGAAGACTACATCCTTGCTTCTGATGATTTTACTGTTTTCTACATCCCAAAACCTGTAACCAAAATCATGCTACCCGTAGCCTATAAACGTGCACCTCCTGGACTTCGCATCTAGCTTGTTTATTTTCTCTACATCAATGTGAATATATGAAGTGCAACCGAACACTCCGAGATGTGCAAGGTTCACTTCTTTTCAAGTCCACGTTTCTTTTGGTAGCCCACCATCCAATGGTGCTGAGGGACTTCTATTGATGAGATATGCGACAGTATTCATAGCATCTGCCCAAAAGGTCTTGGACAACCTTGCATGTAACCTCATGCTCCTGACACGCTTAAGGATGATCTTGTTAATGCGCTCAGCCACACCATTCTGCTGCGTCCCTGGAATCATTTTCTGATGTTTGATTCCATTTGTTGCACAATACTCCTCAAATCTCTTATCACAGTACTCTCCCCCATTACCAGTTCTGAGACAATTTACTGTTTTACCTGTCTCGTTTTCTACCATAACTTTCCACTTCTTAAATACATCAAATACATCAGATTTGTGCTTTAAGAAATAAATCTACAGTTTTCTACTAGCATCATCAATAAAAGAAATAAAATAACGTGAGCCACCAAGAGATGATACCTGTGGGTCCCCACACATCAGTGTGTACAAGCTCCAACAGATGTGTCTTTGGAGCGCGTCCTATCTTCTAAACTTACCCTCTTCTGCTTGCCATATACGCAGTCCTCACAGAATTCCAAGTCAATAGACTTCAGCCCTGGTAGCTTCCCTTTTGACTATAGTACTTTCATCCCCTTTTCACTCATATGTCCCAACCTCTGATGTCATAACTGCCCATTCATTCCAGTTGACGCAACTGCAAGTGAACTATACGATTCTGAAGTCACGTACAAAGTACCTTCCTTTTTGCCTCGAGATATCACCAAGGCACCTTTTGTGATCTTCCAGGAATCACTATTATGGTAAAAAATGAGACAGGTAGAACAATAAAATGTCTCAGAACTGATAATGGGGGAAAGTACTGTGATAAGAGATTTGAGGAGTATTGTGATTTAAGAAATAAATTTACAGTTTTCTACTAGCATCATCAATAAAAGAAATAAAATAATGTGAGCCACCAAGAGATGATACCTGTGCCGGTCCCACACATCAGTGTGTACAAGCTCCAACAGATGTGTCTTTGGAGCGCGTCCTATCTTATTGAAACTTACCCTCTTCTGCTTGCCATACACGCAGTCCTCACAGAATTCCAAGTCAATAGACTTCAGCCCTGGTAGCTTCCCTTTTGACAATAGTACTTTCATCCCCTTTTCACTCATATGTCCCAACCTCTGATGCCATAACTGCCCATTTATTCCAGTTGACGCGACTGCAAGTGAACTATACGATTCTGAAGTCACGTACAAAGTACCTTCCTTTTTGCCTCGAGATATCACCAAGGCACCTTTTGTGATCTTCTAGGAATCACTATTATGGTAGAAAATGAGACAGGTAGAACAATAAAATGTCTCAGAACTGATAATGGGGGAGAGTACTGTGATAAGAGATTTGAGGAGTATTGTGCTTTAAGAAATAAATTTACAGTTTTCTACTAGCATCATCAATAAAGAAATAAAATAACGTGAGCCACCAAGAGATGATACCTGTGCTGGTCCTCACACATCAGTGTGTACAAGCTCCAACAGATGTGTCTTTGGAGCGCGTCCTATCTTCTTGAAACTTACCCTCTTCTGCTTGCCATACACGCAGTCCTCACAGAATTCCAAGTCAATAGACTTCAGCCCTGGTAGCTTCCCTTTTGACAATAGTACTTTCATCCCCTTTTCACTCATATGTCCCAACCTCTGATGCCATAACTACTCATTCATTCCAGTTGACACGACTGCAAGTGAACTATACGATTCTGAAGTCACGTACAAAGTACCTTCCTTTTTGCCTCGAGATATCACCAAGGCACCTTTTGTGATCTTCCAGGAATCACCAGTGAATGTCGTCACATAACCGGTATCGGCCAACTGCTCCACCGAGATAAAGTTACTTTTCAAATTCGGTACATGTCTGACATTCTTCAATTTCAAAACCGTTCCGTCTTTCTAATTGACATGAATGTCTCCCTTTCCAACAATACTGCACAACTCATCATCACCCAGGTAGACTCTCCCAAAGTTACCTGACACATAATCACGCAGAACTTCCTTATACGAAGTGACATGAAACGAAGCACCCAAGTCTATAATCCAAGACTCATTCCTCGCATCAAGAGACAAGATCAATGTCTGTGTCATTCTCCTCAGATAGATTTACTGAATCCTTCCCGCCTTGAGAGCTTTCTTCTTGTTGCTTGAGCGCCCTGCAATCACGTTTCATGTGCCCCTTCTTGCCACAATGCCAACACCGGTCTTTGTCTTTCGGTCCCTTGGACTTCTTCCTCGACTTAGAATGTCCGTGTTTATTGCCTCCTTTGTTCAGCGATCTTCCTCTTCCTTCAACGTTTAAAACATTCGCTTAGTCCCTTGAAACTCCCGATGCCTTTCTTCTAGATTCTTCGCTGAGAATTAGACCGGTCACATCATCAAATTTCAGCTTTGTCGATCCTGAAGAATTGCTTACAACAATCACCAAACCATCCCAACTGTCTGGCAAACTGGATAAGATCAATAACGCCCTGACCTCATCTTAAAAAACAATGCCAACGGATTCCAACTGACTCGTGATTGTACTGAACTCGTTTAGATGTTCAACCATGCTCCCACCATTTGACATCTTCATGTTGAATAGCTGTTTCATAAGATGAACCTTGTTGAACGCTGAGGGTTTTTCATAGATGGTGGTTAAGACTTTCATTAATTCTTTTGTGGTTTTTTATCTTGGATATATTGAAGGCGACGCTCTTAGACAAAGAGAGTTGATTGTTCCTAAACCTTCCTATCCAGTAAAAACCATTCATCATCTCTCATCTTTTCTAGTTTCTTCTCTTTTCCTTCTAGAGGAGTATAGAGGTCCTTCTGATACAGATAATCCTTCATCTACATCTTCCAGAAGGCAAAGTTTGAACCATCAAACTTCTCAATTCTAGTTTTCCCTTCTTCCGTTATCGCTCCCAATAGAACTAAACCAATAGCTCTGATACCAGTTGTTGCGTAGCATGCTAACAACGCAGTGAACCGAGATCTAATCTCAAGTCTCACCCACAAACGATAAACAAGAAGAAATATAAATTAAAACAGATCAAAACAATCCAAACAAACCACAAGACAAGATATACGTGGAAAAACTCCAAACTAGGGTAAAAAACCACGGATGCAAACTTCCACTATGAAGAATAACGAAGATTACAAGGCAATATACTAACCTCTCCCTTAAAAATATAGAGAAAACCCTTTGCCCATACCTTAGAATAACTCCCCAATAATCACCTTAACCCTATAATAGCCTTAGAGACACCTATTTATAGTTTAGGCAACTTCTTTTTCGCACCCTTGCAAAAGGCGACTCAAAAATTCGCAGTCCGCATCAAATTCGGAAACGAATCTGCGTAACCACTACCGGTTGAGTAGACTGCACGACCGGTCGAGCATGGGCCACGACCAGTTGAGCATATCGGAACCAAAAAACTGATGCTTACTGGACTTTGAGTTGAGCCAGTCCACGATTGGTCGAGCAGGGGCCACGACCGGCCGAACAGGGCCCACGGTCGGTCGTGCAGCCCCCAGATATGGCTACACATCTCAACACGTGCCAAATAAGAAAATTAAGAGAAATAAACAAAAGAAAGCTTACTCCCAATATATAGTCTCTTTGACTTCCACGCGAGCTTGAACCTTGGGACTGTTGTAATAATTCCCTTTCGATCTGATCCGTATCATGTGAATTCTCCGTAGATAATCTCGGGTCTCTTCAAGGATTGATTCTCTCATCCGTCCTGATCTTGGCCATGGTTATATAGAGAATTTTCAA